>JAPCYP010000173.1:0-440563 GCA_035048595.1 Echinosophora koreensis
TCTCTCACATAGACTCTCTCTTACCTTACCTCCATCTGTCTTAGCCAATCAACCTCTTCCCCCTCCTATCCAAATTAGAGTCACTCGTCTGTCTCTATGTGAAAGACTCTCCTGTGTCTTTCCCTCCCCTGATTTTGACCTAGTCAGAATCAAACCTTTGTTTAAATTAGCTTTTCTTCCTTTATTCTATTTCAGAACCATCCATCAGTATTTCTTTCCTCATGTCTCCTCACCTTTCTCTGTTCCCAAGGCACCCCCAGTTTTAGCCTTACCCTGGTATCCAACCCAGTCTACTGCTTCAACCAGTCTGTGTACAGAAGCCTCCTCCTCTCAGATGGTGGATTTAGATAGCTTCAATCTTCTTAAGACTGAGCTAGAAGAAGTCAGAAGAC
Source organism: Echinosophora koreensis (assembly GCA_035048595.1). Taxonomy (NCBI): domain Eukaryota; kingdom Viridiplantae; phylum Streptophyta; class Magnoliopsida; order Fabales; family Fabaceae; genus Echinosophora; species Echinosophora koreensis. The sequence continues at coordinate 393 of JAPCYP010000173.1, forward strand.
ATCTGGATGCAGAAAGGCATGCTAGGCTGCTGTTGGAAAAGAAAGTTGACTCCTTGTATCTTCTTTTTAATCAGTCTAGGTAGATGTCTGTAGAAACTGCCTTGTAAATGAAATGCTTATGATGAATAAAAATCAATATTACTTTATCTTCCTTATTTTCTCTTTATTGTCTCTTTTTCTCTCTACTGTTATCTGTTTGTTCCTTTTTGTTGCTGACAAAAGGGGGAGAAAAATGTAAGATGATTAATGTAAAATGATTGGAGAAAATTATGTGATGGTTATATGCTAAGTGTTCTGGAGAATATAACAATTGGTAAAAATTTTAATTCTCTGTTACTCTGATATTTTGAACTTAAGCCTGGTGCATATTGCTCTGATACTTTTAATTGAACTCAAATGCACCTGTCTGCACATATAGAAAATATCAACCTGTCTACTTTCTATTACTCTGTAAGATGATATTTTCTAAGGTTCATTAAATTATCTGAATGTTTGTCATCATCAAAAAGGGGGAGATTGTTAAGTCTCTAAAATGTCTGTGTGCATTTCCCTAAGTTTTGATGAAAACTAAACATTGGTTAATGATTTAATTAACCTACTTTGTGGTTGCTAACCTATCTACTTAGTGTACAGATCAGAAAATTACAAAAACTCACCTGTCTGTCTACTAAGTACCAACCTGTCTGTATAAGCCAAAAGTCAACCTGTCTGCTGACTGGGATTGTTGACTATGTGCAAACTGGTTTACAACCTGTCTCTGCTCTTCTCTTCAACTCGTCTAAGGTTCTCTGTTAAAGAACTCGAAGTACAGGAAGCTTTTGGAAGCTGTCCCCTCATGTAGAAGACTCTGAATCTCTCTCTCACACTTATCAAGAAATTCAGAAGTGCTCTCTCTCAAGCAACCTAGGAAGTCAGAGACAAACTTCCAGTTAAAGAATATTTCCAACATGCTTTATTCCCTAGTACTCTCGGTTATTACACAGGAAGGGAAATGTACTCTGCAAAAGTATAAAAGCACTCTGCACAACTCTGATTTGGCTACTACACGATGCATAAAGCCATTATCCTTCATGTTAGAGTACAACCAACGTCTCCATTGCATTAATGGCTGCCCAGAACGACTATATTGCATTTAATGAAGCTCTGCTTGAAGCCATCGTTGCAAGGAATGTCTCTAACAGATATTAAATGGTTGAAGGCTATAAATACAGAAGTCATTGAAGATGAACATATCAGAGATTACAAAGCATTAAAGAGCCATTACTCTGTTCATTTATTCACTCTGTATTCTTCAATCATTTGAAGTTATTACGCGGACTTTCCTAAGCTTTACATTTAAACCACTCTCTGAGTGTTAGTGAAAGATCTGTCTGTCTGTAAGTGTATTTACTACAAACCAAACTCTCAAACAAATCTGAGTGAGCCTGAAGAGGCTAGGTGTGCAAAGAATACTTGTGTTGGAGCCTGAAGAGGCTAGGTGTGCAAACAATACTTGAAGTCTGTAACCTGATCAGTTATAGTGGATAAATCTTGGTGCTGCCAAGGACTGGACGTAGCTCTTTGTGTTAAAGAGTGAACCAGGATAAATCACTGTGTTAATCTCTCTTTCCTTAATCTCTTTAGTTGTTTTGATTATATATCATCTGCATTCTAACTAAGGGGTTAAAACTATTTTTATCAAGCTTGTTTTCCATCTGTATACGTGTGTTGTTTTCTGAGAAAAATACAACAGACAGGTGACCTGTCTGTGTAACTTTTTACACCTGTCCGAACTAAGCTTCTGCATGCAAAAAGTTTTTAACTTTACTTTAAATTCTGATAAACACAATTCAACCCCCCTTCTCGTGTTTATAGTTGTCTATTTCACATTATTCAATAAAGATTTTGTTTGTATTAGCAGAAAACAAGAATGAGAACGAGAATGATCAGGATGGTTAATAAAAGGTTCAGGAATGTATCCGAACTATTTGTGAATTTTTAAATAGATTCTTAAATTAAAAAATATTAATAAATTGGATTCTTCAACTTATATAATTTTCAATCGGGTCTCTGAGCTAAAATAGTTTTTAATTTAGTTCCTAAACTTATATAATATTTTCAATTAGGTTCATATAGTAGAAACACCGTTAGTCATCAGATGAATTAGACGGAATTTTACTGATTTCATCCAAGTTAGACACTTATATCAGTCATCTATGGGTGGTTCAAGTGGAGAATGGACCTTGAGACATTGTCACGGCAAGACGCAACAAGATGAAGTGATATGTAGTAAGCTGCAAGTGGGAGAGCTATTTTGGATGAAGCTATTTCAAGGGGTATATGCAACCGTGAAACAGATATTGGGTAAAGAATGAGTTGTTTGTTCAAATGGGGGAGAAGCAACCACAGACCACGTTTTGGTCTTCAGGTTCAACATTTTGGACTATTGCAATCCTACACACAAATTCGATTAAAAATAAATCCAAGTCGCGTTTCATATCAGCAAACTTAACAACTTCTTCATGAAACCATATACCAGGGGCCCAATTAGAAACTTTTTTAGTCGGGGACCCTATTGAAAATTTTATAAAAGTTCAGGGACTTAATTGAAAAAAATTAGTTTAGGAACTTATTTGAAAATTCTCAAATAGTTTAGAGATCAACTCAATAGTTAAACCTTAATAAAATGATTCAATTTCATATGGCAACAATATTGTGGTTTTTTTTTTTAAAAAATCAAACAATACTGTGGGTTATAATTATAATTATTAAAAAGCACATAATGTAAATAAATTATTTGTATTTGGAGAAAAAAAATAAAGAAAGAATATTGTTTTAAAAAAAATATGTTTATATATGTTTATTTCAAAAGAAAATTTAAAACTAGTTATATACACACAGAATATGCATTACAAACAGAGTACAAATAGAGGATGATGTATTTCCGACAGTAAGACTGTAAGTCTAAAACGTTATGCTAACATAATATTGCAACCGATAAAATTATTGATGTATATAAGTGCAATATTATTATTTTTTTAATAAAATGCTGCCATAATAACTCAACCAATAATTTGAAAATGAGAGAACAAGCATTGCATTATATTATCAAAAACCATTGTGTTATTTTCTTGCTTACAAACTTGCAAAACCCCAACCTTTTAATTTGCTTGCTTAATTTGATTAAATTTTTGAGTTGGTCAATTGGGAAATGATTTGGGTTGACACCCTTACCGTGAGTAGGGTTATAATTCGGTTTTTGTAATTTTGGTGGGTTCTACACCTGTCACCCAAACAGAATCAAACTGGTTTTAGTGGTTTGAATCGATTTATTGAATCAAATAAGAATTTAGATGAATCTGAAGACAATCGATTCATATATTGGATTTAACAAATTTGAACTCGTCCAATCCGAAACGAATTGGTGTCTCAAAAATATATAGTATTGTTAATTTTATTATAATATTATTTTTTATTAGAAAAATAATATATTATTCATAAAGTCTGAAAAATACTAAAACTTTTTGAAACCGTCGTTAATGTATACCCTAGTCTGGGCTTCCTTCTTCCTTGAGTTTTGTTTTTTTATTAAATCCTGTTTTACTTTGGAAATCTTTAATACATGGTTTTAATAAGTAGTTGTGGTCATTTAATCACATTTAGTGTATTATGAATTTTCTAATATATTGTGAATTTGTGGTAAGTGTTATTTTCTGTATATTTTTTTTCAAATTTTTCCCATATTTTTAGAATTTTTACTAATTTTTCAAAAATTAAAATCAAATTAAAATTAAAAATAGGAATTCGATAATCCTCATATTCATACAAAAACTTCGATCGAATTCAATCCAATAAATTTTAATTGGATCGGATGCTAAATTATCTCAAACCTAATCCGATTACACTCCTATTTGACTGTCTCCTGCAGTTGACATTTATTAAATACCTTAATACAAGTAGATGGTGTTCTACCTTGTGTGTTTAACGATTCAGACTAAAATCATGGGGACTTCTTGTGGAAAAAAATATTAGGTTAAACTAATTATTTGATACATATTCGTGACACTAATTTTTAATTTAGTCCATATATGTAAAAAAAAGTTTTCAGATCAATTCCTATATGTACAATTATTTTAAATTTGGTTCCCGCCGTTTATTGATATTATAACGTCATTTGTTGGAGTTAAAATATATGGACCAAACTGAAAATTATTATGACGTGTAGGGACTGGATTGAATAAAAAAAAATTGAATTCGGTCTCTATACATGATAATCATCTTCAATTTGATCCCTAAATGAGATAATCATTTTCAATTTGGTCCTTATCATATAACGATGATTTGAAAACTTTTTACTAAATGGACTAAATTGAAAATAAGTGTAGGGAGCAAAATATTAGTTTATATTATGTAGACTTTGCCTAGATTCTGACTAGCTTTAATTATTTCAGGTATACAAGCTTGAAAAAAGATACATCTAGACTTATTTTCTTGGAACCCTCCTGTTGATTTCTTTAGGAGTAATAAAGTAATTGCATGTAACACCTTTATATATACGCCAAATATGTATTCCAACTAAGCTTACGTGACACCACCAAATCGAGGCAAATGGCATTGGAAAAATCAGCTTAATCATGTTATCAACCAAATGTCCAAACGAGGGGCCAACCCAATAGCAAAGGATCATAGATTCCTCAGTCCCTACTTAAAGGTTCATGCTTGACATAATTATCACTCATTAGAAATCAATCAGCAAAGGATCCTTTTACAAGTTCTCATTCGTTTGGAATTAATGGCAGAGGAAAACCAAGGACAAGGAACTAATCCTCCTCAAGAGCAACCTAATGAGCCCTTGCCAAGTGAGTGCTAATTTTGCTCTTTCCAAATATTCAATGCAAACCCATAATTGATTCACTTTAAAAGTATGATTGGTGTTGCAGGGTCTTATGGTCTGCTTCTGGGAACAAATCAACCTACAAAAACAAGTTGGCCTGAGTTGGTAGGTGTCACTGCCGAAGAAGCAGAGAGGAAAATAAAGGAGGAGATTGCTGGGGTTGAGATCCAAGTGGTGCCACCAGGCTATTTTGTCACAGCAGATTTCAAATCCCAGCGGGTTCGATTGTATGTTGATGAATCTCAGAAGGTTACCAAGGCTCCAATGATTGGCTAATGAATTCATCTACCAAACACCATTTCAAGAGTAAATATCCAAATTTGCTTATGAGAAAAAATGCACAACCCAATTTAATTCTCGAAAAATGAAAAATCTCAGCTTGTTTTCTAAATACTTGAAGTATTGGTCAAATTAGTTTGTTTAAAAAATATATATGACATGATAGTTTCTATCATAAACTATTTTGACCAGTATTTGATATTTTTGGAAACCCAGTTGAGATTTTTTATGTCTAAATTAGAAGATGCATTTTTTTCTCATGAATGAATTTGAGTATTTACTGGTAATTTAATATTTTCATATGTCTCCGCCGTTGCAATAGCATTATGATACTGTCTGACTTGAGTTTTGGGCTTGATTTTGTCTATAAGTCATCGCCCCCAACCCAAGTGCATTATATTTCTGTGTAAAATTATAAGGGTATTCCGGTTTGATTTAGATTTTATAAAAACAAAATCACGTTTGTAAATCATGTTGGGAAAAAGTTTGTCTCACATAATTTCCAAAATAATTATTTATTTCCACTGTTCCACGTTTGCGTTGAGAATCTACGTTTCTGCTCAAGACAAACGCTGGTGCAGGTTGTTTGGTTCCTATTGATGTTCATTATGCATTTATGCTAATCTTGAAGTTTTATGTGAGCGCTCTTTCGGGTTTGCGACACGGTTCAATGTGAATTAAATGCTCAGTTATATCACATAAATATGATCGAGTAAATAGCCAATTTGGTCCCTGAAACTGTAAGGTTGTATCAACTTAGTCCCTGAAATTTACGAAATCCTAAAAGGTCCTCGCAACTGTAAAACATTAATCAGGTTAGTCCCTCCGTTAGTCAGGGTTGACTTATGCCGTTAACGGCACTGAGGTAGCACGTTAAGTGCCCATATGGCTGTCATGTCATCCTTCCATGTCAGAGGGTCACAGTACTCGCTAATTTCAGGACCAAATTGACACAGGGACCAAATTGAGACTCAAATTTTTTTGAAATACCTCTCTCTCTCTGCTACTGCAGCTCCACAAAAGTGACGTCGACGGGTGGTGGTTCGCCATTACCATACTCAAGACAAACCAAGAAAGTCACAAGCCTCTCTTGATCGAGTAGCTCTAGGGTTAATGGGGCATAAATCCATAACCCGTTAGCATTGTTTTGCAACTGTTAGAGGAGAGTTGTGTTATGAATCTCTAGGACTCCAGCTCAAATGCAACCTCATCCACTATAGTTGCAAGCTCCACCACAGGAAAGAGTGCAGAGGGTAAGTTGCCAGTTGCAGGGACTGAGTTGATTTTATAATTACATTGTTAGGGACGAATTTGATTTTAAGTGAAATAAATCAGGGACTTATTTGATACTATTTTTCGAATTAAACATATGCAGGCAATGAGATATGGTATAAGAGGTCCTCTTATACCACTAGTACCAAAGGCAACCCTAGTCAGGGGCCCATCAACACCAACTCCACCAGCACCAGCTCCACCTGCACAATCTACTACAAAAAAAAAAAGGCGTGATTACCGACGGCCAAAAACCGTCGGAAACGCAAAAAATCCGTCTGTAATGCACTTTTCCGACGGACCAAATTCCGTCGGTATCCGGCTCGTAGGAAACGATTTCCGACGGACGAGTCGGATCCGTAGGAAATTACTGACGGAAATTTCCGTCGGTAACGTTTCGGACGGAAATTTCCGTCGGTAACGTTACCGACGGATTACCGATGGATTTTTCCGTCGGAAATGTTACCTACGGAAATTTCCGTCGGAAACAGGTTACTATTACCGACGGAAATTTCCGTTGGTAACTTTCTTTAATTTATTATTTTTTAATAAATTTTTTATTTTAAATATTAATTATTAATTCAATTTTTTTAATAAAAATAAGTTTTTTTTATTATAAATAATTTGTTATATAGATCAAAAAAAGAAATCACAAATAATCAAAAAGACAATTAAATTTAAATTAACATTAATATTCCATACATACAATATCCGTCAGTCTAGAAAACACAAGTAAATAAATATAAAACTATCCTAATCATCATCATCATCATTATGTAGGGGGGAGTTCACCGACGTCAGACCATCATGCTGCGGCGCAGAAGTCACACCGGCATCATGCGGCTGCGGTGGTGCCACGGTAGAAGTAGTGGATGGCTGGCTGGCATGGATGACCCCCTCTAGAGCGCTGCGCCTCTCTGGTGGAAGCAGCTCGAGCAGAGAGGTCATCACCGTAGACCAAGTCTCCATCTGCTGCTGCATGTGCTCTGCATGCTGCCTCTGCTCCTGCATCTCCTGCCTCAGCTGCCGCATCTCCTCCGTGTCTTGTGAGCCGGAGGATGTAGGCTCCCGAATGGTCAAGCTCGGCATCGAGGCCCGAGTGATGGAACGAGCCATAGTCGCGGTACCGTAAATGCGACCCTTCTTCTTCCCACCCGCCACTTCCATCCAGACCTGGGTCTGTAGTCGGTCGACCTCGGCGGGGTCCAGCTGGGAAGGATCCGAGGCACCAGAGCAAGAGGCAACCTCAGACGCTACCTGACTGAACCTGGCATTGTACTCTGTCTGCGTTACAAAAACTATATTATTAGACTATAATAATGAAAAATAAATTAAATGTAAAAAGATACTTTAATTAGCTCACCACTGTCTGCCTCGACCTCTCATCAACAAACTCGCCAGTGTCTGCACACACGGTAGGGACATTAACCGAGTGGGTAAGCTCTCCTACCTGCACACATGTTAATGGCATGCTGCATATGGCTAATCGAGCCACCAGTGTGCATGCTCCCACCCTTCTCGGAAGCTCGATTTCTCTTTGTTTGCTCACACTTCGCCTTGTACTCTGGAGTGTCCCAGTACCCACAAAACTGGGGCCAAATTCTGGGGCCTATGTAATCTGGGCACACCCGAGTTTCCCTAGCCGTCGCGAGCATGTCCCTCAGTCGATTAGACGCTCTTTCGTCAAATATGACGCGTATCTGTGCAGCATGCTCCGGTAACCAGCACACAAGGGCCTGTTAACAAAGGAGGAATATCAATTTTATACAAAAAATTAAAAAGATATAAACTGCGTGAAAAATAAATATATAAAATATAGGAAAAAATGAAACAAGTTACCCCGAATCGTGTGAAGATACGATCCCGGTCTCCCTTCGGTATCCTCCCCCACGATGGCCAGAAGCGACGATATTGTGCCTTGAGGGCGTATGTAACGTTCTTCGATCCCACTTTCGATGGGATGAAGCTGAAAAAGTTAAAATTTTATTAATTCAACAATATGCATATCAACAAATATATACTTATCGGATAAATATGAAATAGCCAAAGTTTAAAAATTTCTTACGATCCAGAAACAGGCGTGACCCATGGTCGATCCTCAAGTCTGGGAATCTTGGCCCACTCAGGCAAGTTCTCAGGTGCGACCGAGTGCTGGCCGGACGATGTGGATGGAATGTCCGTGCCGTGAGGGTATGCGGTCCCGGATGATGAGGGTGGAATGGTCGGGTCAGGCTGTGCCGACATACCAGGAGTCGGCATAAATGATAATCCTGCTGCCTGTGTGGCATATGCAGCTGATGATGGTGGTGCTGGGTGTGGGTGTGGTGCAAGTCCAGTAGGGGGCGGCGAGTAGCCGGCTAGTGAGCCTCGTGGGGCAAATCGAGTGGGTGGAATATGTGTGAAGGATGGTGTAGGGTGTGTCGGGGATGGTGTATGGGCAGGGGATGGTGTAGTATGGGTCGGAGAGGGTGTAGAATGAGTAGGGGAGGGTGTAGAACAGTCGGGGGAGGCTCCTGTAGCTGGAGTGGGTGCGGTGGGTGCAGAGGAACCTGCACCGAGGCGGGCAAGCACCTGAGACTTAATGGTGTATCGGCCTCGCTTAGCCTTCCCCTTCCCCTTATCACCGCTAGGCGATGGGGGGCGGGGCGGCTCTCCTCCTGATGCTGACATATCTATTTTTTTATCACAATTATAAGTCAATGTAAAAACAATAAATCAATCGACATTTAACAGCATAATCTAATAAGCAAAATTTTAAAATACAACTAAATTACAAAAGTCTTACATTTAAATGCAAAAAAAAAAAAAATTACAAAATACATGATACTGTAACTTAGCAGTAAAATTCCTATTCAGACTCGGTATCATCATCTGATTGTAAGTTTGACTCTTCTTCTTCTTGCATTGAGTCATCACTTTGGATTTTTTCCTCTGATGATGCATTAATCGATACCGATGGATTAGCAATGGCCACTTCTTCCCCATCATCAGCAGATCCCAACATGCCAGTAATACGCTCGACCTCAATTACTTCATTGACATGTGACGATTCATCCGCCTGGAAGGGTATATCATCCTCTGCATTATCGATTTCTATGCGACCCCTAGGTTTGGTAGTGACAGCAACACACCAACGTCGTTTGTCCGCTCGCATTGCTGGATAAGGGACATAGTAAACTTGTTTGGCATTGTGAGCAATGATAAACCGATCAAATTGTTGATATCTTCTATCCATGCGAATGTCCACAGTGCCATACTTGGGATCCACCTTTGTGCCTGTCTTCGATGGATCAAACTAGTTACAATAAAATAATACTACTTTTTTAGGATAAGTAGTAGTATTGTATTGTAACTCGTATATGTGTTTTATGACTCCATAAAAATCACCAGTACCTTCACCCTGTACAACAACACCGCTATTAATGGTCTTTTTGCCAACGTTCCATTCATCTGTGTGGAATTTATACCCATTAACGAAGTATGTATGCCATGATCTAACACTGCTATAGGGCTCGTACGCCAAATCTCTCAAGTGTTGATTTAGCACACTTAATGATTGCTGATACACCTATGAATTTATAAGTCATATTACAAAATTTTCATTTTCAATTAGCAATTAAGCTTAATATATTGTTTGCTAGGTTATACGACACTTACTTGTTGTTTGAACCATTCAGGAAACTCTGCATGTGTACGAGCAGAAGCATCTTGGTCACTAATTTGATTAATTTGCAGGAACACACTGACAAATTAATAAAATCCGTACAATGTGTTAAAATAGAATATGATATACCGTATGATACATTATTTAAAAAATTAGTCTTTCAAACTTACTCATGGTATGGTTTCACCTCTGTGCAATTTATCAACACGTGAACATGAGCTGACTCATACTCCTCATCACTTAACCAATATATAAGTTCTTTGCCAGCATGACGGCCAGGAAAATTAAATACGGATAGCATATATGGATACCCTCCACCATCAGCATCAACCTCGTTCCTAATATTTCGTGGTGCCAACATGAAGTTGTTGAAATAGTGGGAACAAAAATAGGTTGTCTCACGGTGTAAGTAGGACGCGCAGATTGATCCTCACCCTAGCCTTGTTTTTAACTGATCGTTTAGAGTCCCCCATGAATCTAAGAAATAACAACTATTAGTCACAAGTCATTATTCAAGGGACGTTAATTGTTACAATGTGAAAATATAAAAATATTACCTTTCAAACGGATACATCCACCTATATTGTACTGGTCCACCAAGCCTCGCTTCGTATGCAAGATGCACAGGGAGATGTTCCATTGAGTCAAAAATCCTGGGCGGAATACCCTCTCCATCTTGCAAAGAATTGTTGGAATCTTTTCTTTCATCTTCTTCAGACCATCCGCACTTAAAGTTGCAGAGCATAAAACTTTGAAGAAATGACTAATTTCTGTAAGCGGGTTCGAAATGACCGAGGGCAACGAGCCGAAAGCAATAGGAAGCAAACACTCCATGAATACATGACAATCATGACTTTCATCCCATGAAGCCTCCCCGTTCTTACATCAGCACATCGTGCCAAATTAGAGGAATAACCATCAGGCATCCTAAGGTCTTTTAACCACCGACAAATTGACTTTGCTTCATCAGCGGTTAGAGTGTAACAAGCTTTTGGTTTGACCATTTTTCCATTAGGTTGCGGCTTCAGCTCCAGATCCTTTCGTCTACAGTACAAAGCTATGTCCATCCTTGCCTTCTCATTGTCTTTCGTCTTGCCAGACACATTCATAACCGTGTTAAAGATATTGTCAAAGAAATTCTTCTCAATATGCATCAAATCAAGGTTATGTCTTAGTAGATTATCCTTCCAATACAGTAGTTCCCAAAAGATGCTTTGTTTTGTCCAGTTATGCCATTCTTCATACCCCGGTATTTTTGACACACCAACAACAGTGACTTTAGGAAGATCCCTAACTCGACCCCATATTTGTTCAGGAGTCAACAAAGGCAGTGGACCTTCCTCTTCTGTCTGATTCTTTTTGAATGCTCGGGTATTCCTTCGGGAAGGGATGGTCAGGATCTAAGAACCGACGATGAGAATCAAACCAGGAGCTTTTGCCACCATATCTTAGGGTAAAAGCCTTTCCATGTTCCATGCAATACGGGCACGCCAATTTACCATGTGTCCCCCAACCAGAGAGCATGCCATATGCAGGAAAATCATTGATAGTCCACATCAGTGACGCCCTCATCATAAAGTTTCGCTTCTTTGAGACGTCATACGTCAACACACCATCCCACAACTTCTTCAGATCATCGATTAGAGGCTGCAAATATACATCTATCCCAGCCTTCGGATTAGATGGTCCTGGGATGAGACAAGTCAGAAACATGTACGGTTTTGACATGCACATCTCAGGAGGAAGATTGTACGGTGTAACAATCACTGGCCAACATGAATATGGCGAGGCTGACGCCTGAATGTACGAGGTAAAACCATCTGAGCATAGTCCAAGTCGTACATTGCGAGGATCTACTGCAAAGTCAGGGTGTACCCGATCGAAGTGCTTCCAGGCCTCACCATCAGAAGGGTGGCGTATAAGGCCCGTATTTCTCCTATTTTCATTATGCCATCTTATATGTCCCGCAGTTTGCCGTGATGCAAACAGTCTCTGCAGCCTTGGAATTATTGGCAGATAGAACATTGACTTCACAGGAACTGGTTTGTTCTTACTACGGTCACTACTTTGAACACGGTACCTGGGTGTCTGGCATAATTTACATCCTTCCAACATGCTGTCATTTGTACCCGAAGCACTGTCATAATATAGCATGCACCCGTTCGGACAACAGTCTATTCTTTTAGCCCCCAACCCTAGTTTTGACACCAACCGCTTCGCATCATAATAACTTTTTGGTAACAAGTCTTTGAAGGGTGTTACATCTTGAAACATTTTACAAAAAAACTCCAAACACTGCTCAGGCACATTCCAATTGGACTTGCAAGCTAGAAGCCTAACACAAATTGATAATTTTGAATCCGAAGCCCCTTCAAACAACGACTTATTTGTCTCTAACAATAGATTGTAGAATCTCTGCGCTGATTCATTAGGAGGCTCTTCCATGTCATCAGACACATCTGCCTCGAAGTTTCCATGTTGCCCAAGACAATCGTCCACCATCATATGCATTGACTGGAGTTGTTCGACACAGTCGTCATGTAAGCCACTGCTAGATGCACCCATGTGAAGATCGTCAACACCGACATCATTCAGATTAATATCCGACAACTCCTCACCATGATCAGTCCATATCCAATAATTACGCTTGAACCCACGTCGATATAGATGTAACTTTACGTCGTCATCACTCAAAACTTTCATACAATTGCACTTTATGCACGGACATCGAATCCCCCCTTCTTCTGCATAATCACAATGTTGTTTGGCTTTCGATATAAACTCCTCAACTCCAACTACAAAGGATTGTTTTAGAAGCCGTCTCCCAGACTCGTTCCTATCATATACCCAACTACGGCTCAGGAGATAATATTCCATCCTTCTGCATATCCAGATAAATTGACGTATTTTTAAACATGATACTATAACCTCGAATCGCTCCCTTTCCTTCAAAGGTGTGGCCCTATCCTATTCGAGGAAAAACTTTTTCACCACTGTATTATACTAGTTACTCATCGCTTCTCATGTCTTATAGCTGACGAATTTTCGGCAGCATTTCCTATTGGTCTCCAAGTACACGACTTGACCGCGGTAAGATACCGCAATCAAGCATTGACCCGGAGAACAAAAGGAAATACTTCGACCCGAAATTTCATCAACTATATAACAGATGAGAATCAACGAGTAATTAGTATATTAGTGGAGAAAAGTTTTTTCCCAAACTGTCCCAATTGGACAATTCAAGATTCAATAAAATGAACGATACCATGACCACGAGTACACATGCTCAATAATATTGAACCTTGAACGGGAAGCTACGGTTTTTCTCAATTACGTATTAAATATATATACTTTACGATAAAATGAAACTTTAAGTAACACAGATAATTTGCGTAAAGTTTGATAACAACAACAAACAATATAACACATAATTAAGCAACCAGCATAAACATATATCAACCCATAATCATTTGTCTTACGTTTTATTAAATCATTTATTTTTCAATTTAATTTAATTAATAAAACATTTTATTGATTTAGTAAAGTAATTATGTTAATTTGTATACTTGAATTTTAAAATCTAAAATTTATTTTAAATTCTATTATTAGTACTAACGACAACCTGTCTGGCCGCATTTCTAATGCTTTTACGCATCTTTATCGTGTAAATTTCTTCAACTTTATAATGTGACCTATTAATGTAAACACACATTAAACACTTAATCATTGTATTAATAATATTATGTTAAGAATAAAAGTAAAAATAAATAACATACATATTTAAATACAAAACAAATCCAAGATACATAATATAATTTATTTACAACTAACGTTTGGTTATGACATCTTTCAATCTAGCTTAATTACGAGATTAGATAAGGAATAATTTCAGGTGCTTTTGGCATTTCTCTACATCAAAATAAAAATAAATTTATATTGTTATTTTTTGTTAATTAAAAAGCACTAAAGCATACCAAATGATAAAAACATAAATTATTACTGTACAACACCGCTAATTACAACATAACCATACAGCACACCAAATTGATCCAACATAACAGTCCAACACATTTAACAATATACAACATAACAGTACAGTACAACTTATTACACTCCAACAAAACTGTCCAACACACTTAAAAAAAATACTCCAACATAACAGTCCACCTAATTACACTCCAACAAAACTGTCTAACACACTTAAAAAAAATAATCCAACATAACAGTCCAACACATTTTATCTTGTCCTAATAATTTACAACATCGTATAATTAACAACTATCCATACAACATTTAATTAATATACTAAAAATATTAACAAATAAAATTGGAAACTCACCTGAAACAACCAAACTGGTAGCCGGAATTCCTTAGGCACGGTGGCTGATGCCCCAAACTGGTGGTTGTTTTCTGGAGAAGACAAACATTGAGTAAGTAATGCACAAACAAAGAAGAGAGTTGGAGGAGAAGGTGGCTGCTCACCTTAACGTAGTGGTTGCGGCGGTGAAGGCTGAGGTGCAGGCGGTGGCGCAGGCGGGCGGCGGGGTCCGCGTGGTCCGCACCGGCGCGAGGGCGGTCGGCGGGGTCGGCATCATCGGCGGCGGGCGGGGCTGGGTAAGGGGATTTCGGTTCGATTGGAGAAGAAAGAAGGAGAAGAGAAAGGAAAGAGAGGGAAAAAGGAAGAAGAAGAGGAAGGAGGAAGAAAGGGGCACTCACCGGAGAGGGGACGGAGGTCGGCGGTGAAGAGAGTAGTAGGGAGAAAATGAAACATGGAAATGGGGGAGGGGAGAGAAACCGCCGGTTTTAATGGGGAAGGGGCATTACCGACGGACCGCGCCGTCGGTAATGAAGGGACCGATTTAAATTACCGACGGCGGGATCCGAATTTCCGACAGACCCGCCGTCGGTAACATAACCCATTTTCCAGCCCTTTCGGTACCGACAGAAATTTCCGTCGGTAACCCGCCCCGATTTCCGAGCCGCCGCCCATTATCGACGGAAATTTTCATCGGTAATTTACCGACGGAAATTTCCGTTGGTAACCCGCCCCCGATTTCCGAGCCGCTGCCCCTTACCGACGGAAATTTCCGTCGGTAATCCGTCCCGATTTCCGAGCCGCCGCCCCTTACCGATGGAAATTTTCGTCGGTAATTAATCGCCCCCGATTTCCGAGCCGCCGCCCTTACCGACGAAAATTTCCATCAGTAACCCCCTCCCCCTATTGCCGAGCCGCCGCCATTACCGACGGAAATTTCCGTCGGTAACCAGCCCCGATTTCCGAACCGCGTCCACTTACCGACGAAAAATTCCGTCGGTAATTTACCGACGAAAATTTCCGTCAGTAATAAATCCCGCGCGAGTTTCCCGCCTCTTTTCCGACGGAATTTCCGTCGGAAACGTTACCGATGGCATTTCCGTCGAAAAAATCTGTGTTTGTTCGTTATCCAGATTTCCGACGGGTTTTTCCGTCGGTAATGCCAAAAACTTCCATCGGAAATCCGGCCTCGGTAACTGTCCGTCGGTAAATCGATGTTTTCTTGTAGTGTATCTCTGCACCATCTCCACCAGCTACACTTCCACCTCCACCAATTCCAGCTGCACGGTCTATCATGGTCCAACTTCCAACACCACCAACTGGATCCAGGGGAGGTCAACCTCAGTTTATGTCTTTCATTCCAACTCCGGAGCTGCCACATATGCATCCAAGGAAACCATGAAGTCAAGACCATTTTGGATAATTTAGTACAATGATATACTTGCACATTATAGGTGCTTCTGTTTTTTGTTTAGAAAATCATTTTGGATGATTTAGTACAATGGATGTTGTAACAGCTTGATTTTAATTACGCTGTTTAATCGGTTAAAAATATAATTATTTTAATTTTTAATCTGAGGGTTATAAAATAATTTTAGATAAAATAAAATCATATTTATAATCTATTTCAATGATAGAGGTTACGATAAAAGTTTGGGTTGAAAATTCAGATGGAACCCGGTCTGCGTTTTCACTGATAGTAAGGTTTTACTGAGCAGAAACCCTAATTTTAAATCATAAACGAAAAACTCAGAGTTTTTATTTAATTTCTAATAACTTAGGTTATTTTGAAATTATTTCACTAAAAAGTGGAATAATAATTTATTCTTGGATGTTTATTTGAATTGGGCGAACGATGGAGTCGGATATGAGATTACCGAGACTGCTAAGGCTAATTCTCAATTGTCCAAGAAGCTTCTCAAGTGTTGTAGGAGTCAAAAATGGTAGGAATGTGGGTCCCACAAGTCATAATGATGTTGGGTGCAAAATGACCAAAATGCCCTTAACTTTGTCTTTAATTCCAATTAGGTCCCTAAGTGTAATTACTCATATAACCTTAATGAACAAGTTTTTAGACCCCAAACTCCCTTGAAATTTCGTGCCTTAACCTCCTCAAATAGGCCATTCTTCATTCATTTTCTTCCTTCCATCATCTTCTCTAACTTTCTTCTACTTTCTTACTTTTTCTCTAAAACTCCATAATCAAAGCTTTTGAAGAAACTTGTTGATTTCTTTCTCTTCTTCAACATCCAAGAGGTAAACCTTGTTCCTCATCAAGAATAAACTATATGTTCTTCAATTATTTTCTTGATTCAAGTTCATATTCGTCTAGTTCCATCTTAGGGTTCATAAATTTGAAAATCTCTAGAAAATTGTAGAAAAATCCTTTTAATGTGAAACCAATTTCTATGATCTAGTTATGATCTCTATTTTCATCATCTAAGAGCATGTGAGCAAAATCAATTTCCTTCCTATTTTTCTGTATAAGGCGGAATCTAGATTAAATGGAGTCAATGAGGTTTTGTTCAATTTTTAACTTAGATGAAGTTAGATCTAAGCTATTAAAGGTTTCTATGCTTTTAATCCTCAACTAATCTTAAGTTTTATCAAGTATTTCTCTATTCCAAGTCTTAGATCTATTTCTTCAAATACTATGTAAAAATATTTAGAAAAATGTTTGATGAGTTATAACTATTGTTTTCATCTTTTGACACTTATACTCTTATAATCCAAGAGCTTGAATCCAAATAAATTTTCTAACCTATTTTTATATATAGGGCCGAAACCCTAACATGAAACAGTTGAAATGTTTTTGTTTGATTTGTGAAATCTAATGCTTGATTCATGCTCTATAACACTCTAAGACCATTTATCTAAGAGATGAAGTTGATTTGAAAATCCTAAACTATTTTCCTATACATGACCGAAATTCAATTCAAAAAGGGCTTGGAACATTTTGTTCATACTTCCAAGCTATAGCAATTTATCCATGTTATTTAAGATCTAAGTATTTAGTATCCAAAAGATTGAGTTGAGAAAATAATCCTAGCCTTATTTTGAATTCAAGGCCGAACCTAGCATTCAAGTGGAACTAGTTGGATTTGTTTGATTAATTGTTGTTATGTGATGTTGGTTGAAAGATAGCGAATAGTTAGAGTTATAACTATTGTTTTCATCTTTTGACACTTATACTTTTATAATCCAAGAGCTTGAATCCAAATAAATTTTCTAACCTATTTTTATATATAGGGCCGAAACCCTAACATGAAACGGTTGAAATGTTTTTGTTTGATTTGTGAAATCTAATGCTTGATTCATGCTCTATAACACTCTAAGACCATTTATCTAAGAGATGAAGTTGATTTGAAAATCCTAAACTATTTTCCTATACATGGCCGAAATTCAATTCAAAAAGGGCTTGGAACATTTTGTTCATACTTCCAAGCTATAGCAATTTATCCATGTTATTTAAGATCTAAGTATTTAGTATCTAAAAGATTGAGTTGAGAAAATAATCCTAGCCTTATTTTGAATTCAAGGCCAAACCTAGCATTCAAGTGGAACTAGTTGGATTTGTTTGATTAATTGTTGTTATGTGATGTTGGTTGAAAGATAACGAATAGTTAGAGTTATAACTATTGTTTTCATCTTTTGACACTTATACTTTTATAATCCAAGAGCTTGAATCCAAATAAATTTTCTAACCTATTTTTATATATAGGGCCGAAACCCTAACATGAAAGGGTTGAAATGTTTTTGTTTGATTTGTGAAATCTAATGATTGATTCATGCTCTCTAACACTCTAAGACCATTTATCTAAGAGATGAAGTTGATTTGAAAATCCTAAACTAGTTTCCTATACATGGCCGAAATTCAATTCAAAAAGGGCTTGGAACATTTTGTTCATACTTCCAAGCTATAGCAATTTATCCATGTTATTTAAGATCTAAGTATTTAGTATCCAAAAGATTGAGTTGAGAAAATAATCCTAGCCTTATTTTGAATTCAAGGCCGAACCTAGCATTCAAGTGGAACTAGTTGGATTTGTTTGATTAATTGTTGTCATGTGATGTTGGTTGAAAGATAACGAATATTCGTGGTGTAGCTACAAGGATTGGGAAGTTCATGGTCCTAGTGTTAGCTCAGGTGGGGGAAAGAATCAATCTACCATCAGAATAGATAAGTAGTATATTATATAATATTTTGTGTAGGGCGACCTAAACCCTACTAGTAGTCGAGTAACCGACAAGACCAAAATCACATTGGAAACCTTTTCTGTGAAATCAATGATGATTCGGGGATTGTAGGTTTATCGATATTAAGGTTGATTTTATGATGTTGAGGATGTTTGGCTTTATTACTTATTTGATTTGATTGTGATATGCTGGTTGTGATAATTTGCTCTATGTGATATTTTGTGATGTTTGAATATTTATGATTGTCTGTGTTATACATGATCTGCCTGATTTATCACTATGCTTAGTTTACTTTAAGTAAAGATATATTTTGTTCGGGAGATGTTTGTTTGGGTGTGAGAATAATGGTGATTTAGCGGTGCCTAACCTAGATTATTTATTTCAAAGGGGAAGTGTGACATAGAATATGTGTTGAGGTTTTGATGGAAGGTTAAGGCACTAGGATGTTATGAATGTGGGTTGGTGAGATTCATGTGTTGGTGTTGTTGATCACATCTGTGTATTGGTAATATAATACATCGTGTATTGGTAATATAATACACGAAATCACATCTGTGTATTGGTAATATAATACACCGTGTATTGGTAATATAATACACGAAACCTATTATATTGATCAACACTCCTAAAGTGGCCACAATAATAAAGTAGTTGAGTTGCATGAGATTGAGGGTAGAGGATGATCAGAGTATTCTTGAGGATGTTTTGTTAGTTATATGTGTTGATTGTCTGTGACATTTATTATATGATATGCTATGACTCCTTTCCCTTTTTTATGATAGAAATGTTTCCTATCCCCTATATGTTTGTCTGTTGTATTTTATTTATTATGTGATCGTACGAGAAGACCCTGTGGAGGAGCCTGCTGCTGAGCAGATGGATGGGACTCCTTATGAGCCCGAAGCTGGAGGAAGAGCTGTGGAACACGGTGATTAGGGTCTAGTTTGTTATTGGCCAGTGTGTCTAGTAAGACGTTATCTATTTTCCACTGTGTATGTCTTTTGTTTAAGTATATGCCTGTGAGGGATCCTGCTGAGTGGATACCCTCAACAGTTTTTTGTAATATGACTGTAAAACTTATGTGTGTATGAGCAACTTAACTATGGTGTGCTATATTAATTAATCAAAGTTTGTATGTTTAATAACTTAAATTTTAATTTTTACGTATTTCCACGCTAAGCGCGCGATTAGGAAATTAATTAATGAGGTTTAAATCTAATAAAATACCGGGGCACAACGGGGTGTCTCAGATGTGGCATTGGATGTTTAGGAATCCTTGGTTATTTTGAATGTTTATTTTGGAAGTTTTCTTTGGTTTGTTTTGGATATTTGGAATGTTAATTTTGGATGTTGGACACCTTTTGATGCTTAATTTAAGTACAGTTTCAGCTTTGTCAGGGACATTAGGAGTTGCACATTAGGAGTTGCACCTTTTAGTGTCAAATAAGTCCCTGATTTATTACACTTAAAATCAAATTCGTCCTCGACAATCTAATTATAAAATCAACTCAGTCCCTGCAACTGGTAACTTACCCTTTGCACTCTTTCTTGTGGCGGAGCTTGCAGCTATGGTGGATGAGCTTGCACTTGAGCTGGAGTCCTAGAGATTTGTAATATAACTCTCCTCTCACAGTTGCAAAACAAAGCTAAGGGGTTGTGGATTTCTGCCCCATTAACCTTAGAGCTACTCGACCAAGAGGGGCTTGTGGCTTTCTTGGCTTGTCTTGAGTATGGTAATGACGAACCACCACCCATCGACATCACTTTTGTGGAGTAGCAAGAGCGAGAGAGAGAGAGAGAGAGAGAGAGAGAGAGATGAAGCAGAGAGGTTGGGGAAGAAGAAGAGAGACATTAGTTATTTCCAAAAAATTGAGTGTCAATTTGGTCCATGTGTCAATTTGGTCCCTGAAATTAGCGGGTATTGTGACCCTCTGACGTAGAAGGATGACATGGCAGCCACATGGACACTTAATGTGCCACCTCAGCGCCGTTAACGGCATCAGTCAACCCTGACTAACGGAGGGACTAACCTGAATAACGTTTTACAGTATCGAGGACCTTTTTGGAATTTTGTAAATTTTAGGGACCAAATTGATATACGACCTTAGAGTTTCTGAGACCAAATTGGCTATTTACTCAAATATCATTATTGAGCACTTGAGCTCAACTACAGACTTGGGATAAATACTCAGTTATATCACATAAATATCATTGTCGGTAGTTCTGACTTGAAATTAAAACGCAGTTGTACTGATCTCATCAAGGAAAGATTTAAATGAAATGTAGTTGCAATTGCTTTTCAAACCGTGGGTAGTAAGAATATTTTTGAAGTTGGTCATTATGTCAGATCTAATATGATACAAATATTGTTTTAATGTTTTCTCATAATCAAATTTTCACGTTATGTGATGAAATTATTCGCTTGATATAAACGACATAGAGAAATATACTGCTTCAGTTTCACCTAATTCGAAATTTCTTTGCAGTATCTCATCAGTTTTTTCACTCTTTGTTAAATTGTTAGGTATATGAAGCTACTAGTGTTATTCATATGATCACAACACGCTCTATTTAGTTAACATTTCATTTCTTGGGAAAAAATGTCTTATTCATTTGCTCTTCATTTGCTCTTCATAAATATTTAGATGACTACGGAGTACTGACTACGATTTAGACTACCAAACTGCACATACGAATAAAATACTAGTCACGATCTGAATAATAAATCCCAACATTTTTCTTTTTCCACTTGCCATATATTTATTCATTGGGTTACGGAACCTCAAAAAGGTTATTCTTTTTGGCAACAGTTTTTCATTTTTTTTTATTAAAATTATTCATTTAACACAAGTTACACAAACATTCACTAGAGTTGTCAAATCCACCAGATTATTCTATTTGCTTCCCATATTGCAATTCTAATTTCTATCATTCCTGATCATGAAAGATTACAGATAACAGGGAAAAAAAAGTTATGTAATACATATTAGTTAATTCTGCTTCTGCATTATACAAACAAGTAGAATAACTTAAAACAGAATCCGGAGGCATGGGTGCCCCTTATAACATAGACTATTAATGTGTCGAATACAAACATAAGAACACAATAAATAACACTAAACAGTTTTGCAAATCAAACCTACAGAGTTTAGTAGGAAATTCCATTTCTGGAGTTTCAGTTTCCATTTAACAGTTACAACAAATCCCTTAATACCTTCAAGCTGAATTGTCTCCAAGCTCATGAAAGGCAATGCACAAGAAGTTAGTTGTTGTAATGGGCATGCAGATTTCTCCTGAAAATTGGCTAGACTTCTGGGGCAAGTTAACACTTCAATTTGGTCAATCTTCATCTATGGAGAACCAACAAAAAAAACAAAAAAGTGGGAATTCTTGTTAACTGGGTCTCTATTATAATTTATTTTTTTATTTTTTGGTTAATAAGCCTTTGAAAAGGTGAAAGTGAAACAAATGTGGATGATTAATGAGAAGCCTAAAAAGAATGAGACAAAGGTATCTGTTTGATTTTTTACCTCAGCTGCATCCATCAGCTACAAGCTTGAATATGTCCAGCATGAGCAAAGGCTGAATTGTTTCTCATGTGGGTATCACACTTAGGTATTGGCATTACTGTTTCAAAAGCTTCAACTAGAAGTGCCACCTTCTTCTTCCTAGCTGGAGCAAGTTTTGTGACTACTTGTCTAAGTGCACAATCAATCATCCAGTCCTCTGCATTTTTTCTCTCATCAATCATCTGATGCTTCAGATCAACCTTTTCTGGTTCTGGTCCAGGAACTAATGGAAGGAAATTTGGCTCTCTTGGGTTGAACTTTCTCATTTCATCATCATCTTCAATGGGTCTCTTGTGCCTATTTGCCCCTTTCCAATTTTTGTTAGTGTCTTTCTCTTCATCACCTATGTTGCTTGTGCTTTGGGACTTCTTAGCTTTGCCTTGATCTTTAGCCAATAATTCCTGGTCTTGAACAGCTATGGTGCTTTCGTCCTGAGCATCGAACAACTGAACCCGGTTCCCCTCACTAATGCTCTCATCATTGTTCTCTAGGCTCGAGTTTCTATCTTCACGGGTCTCATCAATCTTGCAAGTTTCACTCTTCTTTGGACATTGACCATTTCCACTTTTCTCCTCATCAAGTACCTTTACATTGCAAACAGTCTCATAACCCTCATTTTTTTCATTTTCTCCACCATTATCTTCTGTTAAAGAAGATTGATCACAGCTTATACCACTGCAGGAGTAACCAGTTTCTTGAGTCTCAATGTTTCCACTTGTGCCTTTCAGGACAGAACTAATGCCATTAGGTTGATCTTCAAAACAGTTGCTTTCTTCTACATTGGTTTCTTGGAGTTCTTCTTCAGCCAGAATGTCCTCATAATAGCTGCTTAGCATGTCATCTAACCATATCACTGACACATCATGAGAACTCTCTGATAAGGACTCAACTTTTGAATCAGTGTCCTCTTCTGTGAAGACATCAGAATCTGCATCCTCTTCAAGGTCAAATTCGTGAAATTCTTCCTCCTCCCACTCCATATCGGTAGCTTGCGAATCCGAACCATCCATTCCAACATCCTCCATGTGTTCCCCATCATAGCTAGCCTCATCACTGCAATAGCTTCCCATACTTATTTCTTCATGAAACCAGCTAGGATGGTTGTTTAAATCTGAATCTCCTGCATTTTGTTCTTGGCAAAAGCTCCCCTTTGTATCTACTTCAATTGCAACATCATCAAAGGATTTTTCGAAATTCTCCTCGAGATCGGTCTCAAACTCCGGTGGAGTATCAGGTTTGACATCATCCTCAATTGTAGACTTGATATCTTCTTGATCCTCAATCTCTTGGCGAAAATCGATTATTCCCATTTCGTCTGCTCCCGTTTGTCTTGGTTCCTTTTCCTTACCATAGATTTCAATAAAGAAATCCATGCCAGTTTCATCATATGCAGGTTTTTCTTTTTCATCAAAGACATTCTTCTCTGTATCAGATTTCTCCTTCTCCATCTCACATGGAACCTTCAATCTTCGAGGGCTAAAAGCTTCCACCAGCTTCATGCCCTTCTGGGTCTTCAAAATGCGCCTCCTTGCTGACATGAAGCTCTTCAATGGGGGCAAAGAAGCATGATGATGGCCATTAAGAGAACAATAATTATATGAACAAACCTTCATGGCTGAAGTTCCCTCTGACTCAGTACCCCCAGGATTCAGCATAAGGTAAGGAGGGAACTTTGACTCTTTCAAAGTTGAAGAGCAGGTAGCTCTCTGTGGTGTACTCATATCAGCACACATGGAAGCTCTGGTGGATTTTCTAGGACAACTTCTAGAAGCCTTGAAACTAGTAGTCTTTGTTAATGTCATCACCAAACTCAAACTAGATGATCTTGCCAAGGTTTTTGTAGCTTTTTTATTAGAAACACTTCTAGCTTTTGAATCACTAGAAAATTTTCTTGGTAGATTCTTAAAATCAGAACCAGATTCAGTGTTTCTAAGGCTCACCGGGAAAAGTTCCTTTTTTGCATGTGAACTGCTGGTGGGCTTCATGTAATTGGGTGAACCATCCATTGTTCTAAACACAGGATGCTGCTTTTGTGGTGATGCTGATGCTGTAGTTGTAGGAACATGAAGAGGTGATGATCTTCCCAGTTGGGGTAAGCTCTTCCTTGAAGGTGGAGAAGATGTTTGAAGAGCCTCAAGATCAGAAAGCTTGATTGACCTTGACTTTTTCATTTTCTTCTTCATATCAGCTCCTCTACTTTTGCCATCTTGGTGCTGAGAAGAAGATAGCTTCAGGTTTGCCAAGTGCTTGTCTGATTTAACATGATCAGCTTGGATACCAAGCTTGCTGGGTACCTTTCTTTGAACCATATTTTCATGGAAAACCTCACAAGCTGAAGGAATTTGGAATCAGAAATTGGTTTTCCTTCCTTGGCTTTGTGGAGTTCAAGCACAGGAAGAAAGGAAAGCTTGTTGTGGTTTGTTTTTCTTATGAGGAAGTTCACAGAGGAAAGAAAAAGAGGAAGACTTTAAACCCAAACAACCAGAGAGATTCTTCTCCCCTCTTGGTTTGGTTTGGTTTGCTGTTGGTGTTTCTTTCTTTTTTTTATTATTTATTTTCAACTGTGGTTCGGCAGTTGATGAAATTTGAATATGCCTGAGATATTATGTGTTTGATGCTGACTTGCACTAACAGGTGGTTTTGGGGCCCTTTATGCTTGTGCATTTTCTGACTTGAATTGTGTTTATTATATTAATTTGTTATGGGAAAAAGAATTATGTTTGTTTTGTAACATGGGAATTCTCTATTGACTAGAGACTTAATTTGTTAGTTTTTAAAACACAAAAAGCTTTTCCAGATTTGATTCCTCTACTCATCTCCTTCCAAATGACTAAATTATCCCCCTCTTGGTTTTGGATAAGGAAAACCGAAAACCTTCTGGTGTTGTGTAGGGTGCAGATGAGGACAAGATACATTATGCACTTGCTTTGGCATGCTTTTGATTAATCAGAATTTGGCTCTATTAAGGAAATGCATTTGATTCAAGAAATAACCACGATGGTTATAATAACTCTGTAATGGAAATGGTAGCTCTAATGGATATTCCATCAGGTAGTACTTACTGCTTACTGGTTAGGCCAGGGTAGGGTTTGCCTTTTATTTAGGAGAATTTAGGACAATAGCAGTTGGTAGTTAGCTCAATAAAAATAGACTTAAATACTCATAAATTGGGGTTTTTTTTTTTTTTACCAAAATGATCTACTTTTAAAAACTATCTACCAAAATGACCTACTTTTGAAACAATTTATCAAACTAACCTACTTTTTACCAGAGTGGATTTAAATAATAATCTTTTTTTTTGACTAGTGGCACCAGTCAAACTGGCACCATTGACCTACCACGTGGCGGGTTGTGATTGGGCATAAAAATTCTAGGTTAAAAAAAAAAAATTACGCAAAAAATAAAAAATAAAAATAAGAGGTGACACGTCACCACCCCAAACCCCAAACCTATATGGAAATAACAACACTTGAGATATATGTTGAGATTGATGCGGTTGGTAGCTCCAATCTATATAGTAATTTTGAAGTACAACAATACGACTTACCTACTAATCAAATTTGGGTCAAAAGTTAGTAATAACACAACTATTGATTACTCTGTTAAAAAATTAGTTTCACAAGGGAGAGGGGTTAGGTAGGTAGAATGTGTGGGTGGGGGAGGAGCCACGTGTCACCACTGGGTGCAGTGGAGGCACTGCAACTAGTACGGGTGTTCATCAATCGATCCAAACCGATTCAAACCGCAAAAACCAAACCGAAAAACTGAAAACCGAACAAACCGAAAACCGAAAAAATCGAAAACCGAAAAAACCGCATTTTTATATTGGATCGGATCGGATTTTGGATCTTTTAATGAAATCCAATCCAATCCAATCCAATCCAAACCGATCTATTATATACATATACTATTATTTTTGAAATTATAGTATTACTCATACTTAAACATTGTTTTTCATACTTTTATGTCCCTTATTCTCTTTAATATTTTTGTTGGAATGACATATATGAGATTATTTAGAATAAATATTAATGTCTTGAAGTTATATTTTGTTAAAAGTTTTGATGCATAACATATATATACTTGATTGAGTAAACATGAAAAATAGGAAATCAATTAAGTAAATTTGAAAAATAATTAGCTACAATTTATTTGTATCCAATTCAAGAAGAAAAAAAAAAGGATAAGTGAAAGTAGATATAGATAAGTAACATAAAAGAACGTGTTAAAAACTATCGATACTTATTTTTTCTCAAAATCCCAAATTAAAATGAAGATTATCTTTTGTCCACTATTAATTAAATAGAAAAGACACTTGACATAAGAAAAAAAATAAAGTATGACAAAAACCGAACTATCCAATCCAATCCAAACCGCACTTGATTGGATTGGATTAGATCGGATTTCTTTAAGGTAGCAAACCGATCCAATCCAAACCACACGTTGTTTTCATCATTGGATCGGATGACTTTTTAGCTCAAAATCGATCCAATCCAATTTGCGAACACCCCTAGCAACTAGCACCACTGGCGGCGCCTGATGTAGTGGCGCCACTGAACCCGGTGGTAACATGTGGCGCCGCCCCTGATTTTCTTTTCTTTTTTTTGCATAATTTTTTTTTTTAATATTTTAACCTGGAATTTGTATGCCCAATCACAACCTGCCATGTGGCAAGTCAATGACGCCAGTTTGACTATGCCACTAATTAGAAAAAAATTATTATTTAAATACACCCCGGCAAAAAGTAGTTTAGTTTGATAAATTATTTCAAAAGTAGGTCATTTTGGTTAAAAAAAAAAAAGCCCATAAATTGTAGTTCTTGGCCTCTTGACAGGTTTGTGTGTAACATAATAGAAGAGTTATGTTATTTGAACACCTAAATTTGGACACCCAAGTGACACCCTACTCATAATTGCATACTGTACATATATTCTATCTTAAAATACTATACATCTCCATCTCACCCACACTCACATCAATCCATGGTGTCTATATGGGTGTCCAAATTCAAGTGTTCAAATAACATAATTCTAATAGAATGAGTATAAAAAGTTACATAAAAGTACGTTTTTATTGAAAATAAAATATATTATTTTTTTTAAATATTAGATACATTAATTCTTAAAAAAAAATCTTAAGCATGTCCTTAGCACATTGATTAACATTGTTCTAATAAAAAGTCCCGGCGGTCAACGAAGGTTGGTATTATTGGTAAGTATATGACTAATATCCCACAAGGATGTCAGTTCGAGTTTCGTTGTCGATGTATGGACCTCGTTTGTAAGTAATCTAAGTAATTTTGTAAATGTTCTTTGAGCCATGAGATACTTATGTTATCATTCTTTGAGCTGTGAGACTTGTTCGAGTGAGTTTCTGAAACCCAACTCACCTCAACTATAGAAATACCAAAAAAAAAAAAAATCTCAGGGGTATGAGGGTTTCTCCATGTTTTCCTTAATAGTGAAGTTTTTGTTTTGATAATATTTCGGTATCAACGTTGGCTCTGTCCCTTTCAGTATTTAATGTCAACAACATACGATAGAACTACAGAAAAACATAATACACGAATATTTTTTTTTTTTTTTTTTAAAGGAATCAAAGGATAACACACGAAATTTTATGATAGAGAAAAAACTTAAATGCCACCTAAATTTTGAAATCATAGTAATTTCAATTTCTCGAACTCAACGGTTAAATTTATTATAAAATTTAAAATTTAAATTAATACGCAGCTCTTTATAATTTTATTAAATTTTTAATATATCTTTGTAATTCAAAAGCTTTTAACAAAGTCCTGATATTTCATAGAAAATTTAAATAAGTCCATGTTAGCTAATGACTGTTTTTATTTTATTAATCCCTTAAATTTGGGTGATGTTTGATTTTAATATCTCGTTTAAAAAAGATATTTTTTTTAGTCCACCAAATTCTAAAACATGTCATTTTTGGTCTTCAAACGGGACAAAAAAGTATGTTTAGATAATTTTATAACATATGTTTGGGATTAAAATTGATACATTTTAGAATTTTGAGACTAAAAAAAGTACGTTTTGGAGAACTAAAACCAAACATTGCCCAAATTTAAGGGAGTAAAAATATATTTAACCCCTTTTTTTTATTTATATATACAATTCAATTTTTTTTGGTCATTGTATTTATATGTATATCAGGGTTAATCATAAAATTTTATCATTAACAGGGACTTAACGAAAACTTAAATAAATTATAGGGAGATTTATAAAGTTTTGTAAGTATTAAAATCTCGTTTTAAATTTTTTTAATTATAGGAATTTATTTAAAATTTTAATAAATTTAAACAATCTTTGTAATAACTTCCTAATTTTAAAAAATAAGAAAAATATTACCACATTCCCTTAATTCATAATGCTTTTGAGTCATGTTAACGAGTGTCACTCATTAGAGAATCTACAAAGACCAAGTTTTTAATATTAAAAAATTAGTTATTTCACTTCTTCAAACATTAGATACACAAATTTTAATAAAATTTTTCTTTTCTTAATTTTCTAATCAATATCCAAAGTACACTCAGTTAGCTTTTAAGCTACTAACAAATTTATAAACTTTAGTTACTAACAACACTTTTTTTTTTTTTCTCTCTTTTTGAAGAAAGTTACTAACAACAATTTTTTTTTTTTTTTCTCTTTTTGAAGAAAGTTACTAACAACACTTGTAACAAATATTGAAGGTTTGTCTCCAAAGTCATTTAAAATGTTGTTTTTCTATTGCATGATTATTAAACTTGATTCTTAATAATTTTTGGTAAAGCTCAGGTGAATTTACGGTAAATTCTGATTCCGATGCTTTTTTTTTGACAAAAGTTCTGATTCCGATATTAACGAATTTATAAATAAGAATTTGCATATGTGGGCCTAACACATGATTTTGGTCGGTTTTTGATAAGAGCTTTAGTTTATTGTCTTTGCTTTATAAAATTAATTTTGTATTTCCATTTTCATTTGTAATATATATATAGACCAACATGTGGTTGGTCCAAGTGGTAATGAGCTTCGGCCCCTTAAGTAAGTGGTCAGGGGTTCGATCCCTGACTTTTGCGTATGAAGACAATCTGGTTTGGAGATGTCATCTCTTAAATGTCGTTCAGTATCTCGAGGGATTAGACTCCACAGTTGTGTATGAAGGATACCCTGGAAAACCTAATTAATATATATATATATATATTTGCTTAACTTCATTTGTAATATTTTGTTAGACTACAGAATAACTATAGTTCAAATCTCGGTATATAAAGACAGTTGAATTAAGTTTGAGTTATACTTTTTATTTCAGTATTTAATTTTTTTATAGAGTTGGAATGCTGAATTTTATTTATAATAAATATTCTATATAATTATATTTCACTAATAACCTATGTTTGTCAAATAATATTTTAAAACTATTTTAACTTCTATGGATTTAGTTTACTGAAGTATCAGAGTTTGCTTAAACTGACGAATTTTACAAATTACAAGGTATTTTTTAATATGCTTCTATATGGATTTTAAATTGGTTAAGATTATGGGAAGTAAGTTTTATATACATACTGCAAAGTATCAAATCAAACCGATGAGCTGAATTTAGTAAGTTCAAAAGTCTTATGTATTTATGCTTGTGATGGTAATTTCATATAAAAGCTATTGTTAAGACTGTACTTCGAATGGAATTCTCCGTCTACTTTTCATACAACTAATTAAAAAGTAACATCCGTCCATATCTAGAAATAGGATGCGGATCCTCTGTCCCGGAATCCTGTGCCACTTACTGTCACATCAATGAGATTCTGCCACGTCAATTAAATTTTTTACACTGATTAACACTGCTTGTTTAAGACTTTGACGGTGCCGTTAAGTCTTTTTTAACCTGTATGTGTTTCTGGTTTCGCATTTACAATTTATTTTTCCTTATCACCGGTCGGTCCCTGCCGCATTCTACTATTGAAAAGACGCTATCTGCTCTGCACACTTTTGTTTCCTCACGCAAGTCCCTGCACTTGACTTAAAGGTAATTATATGCTTAAATATTAAAGATTCCTTGTGATAGAAGATGGAATTACTTTATGTGCAACAGTTGGCACGTTTTCATCCATATTTTATAGAAATTATATATAATAATCCTTATATATCCTATTTATGTTCTTGATCAAAAACACTCAACCTCCAATTGGAACGACTACATCTGCAAAGTTCATGGCAATAGAGAAGTCAGATGTTAAATTGTAGGCTCTGCATAAATGATAAGCATACACCCCATGAATCAAAAGTCTCGAACATTGGTTTCATCCAAGGACAAGACACAAGTAGACAACAGAAACAAAAGTATATGGTACAAGATCCTACCATTCCTTTTTCACAAGCCTTTCCTCACAATCTTCATAACACAAACTAGAAGCTAGAAAACGCACTGTACAACCACATTTCAGTGAGGCATTTCAACAAACACATGGCACCCCACTTGACGTCCCAAGGCCTTGTACCTATCTTTTTCTTCAACGGTCCTGTACCTATCTTTTGAGAAAGAAAACACCCCCTTGTACCTAATAATTTGGAAGTATCTTCGCCAGCAAAAAGTAAGTGCATGGGAAATTCTTCTAAATCCCCCCTATTAGAAAAATTAATAGACTCTGCCTAACCTTACTGCTCAACATTTCTAGCTCCAGAGATTTTCATCGCCAGTCAAATCCGCACAAAAATCTCTGTAGTTTATTGTCATCAAGCCATTCCAATGGTTCTTCCACCTCGGTTTCAATTTCCTCCTTTTCCTCTTGTCGGTGAGCTTGTCTCAAGAACTTGTGAGCATCAATCCTCTCCTTGACTTTTTCTTTTCTTCCTCGAACAGATCCACTCAATTTCCTCTTGGCGTGTGCAGTGAAGAGTGACGAAGGTGGCCATTTTTGTCAGGCATAGGCAGAGGAAGAAGATGGAATGTGTTGGAGAGACGTTAACGGCACGTTAAGGTCTTGGTTTGAGAGGTGTTAATCAGAGTAAAAAATTTAATTGACGTGGCACAACCTTATTGCTGTGACAGAGAGTGGCACAGGGTTCAGGGACAGAGGATCCGCATCCCTAGAAATATATATGCTTAAATCAGTTCTACAACTAAGTGAAATCTTTTTTTTTTTTAATTAATAAACACCTAAAATAATAATAAACGAATAAACAGATTTATTTCATTATTAATAAATGAATTCAAAAAACATGATTCTGGTATCATAAATAATTAATGATTTAATAAATGAATTCAAAAAACATATACCGCTCTTAGACTTGTTTTTATCCAAAAGTTTTCTTTGGGATAACTGAAAAAACAATCCCCTATTGAAACTTAAAGATTATCAAAATGAATCTTGACTTTTCCTTTAAAGACTTTTGATATACACGACGTGAATTGAATATCTCATAACATGCTTATATGTAACAGAGTTTAGGGTATCCATGGATTGGTTTGGTTCAAATATGTATGAAAAACTAATCCGAACCAATCAAAATTAATTGGTTCGATTCGGATTTGCAATTTTTTGTCAGGAAATCCGAATTGAACCAAACCATTCAAAAACGGGTTGGTTCGGTCTGATTCAGATCAAAATCGAAAAACATTAAAATTATTAAAAATATATAAATATTAAATATAAAAATAGTAAATTATGTATATAAAAAATAAAATATATTAAATATAAAAATATTAAACTATTAAAACACTAAAAAAATATAAATTTTAAAACATAATAAATATTAAATATTAAAATATATTAATTGATTCGGTTCAATTCGGATTCAAAATCCTCGAATTTGATAACCGAACCAATTATCATCAGATTTGGTTTGGTTTGATTCAAATCCGAACACCAAAATTTTTTTATTGATTCGGTTCGAATTACTCTAATATGTGGATGGGGAATGCTCCAACACATTTGCTTCAATCAATTTGTAATGTTTCTGGTTTCTTCTAATGAATGAAGTTATTTTACCGTCAAAAAAAAAAATACCACTATTAGACTTGCTTCAAACATTAGATCAGATGTGAACATCTTCTTCTTCTTCTTGTTTTTTTTTTTTATTATTTATTTATACGGTAGATCACAAAATGAACGCAGGCGTAGTATTATATTTCCACATACTGAAAACTTGTTTTACTAGTTAAATGGAAGTGATATTCGTATGTTTAAATAAACATAATAATTTGACAGGAACGGGGAACACATATGAGATGCCTGCGAGGCAGGGAAAAGATATTGTTTTATGGGGGGCAGAAGCTAAAGCAATAAGGAAAAGACAAAGCCTGTGGTCGGCAAACATGGACTGCTAGTGGACCCTACCATGGGCATTGAGTCCATATTTGCAGACGCTCCTCTTCTCAATCTCTACCAAAGATTCGAAGAAAGTTAATAAAATAGAAAGGGATAACTGATAAAGTTAGAAAGAAAGACAATGCCCCATTCCAGATATGGCCATCCTATGATATGATCATTCTTTTGTGTCACACGCCACCGCCCCATGCTTGCTTAATGGTGCAAAAAAGAAGAGGTCCGTAACTAATTTTGAATGGTCTTTAAAATAAATGGAACTATCGGGAATAGGGTCAAGCAGGAAGCAGCCCTTTGTTCTTGATTTGCTTGCAAATCAGTTTTAAATCAATTTGTGGAGAGCGTGTTATGAGAAAGGGGGAGTCAAAAATTAGTTTTCGAAAACAATATATATATATATATATATATATATATATATATATATATATATATATATATATATATATATATATATATATATTTATTTCTCACAAGTTGAAGATTATGACACAATGTATTTAATATTATAAAGGTTTAAATAAGCTTTTAGTTCCTGGAAAGTTTACCAATTTTGGTTTTAGTCCTTGTAAAAAAAATTCTTAGGATTTCGTCCCTGTATTTTCGAAAATTTTGTAAATAGTCCCTATTGTTACTCCTGAGTACTAAAAATCATATTAGATGAATAATTTTGTCAATTTTAAACCTATGACCCTAATGTATGATTTTATTTCTACTTTCTAGCCAAATTTTGAAGCAAGTCGGACAAGAACGAGAAATTACCTCGGTACCCCCTGAGTACTAGATATCATACAAAATGAATGAATTTAGCAATTTTAACCTTATGTCCCTAATATATGATTTTGTTTCTATTTTATGGCCGAATTTTACAGCAAGTCGGACAGTAAAATAAAATTATCTCGATACTCATAAGTACTAGATAACAAAAAAAGATGACGGTAGGACTATTTGCAAAATTTGTGAGATTACATGGACGAAAACCTAAGAGAAAATTTCACAGGGACTAAAACCAAATTTGATGAACTTTGTAGGGACCAAAAACTTATTTAAACCTATTATAAATAATAAGATTATTTACAGTTTTGGTCCCTGTAGTTTCACACATGAGTTATTTTGGTCCTTGTATTTTCAATTATTCAAATTAAGTCACTCTAATTTTAAAATCGAACAAATATAGTTTTGTCGTTAATGTATCATCTAATACTTAATCGGGGACTATTGAGCTGGCTAACCCTTTGAGACATGATATTAGTGTAGAATTAGTTTTATTTAATTAGTTGAAAAAATGATAAAACTAAAGCTAAAGGACACTAAAAGGAAACACATGTGCATAGCACATTTGTAAAACTACAGGGACCAAAATCACCCATTTTTAAACTACATGGACTTGATTTAAGCAATTGAGACTATTTGGTATTGGGGTTCAATGCTGAAATTCTGAACCTGCAGGATTTGGGAGAGCAGTGGTATGTTATTTGGGTGAACTATGCAACTTATACTGATACACTAATGATATTTGGCACAGTTTTGATGTCTAACACCATACATTTATACAATACAATATTTGTTTATTATTTTCTCTTACTCTTTTTCTAACCCATTGTTTTACGTGTGAAAAAGAATCAGCCGAATGGGGTCTTCAGCCGATAAACACGTGCAGGTTTTGAAAAGAATTAGGTGATTTGAACTAGAAGCAAAACCTTACCTTCTAGCAAAAGGTCCCCAAACTCACTACAGAAAGCGTTTGGAATCAAGTGAACAAAGAAAAGCTAAGGACTAGTAAACTAAGTAATGATCGGCTAAGGTAATAAAGCATGAAAGAAAGAAAGAAAGAAAGAAAGAAAGAAAGGCTAAAAATAAAGACAACAATTAAGTAAAATCTGAAGTAAAAAGGCGAGAAAACTAAAATAATAAGCAAAGGCACAGAAAGTAAACTGCGACACCCTAACTTGGGTCGTCACATAATAACACGTTGCGGAAAATAAAACTCAATTATGCTGGTTACTTTCGGAAAATAATGTTTTCTAAGCTTCACTTAATACCGAAAATGGTGATAAAATTTTTTTCTTTTCTTGTTAACTTGACAACATCTAACAACATAAGTAACACACCATATATACATATCTATCTATATGCATCATCAGTTTGTACAAGGTATAAACTATATAGGGCCTTTATCAGAACAAGCCATTCTCCAAACTAAGAAAGGAAATAAAAACATAAGGACACATATTGAAACGTCTAGGCCATATACAAAAATCATGGCTCTCAATAGCCAGAAAGACTGACGGAATCACTATCCAAAAAATGAGACTACCTATAGCTGGTCACAGACTAATGGTACCCATTGGGAAGACCAGGGTCTATCCCACTCCCTGCCGATGAGTCAGATGAAGACACAGCAACACCCTCATCAGGTGAATCGTCATCATCATCCAAAGGTATGTACTCAGGTACATCCTCCACATGCTCCTCTGGATCCTCCTTAGGGTCAATAACCATCTCCTCTGAGTCTGCCATAATCTCCTCTGGAACTGGTTCAGATGCTGCCTCAGCTAAGGGCTGAGCCTTCAGCTGTCCATGATCGACCAGATGCTGTGCAAGTAGCCACAAAGGAGGTAGAGATACCTCAACCATCTCCATAGACCTATGCTCCCTCTGGGGCCCCGTCTCAAGCGTGCCCTATACAGTACGTATATGCCTGGTATAACGAAAAACATGGGCTCCTGGGTGGATCACCCATGCATTTATGTTATCTGTATCCTCAAAATGGAGGCTTCGAAACCCCGTGTGTGCCAACGGTATGGTCGGATCCATCTAAACTCAGATAATAACAATACCCATACAAAGAGAAGAGCAACAATAAAACATGCAAGGGTGAGAACCAATATCTGGATTTTAAAACGATAACCACATGTACGACTCTCAATTACCACTTAACATGAATATTCAAAGATAAACAATATATATTTATCACAGGGTTTCATACCCGACAGTCATAACCGTTTTAAAACCATGACACTTCAATATCATCAACTAACTTTGAGACTTAATCTCCGGAGCTCCAACCAATAAGTAAATGAGCTGATCAGGCTCCAATTGCCAAATAAGGCAGAATCAATGCCAGATATGGCAAAGTTCAAATAACCATTCTACAGTCCAAAACAAGGTAAAATGGTGACTACGTATAGCACATGGTTTTCTTGGTCATATATCCATCAAGGCACAATGATGCAAACTGCATGAATACTTGCCATCAAGCATTCAAGTCCTATGCAAAGGCACGTCTGCCCTGTAATGTATGTAAAACGTTTTGGTTCTCATTGTTTTCTTTATGCTCAATCTTTGGTTGTCGGAGCTAAAAGCCTCACGACCAAAACACCATTTTAAACTTTCAAGTCTAATACCTCTTTCAAACAATAATTGACTCCAAGTCAAAAGTGTGCAAATAACGAAATCTAGACCGATGCACCAGTCGTAGATATGTAGATTTTAGTGCACAAAACCCAAAACACCACTTATTGGACATTTAGTCCATAACTTCAACTTTCGGACCCCGGGTCCATATCTTAGAACTCTAGACCCGACGTCTCGGTTACTAAGTTCGTTTAAACCTTTTTTTTTTGTGAAATACAAGACCAAAGTTTCCTCAACTTATCTAAGTTGACGGAAATAACTCAATGTTTACCGAAAATCCTTTTACGTTGGAAATTCGTTTTGTAAACTTATCAAAATTCCTTAAAACTCATTTTTATTTAAAAATTGATAATTTGAACTTGAAAACCTCATTTGAGACAAATTCTCAGTATTACTCGATATTACCCTTTTTAAGACTATTTTCACAAATATTGACAGAATTGTCCATCGTTTGCCATTTTAAAACGCATTTAGGTCAAAATAGGACTCTTTGTCATAAATTAATTTTTCCAATACTGTAATAAAATTATTTTCGAAACTTTTTCACTTAAAACATCATTTTTTAATATTTATAAATTCCTTAGGTGAAAATTAGCAGTGCTAAAATAGTTTCACGGGTACGTCCTCACTATGACTCATAAAACGCTCTTTCGCTGTTAAATGATTAAAATAATATTATTTTCCACTTTTTCCCATTTCTCAACAAATAAATAACTAAGTAATATTACATAACTATTTTCATTGAATTAAACTTATTAATTCATAAAAAAAGCTTTTAACTGCTTTTAACCTGTATTTAATTAAGCTCTGACCACTGTCAGGCTTTCCAATCCACAATCCACATCAAATAATAACATCATGTTAATAATATAGCAATTAGTAATTAGTAATTAAAGACATGCCACAAAATAAAACAAATAATTAAATGCAGGTAATTAAACAATTAACAGCAGATAATTAATAAGCGAATAATGCTAACTATGTAAGAATTACATACACCAGATAATTAATACAAACACAACAATTACACATGGTTATCGGAAAAACCCCTCAGGTAATCCCCATACCTGAAAGCAAGGTGTCTCTGAAAAATAGTTCGTCGGAAAATCTAAGTAACGCCGATAACGCGCGTACACGATAACTTAGCTTATCCTTCATTAAACACAACAATCAATTAACAAACAAACAACTTAATCAAACCTAAAATCCTACATCTTGGTTTTGGCCTAGGGCTGTTTTTGAGGTGAAAAATCTCTAAAATTTCTAAACTCTTGGATTAGTGACCTACAATCACTTAAAACCCTAAATCAATGATCATAAAGATTGAAATTAAATCTTCCAATCCCTCAACAAATGAGTTTCGGCCATGACACTCAGTCTGAAGAGGATGCCTCCCTTGCCCCTGAGCTCGAGCATAACGAAGATCTTCCCACTGCTGCTGCTGCTGATGATACTTCAGAGAGCCAGACTACTTCAACCATCCTCCCAGCTAATGATGTTCCTCCTCCTTCGGCTGCAACTACTGTTCCTTCTTCTGCTGAGCTACAACCTTAGGATTTTTGCTTCTTTTGTAACTTTGATTTATCAGCTAGGCGGCGAGCTTGTAGCCGTCATAACTTTAGACAAATAAATTTTGAATTATTGATCCCATATTGACGGGTAATAGCTTTTCAAATACTTGCCATTTATGCTTCTTGCCATTTCCTCACCATGCATGTTTATCAGCCGATAGGCCCCGTTAATCATAACTTGACTGACTATGTAGGGTCCTTCCCAATTTGGTGACCATTTTCCTAACTTAGAATCTTTAGTTCCAATTGGTAAAATGGCTTTCCAAACTACGTCCCCTTCAACAAACTTTTTAATTTTGACATGCTTGTTATAAGCTCTGGCCACTTTTTCTTTATTCTTTCGAATATTTTCTAAGGCCATTAACTTATCTTCATCAGCCGATTCCAGCTCCATGAACATAGCTTGTTGGTACTCATCCATTGCCAAGCAATGCTGTTTAGCTATCCTTAGAGATTTCACATTAATTTCCAATGGTAACACTGCATCTTGACCAAAAGTGAGTCGATAAGGGGTAAACCCCGTTGCGGTAGACTTAGAGTTCCTGTATGCCCATAGTACCTCGGCGAACACCTCATGCCACCTCTTAGGCTTGTCTTCTGTAGTCTTCTTGATCAAACTAATCAAAATCTTATTAGTAGCCTCGGCTTGGCCATTTGCTTGTGCATAGTATGGTGAGGATTGGATCATCTTGATCCCATATTCCTGAGCAAAAGCCACCATTTTCTCTCCAGTAAACATTGTGCTTTGATCTATGGTTATAGTCTCTGGAATGCCATACCGATAGATGATTTGGTTCTTGATGAACCTAATAACATCGGCTTGAGTAACATTAACCATCGACTGGGCTTCCACCCACTTGGTAACATAATCAGTGGCCACGATGATGAAGGAATTTCTCTTAGAAGATAAGGGATAAATCTTCCCAATAAGATCCATTGCCCAACCTCGGAAAGGCCAAGGCTTAACAACAAAATGCATTTCCTCAGCTGGGACCCTTTGAGTTGGCCCATGCCTCTGGCATTCTTCACATCCTTTAGCATAAGCATGGCAATCTACATTTATGGTCGGCCAATAATATCCATACCTATGTGAACCACATATTCCTTCATGTGTTTCCCCCATGACTTTCATAGTTTCAGCCTTACTAGGACATTTTAACAAAATCCCTTCCAGACCTCTCTTATGCAACTCCCCATCTACTAGAGTATACTTCAAAGCCTTTTGTCTTATCTGGAAAGTTGATGAAGAGAAGGGTTCTGCAGATACTTTGTCAACTATGTTCTCCAATCATCGGCTACATCTACCTCCCCTACAAGGAGCTCCCTGAGCCGATTATCCAGAGGCTGAATTTCTTCAAAAGTTTCTTTATACCCAGAAGCATGATGCGCCAAATCATTTGCTATTACATCGGCAAATTGTTTTAACAAACTGTTAGCCGTTTCATAACACTCTACCAAGTTTAGGTTGATACACTTGTACTCCCCAAATAGTTGCTTTATGACTAACTGAGAATCCCCCATAACTTGAATATACTTAGCTCCCATAGACCACAATATTTTTAAGCCCAAGATAAGAGTCTCATACTCAGCTTGGTTGTTTGAACATCCGAGCTTTAGCTAATGCATGAATCGCTAATTCTCTCATGTAGGTCTTGTGATTGAAATCCCAGCTCCAGCTCCTTTGCTAGTTCTAGATCCATCAAAAGCTAGGATCCAGGGTTTCAAGTTAACACATAAGTGTGCCTCGGCTACGGGATCAACAACCTCCACACACGGATGCTCGGCTAGGAAATATGCTACAACTTGTCCCTTTACTGCCCGAAGGGGCACATATGTTAATGCATATGCACTTAGCTTGATAGTCCATTTCATTAATAGTCCTTGCAAAACTGGCCTATGCAACAAGTATTTCACAATATCAATCTTGCATATAACCTGGACTTCTCTCGGCTAGAGGTAATACTCTAACTTAGTACATGCATGAAAAAGAGACAAGCATATCTTTTCTATGGGAGTATATCTTGTTTCAGGATCATTAAGCAATCAACTAAGATAATAGATGGATCTTTTATTCCCATCCACATTCATCCTGTGCTAACAGGCAGCCGATGGTCTCTGGGGCAGCTGATATGTATAATTTCAACGGCTTCCCTGACATAGGCGGAACTAACACTGGAGGGTTAGCTAAGCCTTGTTTTATCCGATTAAAGGCAAGTTGCTGCTCTTCCCCCCATACTAACTCATTAGCATCTTTTAGCTTTAGCAATGGGGAAAAAGGTTTCATCTTGCCAGTCGAATTTGAAATGAAATTCCTTAGGAAATTAATTTTCCCAATAAGGCTTTGTAATTCTTTTTTATTCCGAGGCGGCCTAGCATCTAACACAGCTTTAGCCTTGTTTTTATCCACCTCAATCCCATGTTTATGCACTAAGAAACCTAGAAAGTTCCCAGCCGAAACTCCAAAAGAGAACTTAGTCGGGTTCATTTTCAAAATATAATTCCTCATCCTTTGAAAAGCTTGTTCTAGATCAGTTAAATGTTTATCAATATCAAGGGACTTAACTATGACATCATCAATGTATACTTCCATGTTTTTCCTTATCAACTCATGGAAGATAGCATTTATGTCTCTCTGGTATGTGGCACCAGCATTTTTCAATCCAAATGGCATAACCAACCATTCGAATATACCAATGGCACCAGGACACCTGAAAGATGTCTTATGGACATCTTCCTCGGCTATAAAAATCTGATTGTATCCAAAATATCCATCCATTAATGTTAAAATGCCATTTTTGGCTATAGAATCAACAAGCATGTCAGCTATAGGCATTACATACTCATATTTTGGAGTGACAAGGTTCAAATTTATATAATCAATACAAATCCTAACCTTACCATCCTTCTTAATTACAGGGATAATAATCGATAGCCATTCAACATATCTGGCCGTACGAATGAATCCTGCTTTCATTAGCCGCTCCATTTCTTCCTTGATACTTGGCATTAATTCTGGACCGAGTCTTCTTGCAACTTGCTTATGAGGCTTAAAACCTTCTTTTATCGGCAATCGATGCTCTACCAAATCCCTGGATAACCCAGGCATCTCATGGTAGTCTCATACAAAGCAATCTTTGTACTTCTTTACTAACTCGATCAGCCGATTTCTGTCCTCCTCCTTCAACAAACCACTTATTCTGGTCATTCTCAGTTCCTGCTCTGTTCCTAGGTTGACATCAAGCAGAGGATCTTCAGTGGAAAAGGCATGGACCTTCCTGCTGATTGGGGATTCCCACCTCTCTTCCTGTTCGTGCCCCCTAGGCACATTAGCCGAGCCTTCTTCATCTTGAACTTTTCCCATTTCTAAAGACATAGCCATGCCAACCCTTTGCTCAATTTCTATGGATGTCAGCCTATGTCTCAAATCCTCAATCACCTGTGTTGTACTATTCATCTAAAAACAATTGTGAAGGCCGTAGGTCTGCTTGGATCTTAACATCAAACCCATCAGTTGTTAAATTGCAAGACTCCCATGATCCTTCCTCAAAACCTTCAGGGATGGTTATAGGTTCTAGCTGAGGCAAGTAGAATATTGCTTCCGTCATTTTAACATCAGCTGTAAAAGGATTCTTATTGGCTGCAACTGATTCCACCTGTCTCCATCCCAGAACATCGGCACTTGGTGTAAAGTGGAAGGTACACACTGACTGGAATGAATCCAATCTCTGCCAAGCAATATGGATATTGTGGTGTTTTTCACCGCGTTCAAGTCGTGTATGCCGGAGATCGATGGGAAATGCTGCCAAAATTTCGTCAAGTATGAGTATGAGAGTTAAGGACTAACTGATAACCGAATGTTGAAAAAGTTTCTTCTCGAATGGGGTAGGCCATACCTTGTCATAAGAAGTAGTTGATGAAGATCTTGACCTAAGTACGAAGTTATTGTTGTAGTTATGGATCGCGGTTGGATGAATGCTAGACGGACAAGTGATGAGTATGAGAATGGAGTGGAAGCTTTTCTACAATTTGCTAAAAGAAATCTTCCTGATAGTAGTAATGGAAAGTTTTATTGTCCTTGTGTTAATTGTTTGAATAGGAGACGACTAGAAGCTGAGGAGATATGGGGGCATCTTATTTGTAAGGGGATTTGCAAGAGTTATACAATATGAATATGGCATGGTGAATCGTTAGACAGGTCAAGGGTGTGTCAAAGAGAGGAAGTTGATGACGTAGATATGGATGATAGACTAGAGGACGTGACCCGTGATATTGGGCAAGAGTCTTTTCAGCTAGCACATGTGTACGACACTTTGTGTAGTGATGCAAATTGCCTTTGTATCCGGGTTGCACTAATTTCACACGGTTGACAGCGGTGTTAAGATTGGTCAACATGAAGGTGAGAAATGGGTGGAGTGATAAAAGCTTCACCGAATTGCTTGAGTTGTTGAAAGACATGCTTTCAGAAGGTAACACATTACCATCCCGTAACTATGAGGCAAAGAAGATACTGTGTCCGAAGGGTATGGAGTATAATAAAATACATGCATGCCCCAATGATTGCATATTGTACAGGAAAGAGTTTGAAGAGATGCATGAATGCCCCAAGTGTGGGGCATCATGCTACAAAGTGAAGGATGACGATTCTAGTTGTGATATGGGCACAAAGGGTCCTCCTGCAAAGGTGTTATGGCATCTTCCAATAATTCCGAGGTTCAAGCGATTGTTCGCTAATGTAAATGACGCAAATAACATTAGATGGCATGTAGATGGGAGGAAATGTGATGGATAGCTTCGCCATCCGGCTGATTCTTTACAATGGAAGAGAACTGATAGTTTGTTTCCGAATTTCGGCAATGAGCCTCGAAACCTTAGGCTTGGACTTGCTACGGATGGAATGAATCTGTATGGTAACTTAAGTAGTATTCATAGTTCATGGCCTGTTCTCCTGGTAATCTACAACCTACCTCATTGGTTGTGCATGAAGCACAATTGCATTATGTTATCTATGATGATTTCGGGCCTAAAAAACAGCCAGGAAATGACATAGATGTTTATCTAAGTCCCTTGATTGAGGACTTAAGAATGTTGTGGGATGAAGGTGTTGATGTGATTGACGGGTACTACCATGAGACTTTCAAGATGCGTGCCATGTTATTTTGCACCATCAATGACTTTCCAGCATACGGGAACCTGTGCGGGTATAGTGTTAAGGGGCATAAAGCATGCCCTATATGTGAAGAAGGCACATGCTACCATCAACTGCAACATGGAAGGAAGATAGTTTACCTTGGGCATCAGAGATTTCTCGGACCTAATCACCCTTATCGTAGATTGAGAAAAGCTTTCAATGGATTTCCGGATAA
Organism: Echinosophora koreensis; assembly: GCA_035048595.1. Taxonomy (NCBI): domain Eukaryota; kingdom Viridiplantae; phylum Streptophyta; class Magnoliopsida; order Fabales; family Fabaceae; genus Echinosophora; species Echinosophora koreensis. Next base: position 43,228 of record JAPCYP010000173.1, read on the forward strand.
TGAAATTGCTCTGGCGGCCTTAACTGGAGAGCAAGTTTATCAACAGGTGAAGGACATCAATGTTATCTACCGGAAGACCCAAAAGAAGGCTACTGAGAAAAACATATGGAAGAAAAGGTCGATATTCTTTGATCTTCCATATTGGTGCAAGCTTGATGTTAGACATTGTATTGATGTGATTCATGTGGAGAAAAATGTGTGTGATAGTGTGATCGGAACGCTTCTCAACATTCAGGGCAAGACAAAAGATGGTGTGAATGATCGTCTGGATCTAGTTGCAATGGGTATACGAGAGCAGTTAGGTCCACAGTCAGTAGGTGGTAAGAAGACTTATTTACCCCCAGCATGTCATACTTTATCAAAAAAAGAAAAAAGAAGTTTTTGTGAGTGTCTACGGGGTGTCAAAGTGCCACAATGTTACTCTTCAAATGTCAAGAGGCTTGTCTCAATGAAAGGTCTCAAATTAGTTGGCTTAAAGTCTCATGATTGTCACGTTGATGCAACAACTACTGCTAGTGGCTATTCGGGACATCTTGCCTAAAAAAGTTAGATACGCCATAACTAGGTTGTGCTTATTCTTCAGTGTTATATGTGGCAAAGTCATTGACACATAGAAGTTGGATGAGTTGGAAAATGAGGTAGTTATTATCTTGTGCCAATTGGAGATGTATTTTCCCCCTTCATTTTTTGACATCATGGTTCATTTGATTGTTCATCTAGTAAGGGAGATTAGATTGTGTGGACACGTTTATTTAAGGTGGATGTACCCAGTTGAGCGATACATGAAGATCTTGAAAGGGTATGTGAAGAATCCACACCGTCCTGAAGCATCTATTGTTGAAAGGTACTTTGCAGAAGAAGCTATTGAGTTTTGTACAGATTACATGTCAGAAGTGAAACCTGTAGGGCTTCCTAAGTCTCGTCATGAGGGAAGATGTGATGGTAAGGGTACACGAGGTATTACTGTTAAGAGCATGGATCGAGAGGAAGTGCTTCAAGCACATTTGTATATATTGAATAACACTGACGAGATTGAACCTTACTTACGTGATCACAAAAACATTGTCAAGGAAAATTACCCTTGAATGAATGAAAAATGGTTGTTGAACAAGTATAACAAAACTTTCTTAAACTGGTTCCAAGAAAAAATTGCAATTGATGGTACTGCTTCAGATACATTAAAATGGCTAGCACAAGGGCCTAACTTTGATGTCATATGTTGGAGTGGATACGATATCAATAAGTTTTCCTTCTATACAAAGTCCCAGGATGACAAGTGTACCGTGCAAAACAGTGGGGTTATGGTCGTGGCTGAGTCCATGCACTTCTCTAGTTCAAAAGATACAAACCCTATTATGGCATCCGTATCTTACTTTGCAGTCATTGAAGAGATTTGGGAGGTCGATTACACTAAATTTAGAGTGCCCGTTTTTAAATGTAAGTGGGTCGACAGTAACAGCGGTGTACAAATTGATGAGTTAGGATTTACATTGGTGGACCTTGACAAGGTATGTTATAAGGAAGAGTCTTTCATCGTGGCATTCCAAGCAAAACAGGTGTTTTATATCAGTGATCCTTCTAACAAAAGGTGGTCAGTGGTTCTCCAAGGAAAAAGCATGCATAATGGTAGTGAGGAAAATCAAGATTCAACTCTTGATATTTCTGATACTCCTTCTTTCTCAACACAGGTGCCTACTTTCAATGAGGAAAATGAAGTGGACGATATACATGCCACTCGTGATGATCATCAGGAAGGGTTATGGGAGAACATTACTACTTGACCATAGTGTAAGTTATGTTGACAATTATATTTATAAGTTATAAGTTATGTTTGATATTTACAAGTTAATTTAAGTTAAGTTATATTTATAGGTTATGGGAGAACATTACTACTCGATTTATTTTTCTTGATATTTACAAGTTAATTTAAGTTATGTTTGATATTTATCCATTCTTACTGACATTACGTTTTTTTTTTGTCTAAATAGGCATACATCGCTGATCACGAGGACATCCCTCTTTCGCGCAGCGGGTCGGATACCCCGTCTAAACGCAAGAAGGGTAGAGGTGCCACACGGTTAAGGAATTTGACCGTCAATCGTCGTTCTAATCAAAGGATACAGATCCAGTTTGATGTATGTTGCAAGCCTATAGGGCCAATGGCTGATCAGTTTCACAGTTTTGTGGGCTTCGTTGCTCGAAGCAAGACTAGTATTCTTATTGAGGATTGGGACCATGTATTGGAGAGTGTGAAGGATCAGATATGGGATAACATCATGGTATCTACACTTTTAATGTCTTTGTTTGTATTTATTTTATTTAACCATATTAATATCATACACTAATTTCTTCATTTTGTTTGTCATATAGCTCACCTTTGAAGTGCCCAATACCCAGCATATGAGGAGGACATGGATAAAGTATGCGGGTGAGCGTTGGAGGCAATTTAAGGCGGACCTGGGCAGATACTACATATTTGGGCAGCGTGACAAGTCCCCACTTGAAACATACTCGTTTCTTGACCAGGAGACTTGGGATCGATTTATTTAGTCCCGACATGAGCCCTCCCACCAGGTTAACTGAATTGAGTCATCTGTTAATTTAATTAATTTTATTAATTTACGTAATACGGTTGTCTGTCATTTATAACATGTGAAAAGGAAAAAGGCACAAGACATCCAGAAAAATAATGTCTACACCCATGTCATGTCTCGTGCAGGATATGATGCTCTTAATATAAAAATGATGGAAAAGGAAAAGAAAAGACTCCAGGAAGAAGCATCTTAGGCTGATCCTACTGCTGAAAACCCTCCAGAAGTTGTTGATCCACCTCCAGCTCCACTCCATAAGGCATGGAAGAGATCCCGACAAAGAAAATCGGGACAATATACATCAGAGGAGACACGTCGGGTAGCTGAGAAGATTGTAAGTTTATTTTGAATTCTAATTGTAATATTAACAATCTTATCCATCGTCTTACACAAATTAATGTGACATTCTATATGTTGTAGGATTCCTTGGACGAGCAGGCCACTCAAGGAAGCTTTGTGCCTAAAGGGCGCAAAGATATCTTGGCTACTGTGATTGGTAAGACAGACCACCCGGGCCGTGTCATTGGTGTTGGATGGGCCGTTGGCATTTGCCAATACCATGGTTCATGTTCACACCATCGCCCCAGGGAAGATGTAGATCGAGAACAGCTAAAACAGGAGATTGCAGATGAGCTTAGACGAGAGATTGCCCAGCAGATGCAAACTTTTGCTATTTCCCAGCAAAATATCGGTGTCTCACCCTCTGTCCATGTGAGCACTAAGGGGTCATGCGATCCTCCTTATCAACCTGATGACGTGGAGGAGGATCCTAACATGTGTGAGCTGTATGTTGATGATAATCATGACCACTTAGTGGCATTTGGGAGGGCACACAACTTGGGAAATACCTTACACCACCAGACATTAGAAGATGATGAGGTGAGGGTGGTGGTTGAAGATATTCAAGATACTGATGCTCGAGTCCCTGTGCCCACTGAAGATGTTCAAATAGTGGGTCAGGCCCCTGGTAATTTTCATATCTTGGCCGAGAAGACTTTTGAGGTTTTTGGTTTCAGCCAAGGTATTCAATTACTTGTATTTTTCTACATTTACAATTGAAATAATTTAATTGTGTTTATTAATGTTTTTTTGTTGTTTTGGATTTTGAAAAGGATGTTCCACCCAAAAAGTCTCATTTGGGAAGACCCGTGAAGTCTTCTTCTGGCAAGGTATTCATATAATCATTCAATTACTTACAATTGAATTAACTTAATCGTGTTCACTAATGTTTTATCTTTGTTGATTAGGGTATCGATGAGGGGGATGAATCTGATGCTCTTGAACGTCTGGCTATAGTGGCTGTGAAACTTGCGAAGAATCCGGCTTTCATAGAGTTGGAACATGATGGCAGGCCTGATCAACCTTTCAATCTCCTCACAAGGGACTTTATGGAGATAGCTCTTGATGGTGAAAAGGTTTGCTGGTTGTGCGTCTCATTATGGTGTACGTAAGTACATTTTTTATTTGTTAGTTAACTAAATAAGTTTTCAATACTATTATAATTAACATGTTTTTTTCAATATATTAGGTATCTGCATCGCTAATGTATTGTTACGGGCAACCTCCATATTTATGGATTCATTGACCCTGGCCTCATTGAGGGTGAGACACTTCCCCCAGATGAGATTACTGCGAACATGCGGCACATGCTTGGTCGAGGCAACAAACAGTGCTACCTAGCACCTTACCTCAAGAGGTAAGTACAAGTATAAAAGTGATTTATAATTATCTGTGACTTGTCACTAACTGTTCCCAATCGCAGTGAACATTGGCAATTATTGGTCTTATGTCCTAGTTCCAATGTTGTGGTGCTCTTCTGTTCTTTGGGAAGAAGAGCGATGAAGGAACTCAAGGCCATTGTTGAAACGTAAGCTTTTAATTTTCTTAATTAGTACTGCATTTGCTTTATTAATTACTCTGAAATCTATAAGATACTTTAAATGTTTATTTTCTTATGATAGATCTATGGACGCACGTCGCATGTTAGATGGTACTAGGCCTAGGCCTATTAAGTGGATTTTCCCTAACGTAAGTAGTTTATTAGTACCCGAGATTCAATTGCAGTTTACAATATAGTTAATGTTAAGTGTTTACTCATTATATTCAAATGAGTTAATTTGTAGTCTCATAAGCAACATGGCTCATGGGAATGCGGTTACTGTGTTATGAAGTGGATGATCGACATTGTATCCGGTGGAATTACTGAAGGATGGATGGCGGTAAGTAATAGAATTTGCAATAAGTTATAGATTAATTATGTTTTGTTTTAGTCTGATTATCTATAATGTTTAATTTATCTTATGTTACGTGCAAATATTCGACACTCGGGCTCCACTATCTAATGAGGACATTATGGACATAAAGAAGCGTTGGGCAACCTTCTTTCTAGAGTTGACTGGGAATTAATGGGTGATCATATACTCATTTATGGGTAGTTTTTTTGTTGTCATATTATTTAGTTTGAATTTGTGACATTTTATGTATTTAGTTTTTTTAGTTATTTAGTTAAGATTGTTAAATGTGAACTTTTCTGTTGGCTTTCTTTGTGCGCGTAATCAATATTATCCTTTTGCATAATCAATCAATATAGTACTTTGAATGAAATTCTGGTTATAAGCGATTCTGTTGAGAATATTTAGTTTCTGTTTGTTGAGATTTTGGCTATACAAGTGAAACAGGGCTAATTGTACAAGTGAAACAGGACTGATCGTAACTAGTGTAAGCCAGATTTTTTTTAAAAAAAAAGGAACTTTCAACATCGGTTATAATCATAACCGATGTTGAAAGTTCACTTTAGACATCGGTTATTTCATAGAACCGATGTTGAAAGAGCTCTTTACACATCTGTTATTAGCGTTAACCGATGTCTAAAGTACACTGTAGACATCGGTTGAAAAAAAAACCGATGTGTAAACTGATTTTCAGCAGAGTTATAAAACGTTGAAATAGCAATTTAGACATCGGTTAAAATTTTAACCGATGTCTAAAGTGCTATTTCAACATCGGTTCAAAACCGATGTCTAAAACCACCACATACAACATCTCCTGCATACACATCGGTTAAAAAACCAATGTTAAAACCCAAATTTAACCGATGTTAAAAGTGTTTTTTGAACTAGTGTAACCTTCTCTTTCTTTTGTCAATGCTAAAATCCCTCTCTTGAATCCCGTTTAGTGGCTAAGGCATGCTGTAACAAACTCATCAAAGTCCAATTTAGTCCAGGATTGTACGTGCGAGTTTAAGAACCTCTTTCACATGCTAGGTTGGGCTCGATAGATAATCGATCGAATAATGCAAAAAGATAAAAAAAAAATCTTAAGGGAATTATAAAAAGGATATGTATATAAAAGATGAGTTGTGCTCTACCACCTCGACACCAACGCTAGTAATTGTGTTTTGCCACTGCCACATACGACAATCCTTTAATTATGGCGATTATTTTACATTTTGCTTAGAATCGCCATTTTGAACCTCCTTTTGTCTTCTGCTTCTTCTTCTTAAGTGTCCCCAACGCAACATTTACAACTTCATAGCTCTGTAAGTGTGTGTGTAGTTTTTCGTTGGAAAGGATCCAATCGCCCATTTTAATTTGATTGTTAGGTTGTGTTCCACTGCTATATTCTACTTAGGGGTGTAAATGAGCTGAAATATTTGGGCTTGACTTGTTAAATGCTCAATCAAGCTCTTTTTTTTAATTATTTAAATGAGTCAAACTCAGCCTGATTGTTTAAATGAGCCAAGCCCAAGTCTTACAAGCTCGACATTAAACGGCTCGTGTATAGCTCGTATAGGCTTTGTGGTCTGTAAGTTGTTGCAGTGGTTTTTTGTTGGGAGAAGTTGCTCTACTAGCATTGGATTAGATATCTTAATAAATAGATGTTGGTCATATTTTTTTTGGACTCATGCTTTTGTAATGGTCAAGCTTAAATTGTATTGGCAACTGGCAAGGGCATGCTTCTAAGATGTTTTGGTCATGCTTTTGAAGATTTTTTTTTTAATAATATTTAAGAAATCTTGAATTTCACATACGTTAAGTACATATCTCTATTTTTATATATCATATAATATTAAAATCTTTATTAAGTACTAAATTGATAAAATTTAAAAGTAATTAAAGAAAATTTTCATAAATGTAAAAATAATTTAATTATAAATGAGCTAAACAAGCCAAACCCAAACTTTATTATTTTTGAAACAAGTCAATCTCAAACTTTTAATTAGGCTCATTTAAATAAATGAGTCGAACCCAAACTTTACTATTTTTTCACAAGCCAAATTCAAAATTTAAGTGCTCGACTCGACTCAACTTGTTTACACCCCTAATTTTGCTCACACCAATGACCAGGGACACGAGCAAACAATTTTTGATTAAATACTTGTTGAATAATGTTTTTAAGAAAGTAAAAAACATTTTATTTTTACAAAGTTCTTAGCTTATTAGAATAAGCTAAAAAGAGTTTATAATAATATGGGCAATGCTATTTACACCTTGCAGCTTTAATTTGATTTTTATTTTCCAAAAATACCCTTTTCACTCACTCACCTTCAGCAAGTTTTTTACGTAACATAACTTCCGGAAATTACTTTCCGGAAATTTCCGGAAAATGAAATCCGGACGCTTTTTACACCTCCAGAATTCAAAATCCGGATGCATAAATTGCATAGTTGTTACAATTGTACATCCGGAAACAGTTTTTCGGAGGTGTTAAATTTGCAATTTTTTATACAACGTAATTTCCGGAAATTACTTTCCAGAAGCTTCCGGAAAATTAAATTCGGACACTTTTTACACCTCCGGAATTCAAAATCCGGATGAATAAATTGCATATTGCATATTTGTTACAATTGTGCATCCGGAAATAGTTTTCCGGAGGTATTAAATTTAACACATTCGGAATTTACTTTCCGGATGTATAATTTATACATCCGGAAAGTAAAATCCGGATGTTCATGATTTAACTTTTCTAATGTTGTTGTACATCCGGAAAGTGAATTCCGGAAGTGTCCCAGAAACAGATTTCCGGACTATCAGCTATAGGAAGTCATCATCTTCTACCTTCTCCGAAAAGCAAAATGCGGATAATTCCGGAAAACTCAACCATAAGAGCTTCAATTATGAGTGGTGAAGGCTGAACACTGCGCAACTGAGGGCCGACTAGGAGCTTGAAACCGCACAAATGAGTAGAGGGAAGAGGAAGAGCTCTTCAAGGGTGGAGGCGGAACCTAGGTTGCGCAAGAAAATGACGAGGGTCGTGGTATGTGGAGGAAACGGCTCAGCGATAGTGTGGGGAGGGGAGATTTCACTCAAAGGGTATTTTTGGAAAGAAAGTGAAACAAAAAATTATACAAGATGCAAAGAGTAAAAAAAAACTAGTGCAAATAGCAGGCCCTAATAATATTATAATGGCTAAATTACACTTTTGGTCCCCAAATTGTTATTAAATGTTCAATTTGGTTCTCAAGTTTTTAAAATGTTCATTTTGGTCCCCTAATTCCTTAAACTTGTTCAAATAGGTCCTTCCGTCAAGTTGACTAAGGGACGACAATGAACATTTAAAAACTTGAGGACCAAATTGAACATTTTAAAATAATTTGGGGACCAAAATGAACATCTTAGAACAATTTGGGGGACCAAAATGAACATTTTAAAACAATTTGGGGACCAAAATGAACATTAAAATATTAAACTTAATGCCACGTGTCATTAGGTTTGACGTCGCCGTTAGTCAACTTGACGGAAGGACCTATTTGAACAAGTTTAGCAAATTAGGGGACCAAATTGAATATTTAATAACAATTTGGGGACCAAAAGTGTAATTTAACCTATTATAATTTATAGTTAGAGCTATCATAATAAGAGTCACTCGAACAGCCCATATTTTAGGCCAAGATGGACTCTTCAAACCGGGCCAATTAGTCCGACAGGCCAGCCGGGCTCAGGCCGGGCTGCCTTGTACTGCCCAGTATTCCAGCGCATAGCATATCCGATCCAACATACTCCTCTGACGCGCAATGCACTCTTTCCTCTCACGCAACGCAACACTCTCCTCCTCTACTCCAGGGCAGAAAAAACGCAGCAGCACAGTCATCACTCTCCAGTCTCCTCCTCGCCCTACGGCAGAAATTGAAAAACACAGCACTCTGCTCTCACGTCTACCCTCTTACTGTCTTGGCACAACAGAACTAAGGTATGTTCTCATATCCCTATTTACCAGCTCTATTTTAGTTTGAGAGCCTTATTTAACTGCCAGCTAAGGTATGTTCTCACTTGGCTTTGAATATGTTTTCACAAGTGTGTCTGCATTTGTTTTTCATTACTTTTGGTAGAGTTTATGGATTTTGATCACTAGTGATGTGCTGCCCATCTGTCTAATATCATTCATGTCTAGCCCTTTATTTACCTTCTAATATCATTATTTCCTTACAAAAGTGATGATGCGTAAACAAAGGTATACAATAACGGATGAAAAGGTATAGATATATCTCAAATTGTACAGTTTTGAACTTAAATCATTAAAGCTTCAAAAGATCATGTCAAACCATTAAAGCTTAGAATTTTGCATATTAAACATGTTTAATTTTATTTATTTATTTATAATTTGGGCTCATTTGGCCTGCTAGCCTGACATAGGACTAGGCTGGACCAATAAATTTGCAGCCTGAAGTAAATCTGGGCCAACCTAACACGGCTCGCTTTCCCACTTTAGCCCAGTCAGGCCAGGATGGGCGGCCCAATTTGACAGCTCTATCGTAGCCTCTCTCCCGAACACCTTCTTAAGTGTTTTGGTTTTGCTTTGCAAATTAACTTCTATTTTTTTGGTGTTATAGGATTGTCATTTAAGAGACAATGGGAAGAGTTCTGGTAGGTGAAAAGCAAGAGTTTCCCGAAATGGAGAATGATGATTTCAGTGATTTGCAGCTAATTTATCATGTTCGAGATGCTCTTGTTGCAGTCACGTTGGTAAACCATTCTACAAATTGCCTGCAACTTTTGTTCAATTTCGATTTTCATCATGCTAATATTTTTTACTCTCTAGTCTTGTCAAAGAAAGCAAGACTTTTTTCCAGCCCTTATTTTTTCCCATATAAATAAAAGTTGCACTTTTTCTTGTTCAGGGTGATAGAGAGAATTACGATGAGCTTGTTGGCTATTTGCACCCAAAAAAGAATCTTAGTGCTGATGAGATTGCTTTGCTTGTGGTATGTTCTTAAGTTAAAGATCATGACAATGTGAAGGCTGCTAGTTGTTTCATTTTGTATTGGGTTAAGCAGTTACTGACTTATTGTGCTGAACACGCGTTATATATGGTTCCAGACAACTTTAAAGGCACTATCTGGAGCAGTGTCCTATATAGATTCGGTTCATCATGAAGCTCTTCTCTTTGCTGTAAGTTTTTTTACATGTTATGTGTTTGTTTATTTTCCTTGGCTTCAAATGTTGAGTTCGAACATGGGCACTAGGTTCTCTCGTTAACCTTACATATTGCCTGCTGAATTCGTTATTCCGCATATTGTGTATCGGAATTACCGTAACAAAGGTCTTGTAATAACTGATAATAATGTGAAAAGTGATGAACTATGTACCTGTACTGTGTTCTTGGTAATATGTACGAAACTTCAAATTTATTATTTCAGGCAAGATAGTTAAGCAGGGCAAATAATCAATATGATTGATCCTGATAAAACTGTTTGTCCAGGTTTCAAGAGTGAGCTTGTGGAACTATGGGACTGATGTTATGGATGCACTACTTGAATTCATCATATCTTTGGTACTTGATTTTTGTTTTTTTGTTTTTTTTGGCATCAACCTGGATCTTTGTAATTAATTATAGAGCCATATGTAATTATTGAGTTTGCTGTCTATATTTTTTTCCGCAGGCTACTTCCAATGGAAAATATATCGATTGGTGTTTGGAGATGCTTGTGAAAAACTTCGTGCCACCTTATTTCGACCTCATGAAACATGAGAATGGACTTGACAAGAAGAATAAAGTTCTCCCTCGGGTGCATTCTGCTCTGAAGGACATAGCTGATTTAGTTCCGCTTGCCCCCTTGCGACTATCTCCAATAGTTGTCCAGAGAATGCCAAGTGTATTCAGTAAGGAACCTGTGAGTTCAATTTGTACCTTCAGTAAAAGTTTGAACAGCTGCTTTCCGTTAGATACTACTACACTTAATGAATTTGCTGTGCTTCATGTATGGTATACCAATCTGCTGATTATGTCAGTTTCAAAGCATTATACCATCTTTGCTCAGCAATTTTAAACTCAGCATCTGTACTGTGCAGCATTTCCATTTTTGGTGTATGACTAACTTCATTAGGATTTAAATGTAGGGGGCATTATTTACTTTTGCAGCATGAATTATGCTGGATTTGTTCGCCCTCCATTTTCCTTGTCCTAGAATTCTTTCCTTTGACAATGTCTAGTGACTTGTAGTCATTTATTTACTTCTTTAGTATGCATTTTGATTTGAAAATGATATGATGAAACTTCTTAATTTACTGATATTAACTATTAAGAGAGTTTATGTTATTAAGTTTTATATTCTTTTTTGTGTAGCTCTGTCTTATCAAACAAAGAAAGTGTCTTTTGACTGTAATCTTTTTCATCAAAGTTCAACTGCTTCTATTTTTCTTGTAGGAGATTGTCGTGTATGTGGAGAATATGTTAAGGCTGGAGAGTGGGGCATTTGGAGAAATTGTCGGTGGTACTATGCTGCCTGCGCTTGTGGACAGGTTGATTGAGTTGGATGTAAGTTTGTTAAGCCTCCCTTGAATTTTTGTTCAAAGCGAAGGTGAGGTATTTGGGCATTAAATTAATCATATTTGACCTTTTAGGTGGAAATTGGATGGGATGGCATCTTACAGGAAGATGCCAGAGGCATGTTTGAAATGGAGTTAGAAGATGATGCTGAACTTGGAGACGAGGATGAGAAAAATGATAGTATGGTATGGTCCTTATAATTTATTTAAAGTTCATGTTGCAGTCTCATTATGAAATGGAATTTTGAAAATTAAGATGCTCTATTGGATTGGAGTTACAGAGTTTAAGTCCATCTTAGCTTAGTCAAATAAAGCCAATTTTATTTTAAATTTTGCTCGAGGGAGAAAAATCTCCCATTTTTTGTGCTTGGCTTGACATGGCTTGTCTGATTTTTATTCATTTAAACATTCTCTCTGTGTTGTGAAGTTAATTTAATCAAAGCTCCACTCTGATATATTTTTCCATGAAATAAAAAATGTTAAAGCTTGAGCGAGGTCGTTATGATGACCTCATAATTCCATACTCTTCAAAATCTCCATGACTCCATCCGAGCTAGGAAGCACGGACACCGGACGCGACCCGGACACAGACACGTAGACACCGCTAATGTCCAATATATATATATATATATATCACTTATGTGCACAACCAATTAATAAAGGATAACTCATAAAAAAATTGGGACTCACTTTAATTATTTCTTTTTCTTTTAATCTAATTTCTCTTTCTCCCACACACATATCTAACCAACCTTTCTCTTTCTTCTTATGTCTCTCTCTCCTTACCCATTATAAATTTTTGCAGAGGTTAGTGAACTCTGTAGGCTCAACATCGCTGCTTTTGCATAGTTCCCCTTATGCTCCTACTTTAGCTCCTACTTTAATCCTTTTAAATTACAATAAGCTGTGAATATATAATGCGGACATAGGGATGGCAATTTGTACCCTACCCATAGGGTACCCGCAAAAATTACCCACAATGGGTAGGGTAAATACCCGCACAATGGGTAAGGGTTCGGGTAATTATCCGCAAAAATGAATGGGTACGGGTACTATGGTACCCACCTCGCCCCATACCTGCACATATGTATACGTATATATAATTATTTATTTATTTATTTATTTATATTACTAATATATATAATTTTAACTATAATACAAATTATAAAACCAAAATTAATCTAAAGATTCTTAACTTTCTAAACCTAGTTGTATCCATAATTCCTTTTTGCGTGTTTTTATTTATTTAAATATTTTGATTTGTAATATTTATTAGTGGATTTAAAAGACCTTTGAATCGTTTTTTAATTGTTATAACTTTCTTTTGTTATTTTTTACTTTTTCACTATTAAAGTGCGGGTAACGGGTGCGGGTACAGGTACTTAGGTACCCAGAGGGTACGGGTAAGGGTACTAAAGTTATTACCCACGAGGGTACGGGTAATTTTTTCAAACGCGGGTATGGGGATGGGTATTATAGTACCCTACTCGTCTGTCTTTCTATATCCGTTTTTTGTTGTTTTGTTGGGGGGGGGGGGTTGAGGTTTTGAGAGCGACGACTTTGAAAGACAGGGTAGGGCGGTGGTAACCTCTGTAAAACCATTACTCTGCCATTTTCAAGTGAACTTTTATGGCAGCTTTGAGTTATGTGGAACAATGGAAGAAGGAAAAATTAGATTTTTTTTAAAAAAAGAAAACAGATAGCTGCGCACTATGTGTTGGATAACAACCGAGAGAGTGACCGTGTTGGGTTGATGCGCAAAAACCTCTTTGCAAAAGTTTATAATGGGTAAGGACTAAGGAGAGGAAGACATAAAGAAGAAAGAGAAAGGTTGGTTAGATGGGTGTGGGAGAAAGAGAAATTAGATTTAAAAAACAGAAATAATTAAAGTTTAAAGTGGGTGCCATTTTTTATTTGGTTGTGCCCATGAGTGATGTGTTGGGTTTGTGTCTATAGAAGAATTCATCTCTCTCTGTCTCTCTTTATATATATATATAATTAGAAAAAATAGAATATGAGCATCATTTATAAAATATCTAAATTGATAACCAAGAATTATATATTCATCTAAATTGAGTACTTTGTTTCTTTAAAAAAATATTCCAAAACAAGATGATAAACAATTGAACTAAGTCTTTCATCTTCATCCATCCATCTACTACCAAAAAGATAAGAAAAAAAATATAACCAATTTAAGATCTTTCACCCCCTAGTTGATCATCATCATTGAAAAAGACAACCTCTAACTCCGGTTCATCTAAAGACAAATTAGCAACTTCAAGAATTCCACAATCATCAAGTGATCGAAAATCATCTCCATCAACATCCCATTTCCTCTTGATGGTATTGTGGAGTATTCCTTGAAAGAAGTCGAAGGTTGCTGTGAACAAATACCAAATCTTCCACTCTATATGGTGCCATCTTGTTTCTCTTTAAAGAATGGATAAATGAATATGTACTCCAATTCCTTTCACAACATGAAGATGAACAAGGTTGTGCAAGTAGCTTAAGGCTAACCTTTTGAAGTATTGGAGCCTGAGCACCATGAACTAGCCACCATGCTTTTGGACCCATCTTATCTCTATCATTTAGGGAATCAAGATCATCAAAACCTTCTCTTCTTTTCGAGAAGTTGGCAATGTCTATATTCACTTTCCTCCTTACTTCCATATCAAGAAAGAACCTTTTGAAGCATTTTACTCTTTCAGCAGTGAGTTTCGTGTCTTGATGTGGAGAAACTCGATTAGGATCTTCACTTAGCCATTCATGACTATAATACCTACAATTAAAAAGAAATATAATTATAAATTTATGTAATCATAAAAAGATGGAAGTAAAAAAAATATCGAGTTAAAATTTAATAACCTTGGATTTAAAGAATGAGCTAGGCAATGGAGAGGTGTGCTACTCTTTGTCCAACGGTCAATTAATATAGAGTGCACTACTTCATAAAAGGTTGATTCTTCAATCTCTGCTTTTCTTTCATACTGATATATGGCCTTCCTCACATTTTCAATCATTGAATCCCACATTTCATACCCTAGGTGGAGACATGAAGCTTCTGTATTGGTTCTTTAAAGAACATCATAGGTAAGTCTAGTGAAAGAAAGTATATATGATGTTCTTTGAAGAACCGATACGGAAGTCTCCACCTAGTGGATGAAATGTGGGATTGAATGATTGAAAATGTGAGGAAGCCCATATATCAGTATGAAAGAAAAGCGGAGATTGAAGAATCAACCTTTTATGAAGTAGTGCATTCTATATTAATTGACCGTTGGACTAAGAGTAGCACACCTCTCCATTGCCTAGCTCATTCTTTAAATCCAAGGTTATTAAATTTTAAATCGATGCTTTTTTACTTCCATCTTCTTTATGATTACATAAATTTATAATCATACATATATTTCTTTTTAATTGTAGGTATTATAGTCATGAATGGCTAAGTGAAGATGCTAATCGAGTTCCTCCACATCAAGACACGAAACTCACTACTGAAAGAGTAAAATGCTTCAAAAGGTTCTTTCTTGATGTAGATGTAAGGAGGAAAGTGAATCTAGAGTTTGCCAACGTCTCGGATGGAAGAGAAGGTTTTGATGATCTTGATTCTCTAAATGATAGAGGTAAGATGGATCCAAAAGCGTGGTGCTAGTTCATGGTGCTCAGGCTCCAATACTTCAAAAGGTTGCTCTTAAGCTACTTGCACAACCTTGTTCATCTTCATGTTGTGAAAGGAATTGGAGTACATATTCATTTATCCATTCTTTAAAGAGAAACAAGATGACACCATATTGAGCGGAAGGTTTGGTATTTGTTCATAGCAACCTTTGACTTCTTTCAAGGAATACTCCACAATATCATCAAGAGGAAACTAAAATGTGGGATGTTGATGGAGATGATTTTGGATCACTTGATGATTGTGGAATTCTTGAAATTGCTAATTTGTCTTTAGATGAACCAGAGTTAGAGGCTGTCTTTTTCAATGATGATAATCAACTAGGGGGTGAAAGATCTTAAATTTATTATTATTATTTTTTTAATCCTTTTGGTGATGGATTGATGAAGCTGAAAGACTTCGTTCAAGTGTTTATCTTCTTGTTTTAAAATAGATTTTTAAAGAAACAAAGTACTCAATTCAGATGAAATATATAATTCTTGGTTATCAATTTAGATATTTTATAAATGATGCTCATATTCTATTTTTTCTAATTATATATATATAGCAGTGTTGGTGCCCTATATTTTGACATTATTGGTGTTTGTGTTCTTGTCTGTGTTTCATAGCTATTTTTTGATGACTTGCATATTAAAATACAAATCCTTATCATCAATTCGTTATGTCAGCAAATTTTTTTGTAACAATATAGTTGTAGAACCTTCGCTACCTATGCTCACTTGAATCTCTCTTCCTAATCGTCTAATATTTTGGAAGTGAAATGGAACAAACCGGATTCTTGTTTGAAACTATTGGATTGAGATGAGTGTATGTGAAGCAGATGTCAGTGCCTGCAGCTGCAAAAAGTGCTTGCTAGCGAAGACAGTCATGTGTGAGATGTGAAACTGTGGATGATTCTGTCCATGGTCGGCTTTTCTGTATAAAGTTTGATAATTTGTCATCTTGCCTTTCGCTTTCGTTCTTATAAGCTTTATCAGTTTTTTTTTTTTTTTTTGGTATAATAAAGTTTAGGTTGGGGGAAGGCATGCCCCCCTTCCCATGCAAGGCCAGGGAATTGCCTACCAACAGGAGATATCTAGGAATCGAACCCAAGTCACAGCTAGTGTGATCGGAAGGTTTGACCAGATGTGTCAACCCATGTTGGCAGCTTTATCAGTTTTATATGCTGAAGAAAATGAACATTAATCTGTCGGGGACTTTGATATTCTAGTATACCTCTTAAAGTTCGATTAGTTTGATCATTTCACTTATCACAAGATCAAACCCCTTCTCTGTTCCCCTTCATTGGGTCTGGCAGCATATTCTTTACAAGAGAGGAAAGAGGGATGGGAAGGGAAAGTTGGCAGTTCTAAGTTTATTAAAATATAGGTTTAAATAAGTTTTTGATCCCTGCAAAGTTCATCGATTTTGGTTTTAGTCCCTGTAAAAAAATTCTTAGGATTTTGTCCCTGTAATTTCAAAATTTTTGTAAATAGTCCCTACCGTCATCTTTTTCCATTATCTAGTATTCGGGAGTATCGAGGTAATTTCATTTTACTGTCTGATTTGTTATAAAATTTGGCCAAAAAATAGAAACAAAATCATATATTAGGGATCACAGGGTTAAAATTGCTAAATTCCTTCATTTTGTATGATATCTAGTACTGAGGGGTACCTAGATAATTTCTTGTTCCTGTCCGACTTGTTCCAAAATTTGGTTAGAAAATAGGGAAAAAATAATACATTAGGGCCATAATTAAAATTGTCAAATATTTTCATCTGGTATGATTTTTAGTACTCTAGAGTAACAGTAAGGACCACTTACAAAATTTTTGAAATTATAGGGATGAAATCCTAAGAAAGTTTTTTACAGGGACTAAAACCAAAATTGGTAAACTTTGCAAGGACTATAAACTTATTTAAACCTAAAATATAAGTCTTGGTCAAAAATTAGTTAGTGAATTGGTTGTGTAATCGTGAGAGAATTTGTGAGTTGTTTCTGTAATTTTGCCAGAGTATGTATGTTTACAAGGCTTTGAAAGCAGCCATTTGCCCTATGAAAATACAAAGGGCCTTATTCTAGTGTTTGCACGTTGGTTTTCCTTTCAGGCTAACATGCCAGGCTGAGTGGTACTCAGGCTTGGCTTGATCAGGCCATGGTTGAGGTGATCGGCTTTGGGAAGTGGTAAAACTTCATATGTTGAATTCAGGTACTTGGCTGTTTGCATGTGACATGCTAAGTAGGAAGTGAGCAAGTCTATTTCCCTTGAGAAGTATTTATGCAACCATTCTAGCTATGTCCTGCTCTAATCGCAAGGATTTAATCCATTATAATTGAAGACTTAAATATGTTTTAATTACTGTAATATTCTGAGGTATTGTATTGTCATGACTTGTAGATGACCGAGATCTTAGTGGATTTATTGTGAATCTTCCTACCAGTAACTTTTTTCCTTCTAAGTGAGGAGAGGGTAAATTATTGTCCCTAACCAATGTATGTTGTCATGCCGTAGAAACGGTTGATTTCAGTACTATTGAACCTAGACCTAATTGGCTGGTTGAGGTGAGTTGGTAAATTGGCCCCATGTGACCACGTCGGACTCAATCATTCCATCAATTGAGCCACATATGTCCAAGTCAATCCTTGTGGACTTTCTTAACCTGCTTAATCCTGTTCATAGTTACCAGAAATGTGGTACATGGGGATAGGTGGTACATGATTTGTCATTTTTGAATTAATACTACAAGATTTCCATTATGACGAATCTGGTACATAGTACGGTGAATCCGGTACACTTCACAGGGATGTTAAGTGAATCTGGTAACAATGGCCCTGTTTGTTTCATTGAGCTAGTTTCTCAACATAAAATATTACACCAGGTAGTCCAGGGTGAAATGCAACCCTGAAGGCCGAAGGGGTTCTAGTGTCTTGAGGCAAGGCAATAGGCGCCAAAAGTGCCTACTTACTGAAGAAAATCATTGATATTAAGAAATACCGGTAAAATATTTAACTATTTTGTATTAGTTTCACATGTAAAATCACTACTTAGTGAAAATAAAAGTGTAAATATTAGGTTAAGTGATTGTTTGCCTTATAGTGGTAAGCCACCAATTGGCAATGATCCCTTATTCTCATCCATTTATATTCAAGGAGTAAATTATTAGCTTGCAAGGCAACAAAATATATACAATTGCTGAAATTGTCTATATGTCATGCTTGCATTTGCATGTTAGCGTGGCAGAAGCAAAAACAGTGGCTGAAAGTGTCTGTGTTATGGTAGCATATACATGACAACAAAAGTGTCTATTTATCATGTTAGAATTAGTATGTCAAAAGCAAATAGAATTGAAAAGTGTGGAAGGAAGAAAGGTCACCAAAATGCAAAAATAGAGCAGATATGGTTTTATTGGTCAAGTCCAACCAACAGAATCAAATCAAAATAAAAAGATGCTAAAGTGGATGAGAAAATGCTGAAACGGGTAAAGAAGAGAACATGAAGTAAAAAATCAAGTAGATTGACTAAAAATATAGAAAGAAGGAAGGAAGCACATCAAAACCTGAGCTATGTGGTTTTGATTTTGGTACAAAGTCCATCAGGAAAAAAATAGAAAACTGAAGAAGATATGTTAAGTGGCTCAGAAACTGCTGAAACTCATGAAGAATAGAAGCAATTAAAAAATTATGCAGATGCATGATGTCTCAGATTTTGTCCTCTCTGTTTCATAACTTGAGCTTTTTATTCAATCCTTGTTCCCACTGTCTTTTATACTGGAAGATGATGATTTTATGGGCTGGGTTTTGTCAAGGCCACTGCCATCAGCTAGGAGCTTGGGTGGAGAGCCTTTCCCTTGAGGAAAAAGTGCCATCGAGGCACCACAGGTGTGCACCTTACGAAAGGGGCTGTCTCAACTGGTAACATGTGCCTGACCACTTCCTTCGCCTCACCTCAGTCTTAGGGGCACCTTCTGGTGCCTCCTTTTAACTGCACTACTATTGCAGGTGCCTGAATTTAGAAATGGCAATACCTTTAAGGAGTAAAGTTGGGGGGAGGGGGAAGGTTAACATAATCAGTGAGATTCCTTTTTACAAAATAGAAGTCCTTGGGTATATTGTGGAATTGTGAGCCAGTTTGATTTTTTCATCAACAGCAATCACTTGAGCTCTTACCTTCTAGAGTGAAGGCCCTAATTGGTCTCTGAAAAATTTCGGGGACCCACTTTTAGTACCAAAAAAAATAAATTAATTATTTAGTCCCTCAAATTTTAAAAACGCGGGACAGATTGGTCCCTAGATTTATTTCTGATGTCCATTTACTTGCTTACGTGTCCCATTAACCATCCTACTTGGCCCGTTAGTAGTCCTACGTGGCCTATGACGAATTTCTGCCATAAAAATAATGAAAAGTGAAAAAAGTTCATAAAAATAATGCATGGCTTATGAGTTATGACAAATTTCCTCTATGGAAAACGAACAAAAAAAATGAAAAACGTGTACAATTTTAAAATTCAAATACCTGAAAATTATGAACTTTTTTCACTTTTCATTATTTTTATGGCAGAAATTCGTCATAGGCCACGCAGTACCACTAACGGGCCAAGTATGATGGTTAATGGGACACTAGGCAAGTAAAGGGACGTCGGAACTAAACTTAGGGACTAATATGACCCACGTTTGAAATCTTGGGGGACTAAATGGTTAATTAATTTTTTTCAGGGGCTAAAAATGGGTCCCCGGAATTTTTTAGGGACCAATTTGGGCTTTCACTCTACCTTCTAAAGTGCACCGTGATCATGATCGTAAAAGGAAGGATAAACCTCCTTTAAGAGTGTGGGTATTTGCACCAAGCTTGCTGCTTTCTAACTGGCTGAGTGCCTTTTCACAAGTAGACAGTTTTATTTTAGTTATAAGGTACTTGATGATTGAGGTAATCATTGTATAGTCTTATCTCTAAGCAATATATGTTCTCCAATGGCTAATGTATTGCCCCCATGGCTAATGTAACATCTCATGGTGTTTGGTCTTCATTTTTACAGCCTCCCTCAGAGTTGTTCTTTAGGAAAAGTTTACAAGGCAACTTGTTTGTTGAGAAATTAGACAGCCTGATGGTGTTGACGTTTTTGCATCTTGAATCCTGTCAAAGCAGTGGCCGTTTAGCTGAGGTATTAACCTATATCTATAGACACACAGAGAACATATTGTATAATGTATTATTAATTTGATCTGTGCATGACTTTGTAATATACTTAACTGCTATGTGTTCATCAATTTTTTTGATTAGGTATTCAATATTCTACTGAGATCATTTAAGAGAACTGTATTGAATGCCTACAAGTCAAAATTTACCCAGGTACTGAACTTAGTCTTATTTCTTTTTATTTTTTGCTGTTTCTAACTTGCTTTTGTTATGTGTTTTGCTGCTATGATTTTTGTGAAATGCAGTTTGTGATGTTCTATGCCTGTGCACTTGATCCTGAAGAATGTGGTGTGAAATTTGCCATGGTTCTTATGGAGATGTTTGTTTGTGATATTGATCCCCGTATTACTAGGTAACTTTGATTTGCATTGTTGTCTTTGAAAATCAAAATTTACCTGGTCTACAAGGCCAATTGATGAACTATTGAAGTGCAATCGAGCTTATGAATGCCCATTTTATGCTTCTACACAAGGAGATTTGGCAGAAACGATTTCACAGCATTACTACCTGCTTTAATTTGATCAAGTTTATAAGTTGACAATTAATAGTTCAGTAGCCATGATGAACCATTTATCCTTGCTTAATTAGCTACTAACATGACAAGCCACTATTAATAATCTTCAGTTATCCTGTGATACGGCTTGATATGGATGCTGTTTCAAAACGGTGGTCTTGCCAGATGTAACCTAATTTCATTATAAAATGGGCTCTTCCCCTTATCTTGAAATGCTTTTTGATGTTAGCAAAACTAGACTTCCATGGAAGTTGTAATGTGGTGCATATGCTGATATGCTGCTGTATTTCAAATGTAACTTATCACATTGGTAGTTGTCTTCTTTTTTCCAGGATGAGTGCTGTTGCTTATCTTGCTAGTTATTTTGTCCCGTGCAAAGTTTATTTCAGCTGCACTGGTTGCTATCATCTTACAAAGGTACGGAGACATCCGTGTACATGACCAAATTGACTCTGTTTTGTAACAAAATATAGGAATTAATATAAATTGATGTGATCATCTTTTGTTGAGGTTTCAGATTGGTAAATTGGTGTATTGACTATTGCAAGTCACATGATTATGATATGAACCCACGAGCCCATCAAGATTTCTATTCTGGATGTCAGGTGAGTCCATTCTGGGTGTATTGTCTGTCATTTAACTCGGAAAAGGGAATGCAACTACTTGCAAACTTCTTTTATTGTGTAATTCTGTATGTGCATTTGCTCTTAGCTGTCTCCCATTTACCCTTTATTATTTGATTCATATCGGTTGATTATGGACTGGCCATGTCATAAATATATGCTATTGGTTTGGCTGTCTGGTAAAATGTCTTTAAATGATGGGAGCACTTCCATTGTTGCCCCTAACTTCAAAAGTTGTCTCAAATTGAAGTACCATTATTATTATTATTTTGCAATTATTTGAACTTTGTTCATTCTGTTTGTTTTGGTGTGAGCAGGCCATCATGTATGTTCCGTGTTTTCGTCTGCGGTCATTGATGGATGTTCCAAGGCTGAAATTGCAGCTTCTCAATATGCCCATAGAGTCAATCTTGAAGCATAAACTGAGTCCTTTGAAGGTAAGAAGCCTTTCAGAAAGACTGTCGTGGGTTTTAGAGTACATAGCATGTTTAATTGTAAGATTTTATTGATAAAGTGATAGACTATGGGTACAGCCTTCTGACATTTAAAGGGGTGCAGACTGCATTGATTGTTTAAATTTTTTATCTTGCAACCTTGTGCGGCTTGGCTAAAACAAAATTTTGGAGCCTCATATAAACTTCTTCAACAGGTGTGTTTGCCTACTGTAGTAATGGAATTTCTTAGACAGGCAAAGGCTGCTCAGCTTTTTATGACATCAGAGTCATTTGTTTTTGATGATTTGCTCGAATCTGATCTTTCCAGGGCTTTTGGTGGAATGGAAAGACTTGACATGTTCTTCCCATTTGATCCATGTTTATTGAAGAAAAGTGAAAGGTTTGTATCCAAGGTCTATTGTCTGATTTGACCAAACATTTTTCCTTGAATTATTTGCTGATCTTGCTTTTACTCTCTGTCTACAGCTATCTAAGGCCGCATTTTGTTCGCTGGTCGAAGGTCAAAACTACATATGATAGTGATGATAATGGCGAAGTCAGTGATAGTGGGAGTGATGTATCAGATGATGATTTTGTTGACAGGAATGCAGAGGAAATGATTGATGATGATATGATGGTGAGCATTGAAGGTCTTACTTCGACCCTGACTTGAACAGAATGTCTATCACGCCCAACAACAAATCTTTCAAGTTTGGGTCTGAGAGACAGTTAGAACAGTTTATGCGAATGCCAGCAAGAATCAGACCATCCACTAGCCCAGAGTCTTTGTAATTTCTGTCAGCTTATTTCTTCTCTTTACAGCATAGTAGACAATTTTGAAATGTCATTCCTGAGAAGTAGGAACTCAACATATAGGTGTTTTTTTTTTTTTTCCTTTTTTTTTTTTTCAAAAAATTTTTAAGAGCGTTGATAGGCATTTTTTGCCCTGATATTGGGGCAATTCTAGTACATTTCGCATCAATTTTTTGTTCATTTTGTACTTTATGTCGAAGAAAGCAGCAGGAGAGGCCGACCTATCAAGATTCCTTTCCCAGCTATATTGTGTAATTATATTTTCAGTTTTGCGATTTGAACACAAAAATTGGACAATAATTTTCGAGAATAGTTTGGATGGTTAACGTATTTCAATTAGGTTAATTTTTTTAAGCTCACATGTATCATCAGTTTTAATCATATGTTTTTTCATTGCATAGTGATGAGGAAGAAAAGTCATCAGCAAATAGCAATCCATAGTAACCAAGCCAAAGATTTAAAAACAAGGTTAAAGTAATGTTTTGGTCCCTATACGTGACACTGATTTTCAATTTGGTCCCTATACGTAAAAAGTTATCAATTTGGTCCTTATACGTGAGACTGATTTTCAATTTGGTCCGTAAAAAGTTATCAATTTAGTTCCTATACGTGACATTGATTTTCAATTTGGTCCCTATACGTGACACTGATTATCAATTTAGTTCCTATACGTGACACTGGTTTTCAATTTGGTCCTCACCGCTAATTGGTCCTTATATAAGAGTGACCAAATTGCAAATTATTATCACATGTAGGGATTAAATTGAAAATAATTGTCACACGTAGGGATCGATTTCAATTTTTTTTTGTTGAATTGGTCCCTATATGTGACAATAATTTGTAATTTGGTTCTCTTATATTGGGACCAATTAGCGGTGAGGACCAAATTGAAAACCAATGTCACGTATAGGGACCAAATTGATAACTTTTTACGTATAGGGACCAAATTGAAAACCAGATACGTGACCAAATTGATAACTTTTTACGTATAGGGACCAAATTGAAAATCAGTGTCACGTATAGGGACCAAAACATTAATTTAACCTAAAAACAATGTGCACATATATAGCAGTAGAGAAACAATATATCAATTAAGAAATTTTTTTTTTAAAAACAATTATTTTTTAATACATTTGCTTTTTGAGAATTACAACAACCTTCTTCTACATGATTATAAAATAATTGTCATCAAAACCAATTAAAAAGGTCGCGGTAATTCTATGCCTAATATGTTTGTCCTAACTTGCAAATTGTATATAAAATCTATGTTGCAACACCCTTTGAAGCTTGTGATGCCAATGTATGAGAAGCTTGTTTAATTTCCATATTGAAGCTTAAAACACCCTTTGAAGCTTGCTTAATATGCAATCAATGCATAAGTCTCTTGCTAATTGCTAATTTTCATGTGTGTTTTGGGGCCTTTGTCACTCTTGTTCACCAAAAAAAAAAAAAATGTCTTGTGTGCCAATGTGAATGCTTCCCTATAACTAATATCAGGATAATAGGCCATGTTCCATGGATTAAGCACACAACAAAGCCGTAGAACCTTTTAACATATTGTGGTGGGGAGGTGCAGCCAAATTAAAAAATAATAATTGTGGGAAGCAAGTGGCACAACAATGCTCAGTAGCATAAGCATGTTCAAATCTGCTTGTTTCTGCAAAGTCAATAGCCAAATTCCTGATTCATGAAACAAAGAGAATATGTGGCAGGTATTCTACAACAAATTAGAGCACAAAAAAGCATCTCAATTTAGCAAAACTGTACAATCTAATACCAAGGCACACAAGAATGAGCATAAAATAAAACTATACAGTCTAATACCGGGGCACTTAACCATTAATAAGAAAGCATGTATTTGGTCCGCAGACCACCTTTTTTTTTTTTGACTGGGACTGCAAACCACTTAAAAGCCACAAAATCTACATCCATGATGGAACTTCGACATCTTTACAACACTTATAGGATTCAATACATCTTAGCAAGTTTCCAAAACACTAAAAAATTGGCCACTGAAAAAGCAAATCAAAGCTACAACTTATATTGCATTTATTTTCTTCAATGCTAGTTCTTGATGCACATTAGCAGTGGCGGACCTTCGAAGGAGCGGAGAGGAGCAATGGCTCCCCTCAAAAAATCAGAACAACATTTTTTAATATACTTATATTTTTTAAGCACCCCTCATTGTTCGACCCTTTCTTGCTACTGGTATAGCTCCAAAGCCTCTAGGGAAGTGAAGGATCATCACCGCTTGCCCTTGCCTCCTTGCCTACTCCGACCGCTGCTTGCGAACTCCGTTGCGCCGACAACGGCCTTGCCTCCAGTTCGCGAGTCTCGTTGAAGCCTTCCTCTCTAGTTCTAGTTCATTCTATAACCTTGAGTTCTTTAATTTTTTTTCCCCTACAGTCTTGAAGAGCATATGACTGCACAAAGGAGTGAGAGAGAGAGAGAGAGATGACTACAACTGAACTTGGCTGCTTTAGGTTTAGATTATTTAATATTTTAATTAGGGATTTTTGGAGGGCTGTTAGTTATAGGCCGACTATCATAGTTCTCTTCTAACTTGGTGATCTTCTGGGCCTTCTTCCTAGCTAAACATGTTTTATTTCATTTGGGCTGGTTCTAATGTTATGGTTTTTGTGGGTATGGGGGCAATGTATCATTCAACCCGGCAGGCTAGCTGCTCATGTCCTTGTGTTTGTGGTTCTTTGTTCTCTGGGTTGAAATTCTACATTGTTTTCTACGACTATATCTTGTAACTTCTATACGGGTTTGGGTACCCCTTATACCATTCTTAATACATTTTTGCTTATAAAAAAATTAGGAATTTTTAATATTTTAGTTTATGCATTTTGATTTATGCATTTTAATTCAATCATTGATGATTTCAAGTCTTTAAAAGATTGAAGAGCAATACTTTAAATATAGGTACATTTTTCTTTTATATATTTTATTGTTACTTTGTATTAATATATTATTTTGAACTACACTAAAATTATATATGATACATATGACTTTTAATTACATTATTTTAATCAGTAGTTAGTGGCTCCCCCCAAAATTTAATCAAGGTCCGCCACAGCACATTAGGATCTACTGTATTTGGTGAAACTTAATACATAAGGTGATACATCATGTATATTTGAATACCTGAAAATCGTGGTTAATGAAGTTCGAAATTGTGGTTAATTACGTTTAGTGGATGATTAATGAGTTGTGACACATTGTTATATCCAATATTAACCATCCACTGAATGTAAGTAACCATGTATTTGAATTGCGTCAACCATTCAAATTGTTATCATATTTTTGTGTTAAAATAACACAACTGAATACTTCCGTATCTTGGTAATCCAGCTATTTCCATGGGTGAAGGCTTAAAGAACTTGTGTTTTTTAGAATTTTTTTAAAAAAGAAAGAATAAATGCCCAAATTAGTCTTTTTAAAATTTCGGGGACCCACTTTGGTCGCCGAAAAAAATTAAATTAACCACTTCCAATGTCTGCTTACAAGCCTTATATGTGTCTCATTAACTATTGTGACACCCTCTACCCCGCATGTATTTATAAAGCAATAAAATAGAAGAAATAAAATAAAAACATGTGTATCATTTATTATAAAATGAAAAACCATAGGTAGAAAGTACCACATTGTAACAAAACATAAACAACATGGAAATAAAAACATAACATGAAAAACATAACCCAACCCTGATGTCACATTACAGAGCTAGTATAACCAAAAACTAGAATCATCACGGATAAACAAACTAAAGTTGGGAAATCCTAAACTACGAGTAGCGGCTCCTCAGAGTCGCTCCTCAATAGATTGCTCACCATCCTCTGCATAATAAAAAGGTACATGCAAAGCAACAACAAAAGACGGAGAGTAAGAAACACGTATAAAACATAATGGCATGGAAGCAGTTAGCAAGATGAATACATCATAACAATAGCATGTTATCACAAGTCAACATACAAAACATATTTATATCATCCATAACAATGCAATCAATGTATGCTATGCGGTCCAACACTACTCCACTAATCCATTATGCATGTGGTTCCAATCTACCTCAGGAAGTCAACTTCAGAGTTACATATCCACATTGGCCATTAAGCGCCAAAGCCGGCAGTTCACCAAACCATGGGTGAACCCCTTGGATAACCGATGTACCTTACTTTCGGATGCGCCACCACGGATGTACACGATTCACCTAACTCTCGGATGAATCATTGCAGATGGCCAGATTGCCTCACTCTTGGACGACCTCCCCTATGTTGAGCATCCCCCACTAACATCTCCAATGCATGAATGCGTGAGGAACAATCAACACACAATCAAACAATCACCACCTCCGCTTTGGCCACCAGACTACCAAAGTTTTATCACCATCAATACCTCGACCACTTGGCATCAAGGCCCCCTTAGTCTCTAGGCACCAAGGTTCAACATCAACAATACCTTGACCATTAAGCATCAAGGCCCCCTAGGCCAATAAGCACCAAGGTACAACAACGGGTGGTAAACATCGTTACCGACTTAACCATCTTTAACATTTGTGTTTAATTTCCTTTGTTAAGTCTTCATTGAGTTATCTATCTTGTCTTTACTTCGATTTGGTGTCTTATTATCATTGAGAACAATTAGAGTGAAACACCCTTGTTTCTGTTTCTGCGTTCTGTTCTGTCTATGGGAGCACGATCGTGCTTCCCCGAGCACGATCGTGCTGACTTTTAAGTCAAGCACGATCGTGCTGTCTATTGAACATGACCGTGCTTACTGGAGCATGGCCGTACTGTTTCTTGACAGAAGGGTTGAAAACCCTTGCTAAGCTTCCTAGGGCATTCAAAGATCAATCCTATTGGATTTTAACTAACCATCAAGCATCAGTTTCATTATTCTCAATTAATCTCCATGTCTTATAACTATGGGGAATTAATCCTTTAATTCCTGTTTCGTTATTAATGTCCCTAAACACTCAAGGATCAATCCTAGGGTATAGTCAAGACCACAAGCATTAACCTCACCTCTCGTTACTAAGATTCCAGTCTTACGAACAATTGGGAATTATCCCTTAATTCCATTCATCATTATTAACGCCTATTAATGTCTTATTAACATCGTCATCGTCTCACAACATTAATCAACAACCAAGTCATTCATTCATGGCATAAAACATCATCATCAATTATAATAACAATAAGCATGCCAATTATCAATATCATAAACAAGCATATAGCAAGACAACAGTTAAACAAATAGCAAGCAATAGGGTCATAGGTTAACCCTTCATCTTACGCAATCCCTAATGCCTATATGTTCATACTATCCCTTCTTCCCATACCTGATATGAAGATCGAAGCCCTTTGCCAAGCATAAGCAAAACTGCTCTTGTTCCCTCGAGAGGCTCGACAAACTCTCCAAGCCTTGGTCAAACACAGCAAGAATAACCAATTAATCCCAATCCAAAAACTAGGAAAAGAGATTAAAAGAGGGATTACAACATTACCATAGATGACACTAACGCACGTGACTTCTCTTCCAAACGGACTCAAGAACACCAAGAACTTCAAAGGGTTCAAAGGGAGGGAAAGGGGAGAGGTTTCTGTCATACTAGGATTGCCCAAAGTGTCAATGTGAGGGTTATACTCAAAACCCTCACAGACTCCTCTGTTTATATAGCTTCAGACCCGAGCATGGCTGTGCTCTCACTAACCTTGGTTGTGCTTAACATGAGCACTGGGTTGTGCTCGTTTAAGCACGGGCTTGCAACTTTAGCGTCAAAAATGCACATTTCCGACACGGCCATGCTCCCCCTAAGCACAACCGTGTTTGTGGCTCAGGCAGCCACAAAACACGCGCCTAAGCACAGGCGTCTTGATACATGTGCACGGCCGTGCTCATGCACCAGAAAGGGATTTCCGTCTTTGAAGTCCCACTTAGCCCTTTATAACATATACAAAACATATAACATCGTTTAAAGACTTTATACGAAAAATGAGGTGTTACAACCATCCTGTCTGACTCAATATTGGTCTTGCGTAGTTTATAACAAATTTTCGCAATAAAAAAATGAATAAAAAGTGAAAAAATGCACAATTTTCATACATATGAATTTTAAAATTTTGAACGCTTTTCTCCACTCTCATTAATTTTTTACGGTGAAAACTTGTTAGAGGCCACGTAGGATCACTAACGAGTCAAACATGATGTTTAATGGGACACATAAGCAAGTAAACGAACGAGACGTTGGAAGTGGAATAAGGAGGGACTAATGTATCCTGCATTTGTAAATTTGAGGGGCTAAGTGATTAATTTATTTTTTTGGGGACCAAAAATTGGGTCACCAAAATTTTTCGGAGACCAATTTGGACCTTTAGCCAAAAAAAAAAAAAAAAAAAGAGTCTAAAGGTTAATCATGATCAACAAGTAGTTTCTGCAAAGTTCACCAAATTTGATTTTATTCTTTAAAAAAAATTTCTTAGGAAATAGTCCCTTTTCATCTCTTTCCTTAAATTATATATAATTTATATAATATTATATAATTTCTATCGAACGACTTCGTTTTGGCCGTTTGTGTTGCAATTTTTCATTTTTCTTTACCCCTTATCTGCCATATTATTAATCTCTTGTCAGCTAAGGCGTTCTCTTCAGCTGTGGCCTTCGTCTCTCCCAAACCACACGCACTTGATTACTCGCTATGGCTGCAGCAGTGTCTATGAGTTTCAACATAGCAGCAGCATTCAAAGGCCTGTCCTTGTCCTCAAGCTCTTCATCTTCCTTCTTCGCAGGCGGCTCCCCTCTTCTCCGCGCGGGTCCCACCTCGTTTGTCTCGCTCCCTCAGAGGTCCCCACTGACCATCCAGAACGCCCACAAGAAGGGTGCTGGGAGCACCAAGAACGGCCGAGATTCCCGGGGCAAGAGGCTGGGAGTCAAGATTTTTGGTGACCAAGTCGCCAAGCCAGGTTCCATTATTGTTCGCCAGTGCGGAACCAAGGTGCTTAACTGTTTCCTCAATTTTCAATTTTAATTTTTGGAAATTTCGTTATTTTGTTTGATAAGGGTGTTGTTGGAGGTTGGGAACTTGACTCTTTTTTACTGTGTTAGTAAGGTCGCTGGAGAATGTTTGTCTTTAGAAAGTTGGAAAATTTTAGTTGTGGTTTGTTCAGTTAACTATGATTGGTTGCTATATGGATCTAGGAAATATTACATGACACGTTTATGACACAAGATATAAAATTAATAAAAGCACAATTCTTATATTATATATAAGAGAGGAATAATATTTAAAAGTTAGCATGAGTCATTGTGTATATAAGAAAATACTGACATTTGTTTAATCATTGTGGCATACATATCATTAACGATGTAAACATTCAAAAGGTAAATGTAAAAATTTATAGGATAGTGTCTATCAAGTGTCTGATACATGGCAACTATTTTGAAATGTTTGTGCTTAAGTATATGGTTTGTCCTGTTTTCATATTTACTCTTTTGATATTTACTCTGATATGCAAAACTAATGATGTGGCCTTCTGTCTTGAATTTTCAATGGTGAATGGCATGAGAATATTCTAGACTTGAAAAGCATGTTGTGAAAAAGATTGAAAAAGTTGTTAGTATTGGTACTTCGTTACATAGTTATCAATCTTGGAAAGCGGCACGTAGCTGCCGACCCAAAAAACACTATAGTGGGATAGCGCACAACGGGATGACTGTTAATTTGGGCCAGTAGTGAGAAATGAGAAGGAAGGAGGGAGGATAGTAGAAAGAAGTTGGACAACGATAGTGGCTGGAAAATGCCGGCCAGAAACCAACTGTTGTTGGAAACTGGCAGGAAATGAGAGTGAGAAGTGAGAACTGAGACAGAAGTGACAACAGATAGAGAAGAAAGTGCAAGACGACAAACGTCGTTGAAAGTGAGCTTGTGAAGGGGTTTTCAAAACCCTATTAAAAAGTCTTTAGCCAAAAACCTGAAATTACCCCCCAAGAGTGGCATCCAATGTTCAGATCCGGGGGCAAAACTGGAATTTCAGCCCATTTTCGGAATAGTGACTTGATGTGCATGATTCATTGCGATTTTCGCCACTTTTGTGTCCACGACCACCGCGACCACAAAACGCTCCATGACATCGTCCGAATAGCTCCACTCCACTCTGCTGCGATAGTGCCGCTATCGTGCGCCGTTGATATCCTCGCTTTGTTACATATGCATAATCATAACTTTAGGAAGGTGAGAGCTTTAGAATAACAAGGCAGAGAAGAGAATTTTCAGTGTTATTTTGTATCTTTCATCTTGAGTTTCTTTTTTCTTCATTCCTTTGGATTTTGGAGGCTTCTTTCCCTCGAAGCAATGAAAAGTGTTTTCTATTCATAACAATTTGGTGTGCTTCCATTTCAAACTCACCATGTTCGATAGATATGTTAGCTTGAAAGCTTGTGTACTGTTGCAGATTAAGGCTAAGCTTTGGTGCTTTTGTGAGGAGTAGAATTGTCTGTTTTATAGAAATTTTCAAATAGATGATCAAGGTAAAGCTTTCTAGTCTAGAAAGCTGTTTAGTGTTTACCTTCAACTTTGCAGCGTGGGAGTGAAAATTTGGCATAATTTATGCATGTATTGGCAATTAGTAGTGAAACAATGTGTAGTATCCCATCTATAGGCTAGAAAATGAATGCTTTAACAAAAAGAACAAAAGAATGAACAAGGTCCTCTGACTAGTTAAGTTGCTTGGTGTAATCAACAAAATTACAACCGTTTCTTTTGATGGTTTCTCGATATGGTAGAGCTATTCCATAACTTTTGTGGTAGACAGTACTGACTAGAAGAACTTCCTCATGTCCATATTGAAAGTGATAATGCAATTGAGAAATGAGGGTGTCAAAGTTGCACCGGTACAGTTTACACTTAATTTTATGCTTTTGTTACAGTAGCTGCTACTCACACCAGTTTTTCATACTTTTGGTATCCATAATGCCTTTCTCTCACTATTTTCTATGTTCTGATTATTTTTCTTTGCAACATTTGAAGTTTCATGCAGGAAAGAATGTGGGGCTTGGCAAAGACTATACCATCTTTTCTTTGATAGATGGAGTTGTAAAATTTGAGAAATTTGGGCCTGACAGGAAAAAGGTTAATAAAGTTTTTGCAGCTTAGACATGTGCGGCTTAGAACGATGCTAGTAACACATTTTGTTTAACACACTCTTTATTATTGTGTGGAGTTCATGTGAAACCCACTAAATAAATAGTGAACTCATTTGATTTAGTGACTCCTACATGAAATCTACCAATAATAGAGAATACATTGAAGAAAGTTTTGAAAAGAATATTTTGCTAGTATTTCTACTAGCTTATAATCCTTGGTTGAATAAACTTGTATGATTACAGGTGAGTGTTTACCCACGAGAAGTACAACCTGAGAATCCCAACAGCTATAGAGCAAGGAAGATAGAGTACTTCAGGATGAGACGTGAACGCAAAAGAGCTAGAGAAGAAGCAGCAATACTTCGATCCCGGCTGGTTCTGGCTTCTGCGGATGATGATGCAATCACTAATCCACTGTGCTGATTCTGCTTCCTTCATTTCAATGTGTGAAATCCCCTTCCTCCAATTTTTTGTTGCTTCCGTGTATCTAGGGAAACATTTAAATTGTATTCGGTTTTAACATAGCAAACTTCAAAAGTTTGTCTTGGCATGTTTTGTTGGAAGGGAATTTCAACCATCAATGGCCAAAAACCAATAGAATACCTAATACCACATCCACATGATATTGGTTTTATTTCAAGAATTTAATTTGACAGTTGATGAACCAAATGTATTTTGTTTGATAAGTGAAGTGCCGTCCAAATTTAACTACTTAACAAATCTTAACATTTGGTCTTTTTGGCCAAGTAATAATACTACTACTAGCACAAATCTTGCCTTGCATTTTACAATCTTATAGAGGGTAAGGTTATTGGACATTCCCAAAACTTTTAAATGTTTGTTTAAACTAATTTTGTTTTTTTGTTTTTTTTTTTGTACTTTTATAGAATTATAAGGGTTAGGTATTTAAAATTGTCGAAAGCACCATCCTTATATACACTATTATAAAGAAGTTTTCATTTCAATTTAGATGAAGTAACAAATATTGTTGATCTAATCGTGAATACTGTGTACTTTGTCTCTGTTATGAGTCTTCCTTTATTGGTCCAAAGATTGTTCCGGCTTTGAAAATTTTGATTTATGTTGTTCAGCAGCATACTTTATCAAGCGGTTGCCTTAGGAAAATTTTACCTCTAAAGTGATTTTATATGTAAAGTGAGTACGGTGTAAGGACATATTTACCCTTTATTTAATTCAAATTGCGTTAAAATTTTAACTAATAATTTAAAGATAAGCATTTTTACTTCACGTGAAAAAAAAAAGAATTTTTTACATGTTTATTTTAGACAAACTTATATTTTAAAAGAACTTTGTTTCTTACTAGCAAGCATGTCAATATTTAGTGGCAACAACAGGAGTATATAGATTTTGTTGCAGTTACGACATGTAGTGTTTAATTGGTTTGCTTAGCTGAGTTTGTTAGATTGGTTCATTAATTAGTGACTTGCTTAGAAGGAAGCTAGCTTTGTAGCAGAGTGCTTCTCTGTATAGTTCGTCTTCGTATTTGGTAAACAATTTCTTTTCACATTACTGTTTTTTCCTCTCTTCTCTTTAGCATGTTTTTCAACTTGATAGGCAGAGGAATGCTAGCAACACACTTTCTCATATTTATAAACATTCATTTGGGTCCTACTATTTTAAAAATGAGTCTCTCTAATTCATGTGGACCCCACTTGAATTTTGTAAGACCTATATGAATTTCAAACAATAAGAGAAAATGTGTTGAAAAGAGAGTATAAGACACTGTGTTGCTAGTATTTCTCAGGCACAAAATAATAGTCGTAAATACATTTTCTTAGTGACTATTCAAATTCAATGGTGAAACAATTTTGCTACTTGTTTATGTAACAACTTATTATTCTCCATCATCTTACGATAGCAAAATTAGTTTTTGTGCGACTTTTGACCTGGAGAGTGAGAAAAGGATCATTAAGTAAAGGAATGAAACTTTAATGGCAACCTTAAAAATAAGAAACATATGGAAGAACTTATTTCGGCTTATCTTATAGCATAAGAGCTTCTGCAAGTATTTGGAAGAGCTTATAAAAATAGCTTATGATATGTCTATAAACTGTTTTCAGCTTATTTTTATAAGCTTCACAGGATAACTTATAGAAATAACTTATAAAGAGTTTATGCAAAATTTAAGTCCATAAGTTATTTGATTGTAAGATCTGCCTATATATAATCTCTTAATTAAGCCGTGTATCCAAATGCATTAGTGTAAAAGAGGGTCATTACCAAACACATTAGTGTAAAAGAGGGTCATTATGTAATGGTCTTATGTCCAACCTGCAACATATGCATAATCCGACATTGATGACAGCTTGGTTAAATGTCTGCTTTGTTTATGGCAGGTTAACAGGTCGTTTCTCTGTCCTATATTCCATAGTGATACTGTAAAAAATCTTTTGCGACACATCTTGCATCAATAAGTCTGTTGTAACACATATTCAATGGAACTATAAATACAAATTCTGAGCAATACACAATTCTATTATTTGGACATAAAAAACGGGACAACACTTGATAAGTGGTTAATGATATTCAAAATCTTGATTGATGTCATGTTAAACTTGGTTATTGGATACATCAAAATGAGTAACTCGTTAACCAGAGTCACAATAACCAAGATTTTGTCCATCATTAACCAAGTTGTCGGTTAACAAGTTACCCTATCTACTATAGGTAAATCCATTAATGAAGTTCAACACATCATTAGCCACAATTTTGAATGTAATTAACCACTTATCGATTGTTGTCCCTTTTTTTTATATCCAAATGAAATTTTTGATACAAAAGATGCACACATATTATTACTTGGATGAATTATTTATTGTTCATAAATCAACTATAAAACCATCCATGCAGTTACAATGATAGCAATGTCCCAGCACCCGCTAAAGTTAATTAACGAGCAGTTAAATGCCAGTCATCCCCTAAAAACTCGGAGTGAGTGATTTACACTGGTGAAGCCTCCATCAACCATCAGATTATCTCCACTGATATACCTTGCATCATCCCTTGCTAGGAAGAGCACAGCATTAGCCACATCATCAGCAGTCAATTCTATCCCTTGCAAGTTGGCATTTCTCCCAATAAAATCACGAAAACCAGTCACAGCATCCTCAGTTCTCTCATCATCAGGCATATGAGCCAAGGACATACCTGTTAGGACACCATAAGGTGACACACAGTTCACTCTTATTCCATGTATCCCCAATTCAGCTGCAACACTCTTTGTGAGCCCCAACACAGCATGCTTAGCACCTGTGTAAGCATGTGGTCCCATGCCTCCTTGAGCACTTGCTATACTTGCTATAGAAATGATTGAGCCCTTCTTCTGTGGGATCATAATTCTAGCAGCATGTTTCATCCCATGAAATACTCCTTTCACATTTACATTAAATATCTTCTCAAATTCTGATAAATCCACATTGCGGATATCACGACAAGGTGATCCAGCAATCCCTGCATTGTTGACAATGATGTCAAGGGTGCCAAATTTACCGACGGTGAAGTCCACTGCCCGGCACACATCATCCTCTAATGTAACATCACAATGGTAAAAACAAACATTTGCTTCAGCACCAAGGGATTCACAGACCTGCTTTCCAAGGTTGTCTTGCAGATCAGCTACACAAATTTTGGCGCCATGGATATGGAACAGGCGGGTAATGCTTTCTCCAATTCCTGAGGCTCCACCAGTAACCAATGCCACCTTGCCCAATAACCTGAAGAACAGAGATCATAGAGAACATAAAGTCACATAGTTATGGCTAGGGTGGGGTTCAAGCAGCATTTTGGTAGATTCACTCTCATGACCATGGCAAATTGAACACCTAAAAGAACTTGATATGAAAAGGTGATGCTGATACTGATTATTAAAAAAAACAAATATAGAATAACAGATTTCCATTACCAAAATCAGAAAAGAAAAAAGAGAATACATCTAGGATACTTTCTCTTGTAAAGATTATGCCATCTTTAAACTGTGAAACCTCAAAAAATACCCTTTAGAGGTAGGCACCTAGATTTACAATTCTAAACTATATAAAAGTAAGTAACGTTTCTCAGAACAGATAATTCCATAGTCCAATGTCAAATTTTAAACTAAGTGATAAAATGACATGTATACGCACTTTTTGGGACTAGCAGAAATTTCATAGATATGAACTTAGGATATATGGAAAGAATCCATGGATGATTTATCTCACTTTGCTTCCAGTCTCATCCAACATTCATACACCACATTATATGTATAAAGGGTTCCCATCACAAAAATGGCTTTTATACCATGATGCATTATCAATGAAGATATTAGCAGGTGTTCAACATTTTATAGTGACAATGACATCAGATCCTAAAGGAGATAGGCAGCATTGTACCTTGTAGGGATGTTAAATAAGGACACCTTTGCTGTATTTTGCAATTTATTTTTGCTAACCACCCTACACCAATCTGATGAACTGTCACAACATACTCAGCCTCAGATTGTGGAAGAAAGTTAACACACACGTTTGTTAATCTGCTATATCCATGGAAGAATATTGAAACTGTTTCCCTTGTAACTAGAATGTTAAGAGAACATTAAAGAAAAAAGGTAAAAAAGAAAAAATATTGGAGACTTGGATAGATCTATCTCTATACTATCTCAGGTATGAACTTTGCATTCAGCATCTAACAACTTCCCTCTAATGGAGGGTGTTTGTCATAGCTACCTGGAAAGTTGGAAAGCAGCAAAAGCTACAGATGCATTAATCAAGGAAGGTTGGTTGCAAAGACTTAGTCAATCCATGGTTTAAAATTACGGCTTAAGTTGTGTGTTGCCGCGATTGCAGACAATTGTGGGAAAATGCGATTGATACGTCTCTAATTGCAGTCACCGAGTTGCAAAGACTACTAAAACCACAATACTACAACAGTTGTGGTTGCGAACCGCAATTTAAAAAAGGATAAAACTTATGTACAGTACCATAGGTACTGTACATACGGTTGGTAACGCAAAACATACTAAATTCATATGAAACGGTGTGTGGGTTGAATAACTTTTCATACCAGTTGTTGGAAGTTTTCTTTCATTTGTAGTGCAAACTGTATGCACAGTATATAGGGTACTGTACATAAGTTTTTTCCTTTAAAAAATTTAATCAGCCTACATAAAGAGACACCACATAAATAATTTTGAAGAGACCTGCCCAATTTTCTTGGTTGAAAAACGCATGAGGATAATCTTCACTCTTCTCCATCATCTTACAATTGCTTAAGGTAACTTTATTGCTATCTATTTACTTCTACTCTCATAAATCAGACATTATAATTTTCTATTCTTATTAACCCTGCACAAAATTGGGAATTCAGTACAAAATCTTTCGAAGATTTAAAACATTCCAAACTCAATTAGTTAAGACTTTGGAGTTTGCCTCAGGAAGACTAGATCTGACTGACTGAGCATATAAGGAGTCACAAGAAATAAAACAGTCAAAGCATCCAATGATTTGATGACAAAATCCTAATACTTTGGGATAAACAGGACAACCAAGAGCATACACGATAAAAAAGAAGAAAATAAGTATCTAATAACGAAAATATTTCTTATACCAAAGCAAAAGGAAAAAGAAAATCTTTATTGAAGAAAAATCCAAACTCAATTAGGTGCAGAAAATAAGTCAAATATGTCAAACAAGATCAGTACAGATAACCATGAGATCAGCAACTTGAAAGTTCAAATAACCCCAGCAGATATCTTCTTTTATTTGTCAAAATCACTAAAATCTCCAAAATAATTTTAAAAATTGACAAAACTTTCTGCAACAAGGTAAACTACAACAGTCAAAGCAAGTAAAACTCAAGTCAACTCACCATTCCAAGCCAGATATGTTAACACTAGGGAACAGTTTGCAGTGGGCGAAAAAATGGAGGTGAAACAAATCATAGATGAGAAACACATCTATGATTTCTTATTCACCCCATTTTAAATCATGTAGCAAACGTATCATAGCTGACACAAAATCTGATGACATAAAATGTAAAAAGCAATGACAAGTTGCTAAAACTAGATCCAAAACCGAAAACAGATGTTGGGCATCCTCAAATCAGTTGCTAGAGTCTGAGCAAGAAAAGTTAACCATAGAATTGCATAGACAACAGATTTCAACTGAACACTGAAAAATCAAGACCCATAAAAGTATATGCTTGACCAAGTAAGAAATGGGTTCAAGCTAATAGAGATATTCTACTACCTTTGTGTTGGGACTGAAGCCTGAACATTAGTGCTCGTGGACATGGCTGTCTGTACTTTCTCTCTCTGTTTTTCTCGTTCTAAAGTTTGTTTCTTGTGTTGGTGGTGTATATTGTATAATGTTCCATTTTCATTTCATGCGGGTCTATTATTAAGCTAAGATGGAAAAAAGTAACGAGTGGCCTTGAAGAATCCATAAGGAATCAAGGATTGGAAGTTTGTCTAACATCCTAATTTTAGCAATATGTCCCTATAGTCAAGTTTGCATCACTATCATACAGCAAGCAAGGGAGATACTCAAACCACCCGGAAATAATCTTCATATGGTACATTACTCAATTTAATTTGTGAATAATTATTTTTCAAAAAATAATGGTGCAAAGTTGACGGTAGGATACTATTCCTAAACTTTTGAAATTGTAAAGATCAAAACCTATAAAAATTATAGGAACTAAAACTAAAACACGTACAATTTTTCGGGACTAAAATCTTATGTAAACCAAATTGAGTTATTAAAAGGGGCGATCAAGAGACTGCGTGGTGCTATTTTCTCTGGAAGCTAGGGAGTCTCCAAAGATGGAAGTGCTGCCTGTGGTTTGCGAGTACCCTGAAGTTTTCCCGGACGACGTGCCAAGGTTACCACCTAAGAGGGAGATCGAGTTTACGATAGATCTCATACCAGGGATAGGACCGATATCGATAGCACCCTATCGAATGTCCCCGAAAGGGTTGGCAGAGCTTAAGAAGCAGTTGGATGACATGTTGAAGAAAGAGTTCATTCGACCTAGTGTTTCGTCGTGGGGAGCTCCAATTCTGTTTGTTTGGAAGAAGGATGACAGTTCAAGGTTGTGTGTGGATTATCGGTAACTCAACAAGGTAACAATCAAGAATAAGTATCTGTTGCCGAGGATTGATGATTTGATGGATTAGTTGTGGGGAGAAACAATGTTTTCCAAGATTGATCTGAGGTCTGGGTATCATCAGAATAGAGTGAAAGAAGACAATATACCGAAGATTGCTTTCAGAAGTCGGTACAGACACTACGAGTATCTGGTTATGCCAATTGTCGTAACTAATGCTCCTGCTGTATTCATGGACTACATGAATCGGATCTTCATATCGTACTTGGACAAATTCGTTGGTGTGTTTACCGACGACATTCTGATCTACTCCTCAAGCAGAGAAGAACATGAAGAGCATCTTCGGGTTGTACTTCAAGTTTTAAAGGACAGACAACTCTATGCCAAGTTGTCTTAGTGTGAATTATGGTTGGATGAAGTACAATTCCATGGGCATGTGATAAACATACACTACAAGAAAATGATGGATTACCAGCGGAGGTTTACTGACGGACAAGATCTCCGTCGGTAATTAAGAGATTACCAACGGATATTACTGTCGATAATGTAGAATACCAAAATTTGCCAAAATTACCGACGGAAAGTCTGTCGGTATTGTTACCGAGGGCTTTTCCGTCGGTAAGTCGGTCGGAAAAGCTAGCGGGAACCTAAAAAATTTGGCGCTAGGGCGTACCGACGGATTAGTCCATCGGTAAATGGGACTACACGCATCGACGACTTATCCGTTGGAAATCTACTTACAATTAGTGATAGAAATTTCAGTCGGTAATCAATTTTTTGAATTACCGACGGAGTTTCCGTCGGAAACTCTTTAATAATTTTAACCGTGAACCCTTCTCCCCCCTCACTTTCCCTTTTCTCTTCTCTCTCCATCTCTTTTCTCTCTGCTCTATGCGAGAACCAGCCACCACCGCCGCCACCCACCACCAGTGCCGCCCACCACTAGCCTGTGGTCTCTCCCTCTCTCTATCTTTGTTCCTCTTCGTGCGCAAACAACCGCCTCTTCGTTCCAGCACCACCGCCGTGTGCCTCGCTGTTCTGCCTCCTCCAGAGCCACCTACACCACCGCCGCCCCCTACAGCACCACCGCCGCGCGCCTCCCTCCTCGATTTTGTCTCCTCTAGAGCCACCTGCACCTCCCATGTGAGCCACCTCCCCCCTCTTCCTCTCTGCCTTGTCCTCCTTGATATTTTTTTTTTGTTTATGCTTGATTTTTGTTTATGTATTTTTTTTTTGGTTTATGCTATATTTGGTTGTTGTTTATTGTCTAATATGCAAATGGTTTAACTTGTTGTTTTAGTGTTCTGTGTTTTGAGGGCTGCCGGAGGTTGACACTGTCACTGTCGTCACCGTCGCGTACTGCACTTTCTTAGGCTGCAAGAGGTACTGAGGATTTTTTATTTCGAGATATTTAAAATGTCCAGTGCATGCTAAGAAAATGTGTAAATTTATATAGGTGTATTTTTTGATATATCTGTCTAGTTGTAATTAAATTTTGTATATTCGTTGTAAAGTTGTTAATCTGTTGTTTGTGCTAATTGCGTAAATTAATTAATGAATACTCAATAATATAAATTCATAAGGACAAAATTTAGTGTAGCTAGGATTAGTCAACCGGTAAATCATTTTCTGCCCATATATACTTGCAGTCGTGATGGAGCTGATTCGACAGTACCGATGGTGATCGATTAAGCGTGAGCAAGATCGTTTGTACGTATATAAGCTCGAATTAATCAATAAAATAATGACATAACAATTAGTAATTAGTTTTTTAAAGGAATAATTAATAATTAGTTAAGAAGTTAATTAAATCATTAATTTAAAAAGAAAAATAAAAAAGTACTTAATTATGTCATAAGAAATAATGCCAATTTGCCTTGAACTTTTGAAAAATATTTAACGGTTAACAAAAAAGTAAATATTATTAATTGATAATTATAATATGATATTTAGATTAGTATGTAGTAATAAAAATAAAATAGTAAAAAAGATTAAAGAAAAAATTTATATAATTAGAGAAGTTATAATATCAATTTGTGTAATTAGTAGTTGATTGTTTATGTTTGTCAATTTTTCCTGTCCTTATGCACTTTACATTTTAAAGTGCGGGGAATAATTAATCTATCAAAATTGCATATACCCTATGAACTTGAATTTCAAGTACAAAGGGTAAAATTGTCCTGTTACTTAAAGTTATATTTTCTTATAGAGTACAACTAATTATACGTTCTTGAGAAAAACCGTAGTTTCCCGTTCAAGGTTTAATATTATTGAGCATGTGTACTTGCTGTCATGGTATCGCTCATTTTTTTGAATCTTGAATTGTCCAATTAGGACAGTTTGGGAAGAAACTTTTTCTCCACCGCTATACTAATTACTCGTTGATTCTCATTTGTTAAATAGTTGATGAAATTTCGGTTTGAAGCATTTCCTTTTGTTCTCCGGGTCCATACTTGATTATGGTATCTTACGACGGTCAAGTCGTGTACTTAGAGACCAAAGGGAAATGCTGCCGAAATTTCGTTAGCTATAAGACATAAGAAGTAATGAGTAACTAGTATAATACAGTGGTAGAAATTTTTTTCCTCGAAGGGGATAGGGCCACACCTTTTAAAGAAGGTCATATAATCATGTTTAAAAATATGTCAATTTATCTGAAAATGCAGAAGGATGGAATATTATCCCTCGAGCCGTAGTTGGGTGTATGATAGGAACGAGTCTGGGAGACGACTTCTGAAACAATCATTTGTAGATGGAGTTGAGGAGTTTATAGTGAAAGCCAAGCAACATTGTGATTATGTCGAAGAGGGGGGATTGGATGTCCGTGCATGAAGTGCAATTGTACAACGGTTTTGAGTGATGATGACGTGAAGTTACACCTATACCGACGTGGGTTCAAGCCTAATTATTGGATATGTACTATCATGGTGAGGAGTTGCCAGATATTGATCTAAATGAAGTCGGTGGCGACGATCTTGACATGGGTACATCAGGCAGTGGCTTACACGACGACTATGTCGAACAACTCCAGTCAATGCAGTGTATGGTGGATGATTGTCTCGGGCAACATGGGAATTTTGAGGCGAATGAGTCTGATGAGATGGAAGAGCCTCCTAATGAATCGGTGCAGAGATTCTATAATCTATTGTTAGATACAAATAAGCCATTGTTTGAAGGGGCGTCAGATTCAAAATTATCAATTTGTGTTAGGCTTCTAGCTTGCAAGTCCGATTGGAATGTCCTCGAGTAGTGTTTGGAGTTTTTTTTTTTTTTTGGGTAAAATGCTTCAAGATGTGACATCCTTCAAAGAGTTGTTACCAAAAAGTTATTATGATGCGAAGCGGTTGGTGTCGAAACTAAGGTTGGGGGATAAGAGGATTGATTGTTGTCCGAACGGGTGCATGCTTTATTATGACAGTGATTCAGGCACAAATGACAGCACGCTGGAAGAATGTAAATTTTGTCAGACACCCAGGTACCGCATTCAAAATAGTGACCGTAGTAAGAACAAACCAGTTCCTGCGAAGGCAATGTTCTATCTGCCAATAATTCCAAGGTTGCAGAGACTGTTTGCATCAACGGAAACTGCGGGACAGATGAGGTGCCATTATTAAAATAGTAAAAGTATGGGAGTTATACGCCACCCTTCTAATGGTGAAGCCTGGAAGCACTTCGATTGGGTACACCCTGATTTTGCATCAGATCCTCGCAATGTACGACTTGAGCTGTGCTTAGATGGTTTTACCCCTACATTCAGGCGTTAGCCTTGCCAGATTCATGTTGGCCAATAATTGTTACACCATACAATCTTCCTCCCGATATGTGCATGTCAAAACCGTATATGTTTCTGACTTGTCTGATACCGACCCCATCTAATCCGAAGGCTGGAATAGATGTATATCTCCAGTCTCTGATCGATGATCTGAAGAATAATGAGGGCGACACTGATGTGGACTATCAATGATTTTCCTGCATATGGAATGCTCTCTGGTTGGGGGACCCATGATAAATTGGCATGCCTGTATTGCATGGAACATGGAAAGACTTTTACACTAAGATATGGTGGCAAAAGTTCATTTGATTCTTATCGTCGGTTCTTAGATCGTGATCATCCCTTCCGAAGGAATATCCGAGCATTCAAAAAGAATCAGACAGAAGAGGAAGGTCCATCGCCTTTCTTGACTCCTTAACAAATTTGGGGTCAGGTTAGTGATCTTCCAAAAGTCACTGAAGCCGGTGTGCCAAAATTATCGAGGTATGGAGAATGGCATAATTGGAACAAACAAAGTATTTTTTGGGAACTATCGTACTGGAAGATAATTTGTTAAGACATAACCTTCATGTGATGTACATTGAGAAGAATTTCTTTGACAACATTTTTAACACGGTTATGAATGTGGCTTGCAAGACAAAGGACAATGAGAAGGCAAGGATGGAAATAGCTCTGTACTGTAGACGAAAGAATTTGGAGCTGAAGCCACAGCCAAATGGACAAATGGTCAAACCAAAAGCTTGTTACACTCTAACCGTCGATGAAGCAAAGTCATTTTGTCAGTGGTTAAAAGACCTTAGGACGCCTGATGGTTATTCCTCTAATTTGGCAGGATGTGCTGATGTAAGAACGAGGAGGCTTCATGGGATGAAAAGTCATGATTGTCGTATTCATGGAGTGTTTGCTTCCTATTGCTTTCGACTCGTTGCCCCCACATGTTTCGAACCCGCTTACAGAAATAAGTCATTTCTTCAAAGTTCTATGCTCTACAACTTTACGATTGGATGGTCTGAGGAAGATAAAAGAAAACATTCCAATAACTCTATGCAAGTTGGAGAGGGTATTTCCCCCAGGATATTTTGATTCAATGGAACATTTCCCTGTCCATCTTGCATATGAAGCGAGGCTTGGTGAACTAGTCCAATATAGGTGGATGTATCCGTTTGAAAGGTAACTTTATTAGATTTTCACATTTAAATAATTAGCTCCCTTGAATAATAGACTTGTCACTAATGTTTTTTATTACTTAGATTCATGGGCGACTCTAAACGATCAGTTAAAAACAAGGCTAGGGTTGAAGGATCAATCTGTGCGTCTTACTTATACCGTGAGACAACCCATTTCTGTTCCCACTATTTCAAGAACTTCATGTTGGCACCAAGAAATATTGGCAACGAGGTAGATGCTGATAGTGCAGGGTATCCTTATATGTTATCCGTATTTAAACTTCCTGGCTGTCATGCTAGCAAGGAGGTCATGTCTTGATAAATTGCACAGAGGTGAAACCATACCATGAGTAAGTTTCAACGACCTATTTTTGAAATAATCTATCACATGTTATATCAATTTCTCTATTAACACATCGTACACATTTTATTTGTTAGTGTGTTCTGCAAATTAATCAATTAAGTGAACAAGAAGTTTCTGCTTGTACACATGTAGATTTTCCTGAATGGTTCAAGCAACAAGTAAGTGTCATATAACTTACCAAACAATATCAAGCTTTATTTCTAATTGAAAAGTAATTATTTAATATGACTTACCTATTCGTAGGTGTCTCAGCAACCATTAAGTGTGAC
Organism: Echinosophora koreensis; assembly: GCA_035048595.1. Taxonomy (NCBI): domain Eukaryota; kingdom Viridiplantae; phylum Streptophyta; class Magnoliopsida; order Fabales; family Fabaceae; genus Echinosophora; species Echinosophora koreensis. The sequence continues at coordinate 87,637 of JAPCYP010000173.1, forward strand.
TATCAACACCTGAGAGATTTAGCGTACGAGCCCTATAGCAGTGTTAGATCATGGCATACATACTTCGTTAATGGGTACAAATTCCACACAGATGAATGAAATGTGGGCAAAAAGACAATTAATAGCGGGGTTGTCGTACAGGTGAAGGTAGTGGTTATTTTTATGGGGTCATACAACACATATACGAGTTACAATACAATACTATTACTTATCCTAAAAAAGTAGTCTTATTTTAGTGTAACTGGTTTGATCCAGGCACAAAGGTGGATCCCAAGTATGGAACTGTGGACATTCGCATGGCTGACAGATATTAACAGTTTGATCTGTTTATAATTGCTCAGAATGCAAAACAAGTTTATTATGTCCTTTATCCAGCAATGCGAATGGAAAACGAGATTGGTGTGTTGCTGTCACTACCAAGCCTAGGGGTCGCATAGAAATCGATGATGCAGAGGATGAGACACCCTTCCAGGCCGATGAATCGTCACATGTCAATGAAGTAATTGAGGTCGAGCGTATTACTGGCATGTTGGGATCTGCAGCTGATGGAGAAGAAGTGGTCATTGGTAATCAGTCATCGATGCATGCATCATCAGAGGAAGAAATCGAAAGTGATGACTCAATGCAAGAAGAAGAAGAGTCGGACTTAGAATCAGATGACGATACCGAGTCTGAATAGGAATTTTACTGTTAAGTTATTTTTATTGTATTTTAAATATTTATTTATGCAATTAAATGTAAGACTTGACAAATTTTATGCAATATTTTTATTACATTTTAAATATTTGCTTATTCAATTAGATATTATTAATTATATGTATATTTTGATTACTCTGTTAGATATCGATTGATTTATTATTTTTAATTTGATTCATAATTGTGCTATAAAAATAGATATGTCAGTATCAGGAGAACAACCGCCCCGCCCCCCACCGCCTACCGGTGATGAGGGGAACGGGAAGGCTAAGTGGGGACGATACGTCGTCAGGTCCCAGGTGCTAGCTCCTGTTGCTGCAGGTTCTTCCGCACCCACCCCCATCCCTTCCGCACCCACCTCAGCGGCACCTACCCTGACCCGTACAGGACCCTCCCCCACCCATTCTACACCCTTCCCCACCCATTCTACACCCTCACCGACCCATACTACACCATCCCCTACCCATACTACACCATCCCCGACCCACACTACACCATCCTCCACCCATATTGCACACACTCGCTTTGGGCCACAATGCTCACTAGCCGGCTACTCGCCACCACCATCATCGGCTGTGTCGGTCACACAGGCAGCAGGATTATCATTTATGCTGACTCCCGGGATGCTGCCATAGCTGGACACGGCCATTCCATCCTCATCATCCGCGCCCGCATACGTTCACGACACGGCCATTCCATCCTCATCATTTGTTTAGCAGTCGGCCGCGCCGGAGGTCATGTCTGAGTGGGCCAGGATTCCCGCACCTGAGGATCGACCATGGGTCAGACCTGTTTCTGGAGCGTAAGTATTTTTTAGTTTAATGTTTTTCAATAATTACTATTTTAGTTACTATTCAATAAGTATATTTGTTGGTTGTCATATTGTTGAATTTATAAAATTATAAAATTTTCAGCTTCATCCCATCGAAAGTGGGATCGAAGCACATTACCTATGCCATCAAGGCGCAATTTTGTCGCTTCTGACCATCATTGGGGGGGGGGGGGGTGATACCGAAGGACGACCAAGATTGTATCTTCAAATGATTCGGGGTAAGTTGTTGTTTATTATTTCCTGTAATTTTATATTTATTTTTCACTCATTTTATATATTATTTTTTTGTGTAATGATATTAATATTTTTTCTTTGTTAACAGGCTCTTATGCGCTGGTTACCAGAGCATGCCTCACAGATACATGCTATATTTGACGACAGAGCAGGTAATCGACTGAGTGACATGCTCCGGGAATGAAGGGAGAGCCAGATACATTCGGATGACATCGGCCCCAACATTTGGGCCCAGCTATGTGCGTACTGGGACATTCCAGCTTACAAGCTGAAGTGTCAGCAGGTGGAGAGGGATCGAGCTTCCGAGAAGGGCGGGAACTTGCACATGGGTGGTTCGATTAACCACATGCAACATGCCATTAACTTGGTATGCATATATAAATAATTTTATTTATAAACTGTATATTTTTAAAAAAAATTCTATTTTATAGTTAATTGATTTTATTCGTGTGTCAGTTGCAGGCAAGAGAGCTTTCGCGGTCCGTTGATGTCCCTACGGTCTTTGAGCATATGCATATTCGCGCGGACACCGGGACCTATGTTGAAGAGAGGTTGAGGTTGATTGTGTTGAGCTAAAGTGTCTTTTTACATTTATATTATATATTATTGTTATAGTTTAATAATATATGCTTTTAATGTATTGATCGTTGGAGGAGTTCAATAGCAGGTTTAGTCAGGTAGTGCCTGAGGCTGCCTCCTGCTCTGGTGCATCGGATCCTTCCCAGCTGGACCTCGCCAAGGTTGAGCTATTACAGACCCAGGTCTGGATTGATGTGGCGAATGGTCAAGCTCGGCATCGGGGGTCGACACCGAGCTTGACCATTCGGGAGCCTACATCCTCCGGCTCACAGGACATGGAGGAGGTGCAGCGGCTGAGGCAGGAGGAGCAATAGCAGAGGGAGGCGAACGAGCGCATGATACAGTAGATGGAGACATTCTCTACGGTGATGACCGCTGTGCTCGATTTCCTTCCACCAGAGAGGCACAAAGCTTTGCAGGGGGTCCTCCAGACCAGCCAGCCCTCCACTACTTCTACCAGTCCACGACCGCAGCAGCATGATGCTGGTGTGTATTGTGAGCCGGAGCCTGATGGTCATCTGACGTCGGTGAACTCCCCCCGCCAGGACGACGATGAGGGTTATTATGATGATGGATATTAGGATAGTTATAGCTGTAGTGTTTTGTAGCTGTAAGGTTATTTTATGTGTGGATTATATGTTGAATTTGTTTTATGTTTAAATTTTAATTTAATTTTAATTTAATTGTTTTTTTAATTTTATTTGTAATTTCAATTTTGTTTTTTAGTTAACAATATGGATAATAAATTAATTACAAATAAAATAAAATAATAATAAATATTTAAAAATAAATAAATTTAATATTAAAAAATTTAAAAATAATAAAAAAATATAAATTAATTATTAATAATTAAAACAAAATAAAATAAAAAAATAATTAAAATTAATAATTAACAGTTAAAATAAAATTAAATAATTTTAATATAAAAAAGGCTAAAATACCTTTTTGGTCCTTTATCTTTTTGGTAAAATTCATTTTGGTCATTTATCTTTAAAAAGATTCATTTTAGTCCTTTATGTTTCAAAAGTGACCCAAAATGGTCCTTTCCGTCATCTCCCATCTAAACTTCGTTAGAAACTGGTGACGAAAAAGATTGATTTTAGAAAGACCATTTTGGGTCACTTTTGAAACATAAAGGACTAAAATGATTCTTTCTAAAGATAAATGACCAAAATCAATTTTATCCAAAAGATAAAGGACCAAAAAGGTATTTTAACCTATAAAAAAAAATCCTTAATTACTGACAGATATTTCCATCGGTAGATGAGGACCCCTTCTAACGCGTTTCCGACGGGTTTTTCCGTCGGTAACGCCCTTAGGCCCTTACCGACGGACTTTTCTGTCGGTAGATGGGGACCGCTGCTGATGTGTTTCCGACAGGTTTTTCCGTCGGTAATTACCGATGGACGACCCAGATCCGTTAGAAACGGTTTTCGACGAGCTTGTAACCGGCGAACAAGTGACCGTTGGAAATCCTCGGTAATGGCTGATTATCGACGACTTTTTGCCATTTCCGACGGCTTTAGGCCGTTTGTAATCAGTTGTTTTTTTTATAGTGATAGATGAGATAGTTGTGGATCCTTCCAAAGTTGAAGCGGTTGTGAATTGGGAGCGTCATGAGATGTAAGTATATATTTCATTATGTTTTGATGATTGACAAATACTAACCATAAGCATGCAGGACAAAAAGAAAATATATTCTCCAAGCATGCAGGTACCCAAGTTAGCAAAACAAAGAAAGAAAAAGGAAAGAGCATCAAAGTTTCTGTCATCAAGACCTCAAGCAAGATTTTGTAAATATCTTAGGTCTTAGATGTCTTGTAAGGGTATGATGATTAAAACTCACTTTGCTTCATTTAATCAATTTAATTAAAATAATACATTTTTGGGTTAAAGGTTTTTAAATTATATTAAATTAGTTTTCAAATGGTGCATTCGATCAATTTTATTGTATGGATTAATTTCCAAATCAATTATTTTTTGAAATCAACTTTGCAACGGTGCATTTCCATCTCAATTGAATCAAAGTATCAGATTTTAATTTACTAAAATCACATTCCAATAATAAAGTTTCAAATTGATGATACAATGATTCTTTATTATCCTTGTGGACCAGTTATTTAGACTAAAAAAACCTAGAGCCGCCTTTCTCTCAACTTTCCCTCTACTCCTCTTTTCCTTCTTCCTCATCCACCGGAAAGGGGTGGTTTTGGGCCATCTTTTGGCCTGGAATCACCCCTCTACATCATTTTTTCTCTCATTTTATCTAAATAAATGGTTGTTCCACATAGATCTGGTTTTTCTTTCGTGCTTTTCCATGTTTTCGTCGTCTGCGTGCGGCAGTATTTTGTTCATCGTCTTGTTGTGGCGTCGTTTGATTTCTCGTCTTGTTGCGGTGTTTGTTTGGTGCAGATTGACAGATCAGCTTCGATCCATTACAGATTCAATCAAGACTTGGGCGTCAACATTACAGATCTGGAGGCATGAGTAATCCGGTCAATTTGGTTTTGTCACATTTGTAGGCATTTTATCGTGTTATGCTATTAACTTGGGTGCTGTTTGTTCGCAGATTCATTTTTTTCGGTTTTTAGCAACGTTGAATTTGTGCTTTTTCGATGTATTTTACCAATTTGAATGAATGAATATCTTTTTTAGTAAAAAAAAAAGGTGATTCTTTTATTGAACAAAATAATAACCCATTATTTGTTATATATGAGACCTGATGCAACGTGAAGCTCTTTCTGTAATTGAATGATATTGGCAATTGATTTTGATAGTGAAAGTCAATTATATTCTTGTCTTGAATTTGGTAAATATCAATGCAGGTCAGACATTGGAATTTGTTCTCAAACTGCAATGCACGATGTTGAGTTAATTGAGTAATTCTTCTTTGAAATCAATTTTGCGCTAAGAATTAAATTGGCAACGTATATGTCCACAATATCAGCATTGTTTCCCATGTGGTTCTCAAACGTTCTGATTCTTAAACATCATAAAATGTGTTTTGTTGACACGAAAAATAGAATAATAATTTTTGAGCAAAAAATTGTTTTACACTCTCAAATAATTTGAGCCAAAATTTCTGAGAATATCATTATACTCATAGTGCTCAATTTGTATCATCTGCACTATGAAATAGACAACTATAAACATGAGAAGGAGGGTTGAATTGTGTTTATCAGAAATTAAAATAAAGTTAAAAACTTTTTGCATGCAAAAGCTAAGCACAAACGGGTGTAAAAAGGTTACACAGACAGGTCACCTGTCTGTTGTAGTTTTCTCGGAAAACAACACACGTATAGATGAAAAACAGTCTTGATAAAAACAGTTTTAACCCCTTAGTTAGAAAGCAGATGATATATAATCAAAACAACTAAAGAGATTAAGGGAAGAGAGATTAACACAGAGATTTATCCTGGTTCACTCTTTAACACAAAGAGCTACGTCCAGTCCTTGGCAGCACCAAGATTTATCCACTATAACTGATCAGGTTACAGACTCCAAGTATTGTTTGCACACCTAGCCTCTTCAGGCTCCAACACAAGTATTCTTTACACACCTAGCCTCTTCAGGCTCCAACACAAGTATTCTTTGCACACCTAGCCTCTTCAGGCTCACTCAGATTTGTTTGAGAGTTTGGTTTGTAATAAATACACTTACAGACAGACAGATCTTTCACTAACACTCAGAGAGTGGTTTAAATGTAAAGCTTAGGAAAGTCTGCGTAATAACTTCAAATGATTGAAGAATACAAAGTAAATAAATGAACAGAGTAATGGCTCTTTAATGCCTTGTAAACTCTGATGTGTTCATCTTCAATGACTTCTGTATTTATAGCCTTCAAACATTTAATATCCGTTAGAGACATTCCTTGCAACGATGGCTTCAAGCAGAGCTTCATTAAATGCAATATAGTCGTTCTGGGCAGCTATTAATGCAATGGAGACGTTGGTTGTACTCTAACATGAAGGATAATAGCTTTATGCATCGTGTAGAAATTAACTCAGTTGTGCAGAGTGCTTTTGTACTTTTGCAGAGTACATTTCCCTTTCTGTGTAATGACTAAAAGTACCAGGGAATAAAGCATGTTGGAAACATTCTTTAACTGGAAGTTTATCTCTGACTTCCTAGGTTGCTTGAGAGAGAGCACTTCTGAGTTTCTTGATAAGCGTGAGAGAGAGTTCTCAGAGTATTTTTCATGAGGGGACAGCTTGCAAAAGCTTCCTGTACTTCGAGTTCTTTAACCAAGAACCTTGGACAAGTTGAAGAGTAGAGTAGAGACAGGTTGTAAACCAGTTTGCATATAGTCAACAATCCTAGTCAGCAGATAGGTTGATTTTTTGGCTTAAACGGACAGGTTGATACTTAGGTAGACAGACAGGTGAGTTTTGTAATCTTCTGATCTGTACACTAAGTAGACAGGTTAGCAACCACAAAGTAGGTTAATTAAATCATTAACCAATGTTTAGTTTTCATCAAAACTTAGGGAAATGCACACAGACATTTTAGAGACTTAACAATCTCCCCCTTTTTGATGATGACAAACATTCAGATGATTTAATGAACCTTTGAAAATATCAGAGTACAGAATAACAGACAGTAGACAAGTTGATATTTTCTATATGTGCAGACAGATGCATTTGTGTTCAATAGAGAGCATTAGAGTAATATGTAGCAGGTTTAAGTTCAAAATATCAGAGTAAATGTTTATATTCTCCAGAACACTTAGCATATATCACATAATTTTCTCCAAACATTTTACATTAATCATCTTACATTTTTCTCCCCCTTTTGTCAGCAACAAAAAAGAGTAAACATATAACAGTGGAGAGAAAAAGAGACAATAAAGAGAAAATAATAAAGTAAAATTGATTTGTATTCATCATAAGCATTTCAATTACAAGGCAGTTCCTACAGCTACTCATCTAGGCTGATTAAAAAGAAGATACAGGGAATCAACTTTCTGTTCTAACAGCAGCCTAGCATGCCTTTCTGCATCCAATTGTCTTCTGACTTCTTCTAGCTCAGTCTTAAGAAGATTGAAGCTATCTGAATCCACCATCTGAGAGGAGGAGACTTCTGTAGACAAGCTGGTTGAAGCAGCAGACAGGGATGGATACCAGGGTAAGGCTAAAACTGGGGGTGCCTTAGGTACAGAGAAAGGTGACGAGACACGAGGAAAGAAAAGTTGATGAATGGTTCTAAAATAAAATAAAGGAAGAAATGCTATTTTAAACAGAGGGGTGATTCTGACTGGGTCAAAATCAGGAGATGGAAAGACACAGGAGAGTCTTTCACAAAGAGACAGACGAGTGACTCTTATTGGAATAGGAGGGGGAAGAGGTTGATTGGCTAAGACAGATGGAGGTAGGGGTAAGAGAGAGTCTATGTGGGAAAAGAATGAATTAGATCCTGTGACTAAAAGAAAAAAGTATCTAGACCTAGAGGGTAACATTACAACAGAGGCATGATAGTGAGATCCTTCCAATGTTCTAATGAACAACACAATAGGGGGATAAAAGAAAATCTCCCTACATGGGTTCAGAATGTAAGGTGGAGGAGAAGGGATGACAGATAAGTGAGATATACTTGCAGTCATCAGAGATTGCAAATCACTCACAAACAGTCTAGATGATATGCCAGATTGTTCTCTGGGAGTTGAGTCCCTGTGAACAACTGTGTACTGACATACATCAGACACGACATCAAAAGTTGTTTGAGTGGGGTGAGAGGAGACAGGTGAATGAAAAGGGGAGGCAACAGATAAAGGGTTAACACAGAGAGCAGAGGGGGAAGACATAACAGAATCTGGAATACCTAGATGAAGGGGAGAGGATGGTGCAGAAGGGAAGGTGAAGAGCTGATCTTCAAAGTGCCTTGCTTTCTTCCTTGAAGGGGACATAGAAGCTTCTTCATGATGACCAACTGTCTGTGTTCCAGCAGACAGGTCAGCAGAGGGTGCAGTAGCAGCAGCAGCAACAGGCTCTTCTGCAGGGACTACTTCCCTTTCAGCAACAGCCACTACAGGCATAGGGTAGCCTGACCTTCTTTTTTTGGGTATGAATCCCAAATCAAGAGATTTGATTTCCCTAGGCTCCTCTGAGGGTGGAGATATCTGCTCCCCCTGAGCAGGTGCTTCCTCTTTACTAGGCACAGACTCCACTTGTCTGACCTTGGTAAAGGTCTTCACCAGTCTTCTTCTCTTGGTGGGTTGTGCAGAAACCACACCAGATTTTCCAGCCTCACCAGTGGAATCAGCAGGTTCTTCTGCTTTTTCCTTCAGCTTCTGCTCAACAGCAGGCTTCTTCTTCTTCTTCTTCCTCCAGAGGGATTCCCTCAATCCCCATCATAGACAAGACCTTCTTGTCTATGGGCAGAGCCATGTCCACAAAGTGAACATCAGTTGGAACAAATATCTTGTTCCTAAAAACCCTTGTCAGCAGCATTCCATAAGGGTAGGTAGGCATATTTGTCCTTCTGATCAGAGACTCAAGATACATGTAGATGAGATCATTGATGTCTATCTTGATTTTGTGAATCAAGTGGTACAGAGCAAATCTGTCCAACTTGGTCACATTGTCTCTTGACCCTTTTCTGGGCATCACACACTCCAGAAGCAGCTTGTGCAAGAACCTGCACTTGGGCACCATGCTGACAGGCTTCTTGTTCTCAGGGTTGGGAACTCCATATATAGCAATATTGACACTTTCAGTTCCCACCTGATCTTCCCAGTCAGGTCTGAAAGCAGTTCCAATCCTTGGGCATCTGGTTGCCAATTCCAGAGAGCTGATAGGAAACTGGAGAGTCACATCAGCTGACATTTGAGCCTTGAAGCTCTTGGTTCCATCAACCACGTTGGTGATGACCACAGCATTTCTCCAGAAGTCTCTGACAAGCTTGGGATGGACCAACTCCTTGATATCAAAGAAGGCTGTCCACTTAGAGTTTTCCAACTCTTCAGTGACATCCATTCCCCATTTCTTCATCTGTTGAAGATCAACAGTCTTTCCAGGTAGAATCTTCTCTACATCAGCTATTCTCATTTCGTATTGCTCAGCAATCTCTTTTGGAGACAGGCGCTTTGAAGATGCCATTTTTCAGAGAAGAGAGAAAAAAGAAAGTTTTGGAAGAGAGAAGGGTTTGAACGTGAGGAAGACGAAGACGAAAAGACTTAGGGCTTTAGAGAAGGATAAAGTTTGAAACTTTATGAAGATTTACCTTTTAAAGCAGTAAAAGCAGGAGAGAGAAAAAATTTTTAATTAAGAATGGCACGATTTATGTGGGGAACTGTAGCGCCCACTTAGACATGATGAAAACATGGTTTCGAGGTAAAAACTGTCGTGTCCATGATTAGCTTCAGATTAACAAATGGTATTAAATAAATAGATAAATAAATAATAAGTATTTTAATAAAACTGTTGGGTTTCATCATATTGACTCAGCAGAGTCAGACAGGTGATCACAGACAGTTCAAAAATTCAGACATTTTATTCAACAATACAATGCATGTTTAAATTATCTCTAATAAATAAAAATCTTTCTTCTGCTAAAGGCTTAGTGAAGATATCAGCCCATTGATTTTCAGTTTTAACAAACTTAATATCAAAGATACCTTTCTGAACATAATCTCTAATGAAGTGATGTTTGATCTCTATATGCTTAGCCTTAGAATGCTGAATTGGATTTTTAGTTAAGCAGATAGCACTAGAATTATCACACCATACAGATATATTATGCTAAAAAATAGAGTAATCCTCAAGTTGATGTTTTACCCATAAGAGTTGAGAGCAACAACTAGCAGCTGAGATATATTCTGCTTCAGCAGTAGATAGAGCAATAGTTGTCTGCCTTTTGCTTGACCAAGAGACCAAATTTGCTCCAATGAAGTGGCATCCTCCACTGGTGCTTTTTCTTTCTATTCTGTCTCCAGCAAAGTCAGCATCACAGAATCCCACTAATTTGTATTCTTTAGTTCTTAAATACAGCAAACTAAGATTAGTAGTACCAAGCAAATATCTAAATATTCTCTTAACAGCTTTAAGATGAGATTCTCTTGGGTCAGATTGAAATCTAGCACACATGCAGACACTAAATTGAATATCAGGTCTGCTTGAGGTTAAGTACAGTAAAGATCCAATCATACCTCTGTAGACAGTTTGGTATACCTTTTTACCTTCATCATCTTTACTGAGTTTTGCATTGGTTTCCATGGGAGTTTTCATAAGTTTAGCACTTTCCATTTTGTATTTCTTGAGCATTTCCTTGATATACTTTTGTTGATGGATGTAGATTCCATCACTTGTCTGTTTGATTTGTAGACCAAGGAAGAACTTCAATTATCCCATCATGCTCATCTCAAATTCTGCTTGCATCAGCTTTGAAAAATCCTTGCACAGCTTTTCATTAGTTGCTCCAAAAATAATATCATCAACATATATTTGGACTACAATGAAATTTTCTTTATAGCTTTTCTTAAACAGAGTAGTATCTACTTGACCTCTTGTAAAACCATTATGCATGAGAAAAGAGCTTAGTCTATCATACCATGCCCTAGGTGCTTGCTTTAAACCATATAATGCCTTTTTAAGTTTAAAAACATGATCTGGTTTATCAATATCTTCAAAACCAGGGGGTTGTTTAACATAGACTTCTTCTTCAATTATTCCATTGAGAAACGCACTTTTCACATCCATTTGAAAAAGAGTGATTTGGTGTTGTGCAGCATATGACATCAGTATGCGAATAGCTTCTATTCTAGCTACATGTGCAAAGGTTTCAGTATAGTCAATACCTTCTTGTTGGTTATAGCCTTGAGCTACTAACCTTGCCTTGTTTCTGACAACTTTGCCATCTTCATCTAACTTGTTTCTGAAGGCCCATCTTGTTCCAATGACAGACTTGTTTTTGGGCTTGGAGACAAGTGTCCAGACATCATTTCTGGTGAACTGGTTGAGTTCTTCTTGCATAGCAAGAATCCAGCTTTCATCATCAAGAGCTTCTTCAATGTGCTTTGGCTCTATTTCTGACAAAAAGGCCACATTGCTTGATTCTCTTAAGGTAGATCTGGTTCTCACTCCTTCTGAGGGATGTCCAATGATGAGATCCTTAGGATGATGAGTTTTGAATTTCCATTCTCTTTCAAGAGGATCTTGACTTGTCTGTTGACGTGTTTGCTCCACTTGTCTGTCTGGTTCTGCTTCAGGTTCTGATTTGGTTAAGTCAGGTTGTTGATCTTCTGACTTGTTTATATCAAGACCTGCAAGATCATCTTCTAGATCTGACAATTCCTTATCAGTCTTTAAGTTATCATTAAATTTGACATGAACAGATTCTTCAATAACAGATGTTCTAGAATTGTAAATTCTAAAAGCTTTAGACATTTCAAAGTATCCCAAAAAGATACCTTTGTCTGTCTTAGAGTCAAATTTTCCAAGTTGATCCTTGGTATTTAAGATGAAGCATTCACAACCAAATGCATGAAAGTAAGAAATGTTGGGGCTTTTTCCTTTCCACAGTTCATAGGGAGTCTTCTTTAGAAAAGGCCTAATGAGTATTCTGTTTTGTACATAACAGGCTGTGTTTACTGCTTCTGCCCAGAAGTACTTAGGGAGATTATTCTCATTGAGCATAGATCTAGCCATCTCTTGCAGAGATCTATTCTTTCTCTCAACCACTCCATTTTGTTGAGGAGTTCTAGGTGCAGAGAAATTGTGAGAGATCCCATTCTCCTCACAAAACTGACTAAACTGCTCATTTTCAAATTCTCCCCCATGGTCACTTCTAAGAGTAGAAATGCAGAAACCCTGCTCATTTTGTACTCTTTTACAGAATACTGAGAAAGCCTTAAAAGACTCATCCTTGTGAGTTAAGAAGAGTACCCATGTATATCTAGAATAGTCATCAACTATGACAAATCCATATTTCCTTCCAGCTAAGCTAGCAACAGTAACTGGTCCAAACAGATCCATGTGTAACAACTGAAGAGGTCTAGAGGTTGATACTTGGTTTTTAGATTTGAAACTTGATTTTATCTGTTTACCTCTCTGACATGCATCACACAAAACATCTTTCTTAAAACTAATATCAGGCAATCCTCTCACAAGGTTATCCCTTTTTAGTTTTGAAATTAATTTCATACTAGCATGTCCTAGTTTCTTGTGCCACAACCATCTTTCATCCTCTTTAGACATCAGACAGGTTACACTTTGATCTGAGAGATCAGTCAGTTCAATCTTATACAAATTTTGTTGCCTTTTAGCTGAAAAGAGGGTTTTGCCACTTAGATCTTTAACTATACAGAAATCTTTGGTAAAGGAGACATCAAATCCACTGTCACATAATTGACTTATGCTAAGCAAATTGTGTTTTAATCCTTTAACCATAAGAACATTTGATATAGAGGGAAGAGGAGGTTTACCACCAATAGTACCAATTCCTATAACCTTCCCTTTCTGATTTCCACCAAATGCCATATGTCCTCCTTTTTTAAGTTGGAGGTCTAGGAACATAGACCTTTCTCCTGTCATGTGTCGCGAGCAGCCACTGTCCAGGTACCAGCAGTGGTGTTTTCTTTGTGCTGTTGAGGACATCTGCAACAGAGATTATTTGATCTTTAGGTACCCATAGTTTTCTGGGTCCTTTTCTGTTAGTTCTAGGAGTCTGTGAAGACTTCCTTCTTTTCTTATGAAGACACTTAGACATAACATGTCCAGTCTTTCCACAGAAATTACAGACAGGTATGGAATTAATAGAAGTAGATGTAGCAGACACTTTAGAGTGCTTAGTTGATACTTTATGATGTATCTGATGGACATATCCTATACCTTCTTTGTTAAGGGAGTGCCTCTGACAGCCAAGCAGCTTGGTTAGATTTTCTCTACCATTAACAAATTTGGCAAGATCAGAAGTGAGCTCTTCCACTTTCTGTTGAAGTTTTTCAACTTCTTCAGACTGTGATGTATCACTAGAGATCTTAGCTTCATTAGACTTTTCAGTCTTCAGCTCACTGTTCTCCTTGGCAAATTTCTCACACTCTAGAGATTTCTGTTTATGCTCACTGAGGAGCTTAACATGATCTCTCTTGAGAGATTTGAAAGCCTTGGATAAACAATTGGATTCCTCCAACAATTCTTCATAGGCATCAAGTAATTCCTCATAATCAGAATTTACCTCATTATCTGAATCAGAGTCAGTGTTAGCCATTAGACAGAGATTTGCTTCTTCCTCTGTCTCCTCATCAGTAGATGTTGACTCTAGATCTTCCCAAGTAGCCATCATTCCTTTCTTCTTCTTTTTGAAGAACTTCTTAAACGGGGCTTTCTTGAGTTGAGGACATTCTGCTTTGATGTGACCTGGTTTCTTGCACTCATAGCAGACAATTGAGTTCTTGTCTGTTGAAGTGGAATCCTTGAAGTTCTTGTCCTTGTTGAATCTTCTGAATGGCTTATCCTTTCTGAACTTCTTTTTCTGTAAGAGAAGCTTTATCTTTCTGGTTAGGAGAGATAGTTCTTCATCACTTTCAGAATCCTCAGATTCAGACAGGTCATCATCACTGGATGACTCGTCTGCCTTCAAAGCTTTAGAAGCTTTGGAAGACTTTTGATCAGCCTTCAGAGCAATTGAATTGCCTTTCTTTGTTGAGACTTCATCTCCAAGTTCTTGCTCATGAACAGTAAGTGTTCCAAGGAGTTCATCCATGGTTAAGGTGGTAAGATCTTTGGCTTGAGAGATAGCAGTTACCAGAGGTCTCCACTTCTTAGGTAGACTCCTAAGTATCTTTCCAACCTTCTTAGCATTAGAGTAAACTTTGCCAAGAGACTTTAGACCATTGATGATAGTTTGGAATCTCCCAATCATTTGAGCAACAGATTCTCCTTCCTCCATGAGAAACAGTTCATACTTTCTGACAAGTATGGCAATTTTTGATTCTTTGACTTTGGCTGTTCCTTCATGTGTGACAGCTAAGGTGTCCCATATTTCTTTGGCAGAATCACAGGCACACACCTTCTCAAATTCATCAGGACTGAGAGCACAAATAATGTTGTATCTGGCTTTGTGATTCAGCTCCCACTTTGCCTTTTCTGCAGGGGTCCACTGAGCTTTTGGCTTATCAGTATTGTCATCGTTTTTCGGAATGAAAGGACCATCAGTGATGACATCCCAGAGATCAGAGTTTGTAGATAGAATGAACCATTGAAATCTGTCTTTCCAATAGTTGTAGTTTTCTCCATTGAAGAATGGAGGTCTGGTTAAGGAGGCTCCTTCATTCTGGTTACTTCCACTAGCTCCAGCAGTCATGTCTATTCTTCAGGATCTTTTACCTCTACACTGTTAGATGCTCAACCCAGAGGCTGAGCTCTGATACCAACTGAAATAGACAACTATAAACACGAGAAGGGGGGTTGAATTGTGTTTATCAGAAATTAAAATAAAGTTAAAAACTTTTTGCATGCAGAAGCTAAGCACAGACGGGTGTAAAAAGGTTACACAGACAGGTCACCTGTCTGTTGTAGTTTTCTCGGAAAACAACACACGTATAGATGAAAAACAGTCTTGATAAAAACAGTTGAGTAAATAGCCAATTTGGTCCCTAAAATTGCGACTTAATATCAAGTTGGTCCCTGAATTAAGAAAATTACCAACTTAGTCCCTGAAACTAGAAACCGTGATTCAAGTTGGTCCCTCCGTTAGTGGCCGTCCCTTAACGCCGTTAGGGGAGCTTATGTGGCACGTTAAGTGCCCAGCTGTACTGCCATCTCATCGTCCACTCACCCAAACACAATTTCGGGGACTAAATTGAAATTTCAGGGACTAAATTGAAACTCGCTAGGGTTTTAATTTGGGTTTCATCTTCTTCCCCCACCCTTCTCCAACAGCTCTTTCTGGTTCTTCCCACTCTCTGTGCTGCCTATCTGGTTCTTCGCAAGCCTGAACTGAAGACGAAGGAGATGAGGAAAGGGGTTTATAGTTCTCCCATGCGAAGTGGGTCGCAATCCTCCAGGGTTAATGGGTCTGAAAACCAGAACCCCTTTGTTATGTTCTGCACATATCCTGTTCCTAAGCTAGATGTTTATCACAATTCCAGAACTTTGAGGAACCTTGGGAGACCATTCATTGCATGTCCATTGCCAAAGGTAATTTGAAGAATAAAGCATTAGGGTTTTTGACTTGAGATTTCTTCCCCAAATCTGGAAATTTCATATATAATATTCTTCTTTTTCTGTGTGTAGGAAGCTGGTGGCTGTGGCTTTTTTTGCTGGGTTGATCCACTTCCAACTTTCAACATGGTCCCTGAATTTAATAACTTAATATCAGATTAGTCCCTGAATTTAATAACTTAGAATCAGATTAGCCCCTGCATCATACCCTCTGAGGTGCATTCACTTGCATTGCATGTGTTGGTTGAGGTTGAACTGGTTGTTGAGCATTTCCTGGTTGAGTATGTGTGCAGGAAGTGCCAGTGCAAGTGAATGCACCACAGAGGGTATGTGCACAGGAAGTGCTAGTGCAAGTGCCCCAACAGCAGGTAAGTGCACCACAGCGGGTATGTACGTAGGGACTAATTTGAATTTAAGTTACACAAGTCAGGGACTAATTTGATATTAAGTATGTAATTACAGGGACCAACTTGATACTAACTTTTCAATCTCAATTGAGCAGGCTAGGAGGTACAGAGTTAGAGGTCCAGTTATTCCATCCAGGGAGAAGGCTACACCAGTGAGGGCACCTACACCATCTCAAGCACCACCACCTGTACCTATGCCACTACCATATACAAGGCATGTTATGGTTCGCATGCCAGCACCACCAGGGGCTCCAACATCCAGGGGAGGAGTACCTCAATTCATGTCTTTCATCCCAACCCCTGGACTGCCACAAAATCGTCCACCCCAACCTTGAATCTACCGGCATTTGAAGTCGTGATGCTACTTTGATTTAAATTGCACATTCAGGTGCTTCTTTTTTTGTCTCATACACAATGAAGCGGAACAGAGGAGGAGGGAACAGAGTAAAGGGAACCAGAAAAAGCTGTTGGAGAAGGGTGGGGGAAGAAGATGAAACCCAAATTAAAACCCTAGCGAGTTTCAATTTAGTCCCCGAAATTTCAATTTAGTCCCCGAAATTGTGTTTGGGTGAGTGGATGATGAGATGGCAGTATAGCTGGGCACTTAACGTGCCACATAAGCTCCCCTAACGGCGTTAAGGGACGACCATTAACGGAGGGACCAACTTGAATCACGGTTTCCAGTTTCAGGGACTAAGTTGGTAATTTTCTTAATTCAGGGACCAACTTGATACTAAGTCGCAATTTCAGGGACTAAAATGGCTATTTACTCAAAACAGTTTTAACCCCTTAGTTAGAAAGCAGATGATATATAATCAAAACAACTAAAGAGATTAAGGGAAGATAGATTAACACAGAGATTTATCCTGGTTCACTCTTTAACACAAAGAGCTACGTCCAGTCCTTGGCAGCACCAAGATTTATCCACTATAACTGATCAGGTTATAGACTCCAAGTATTGTTTGCACACCTAGCCTCTTCAGGCTCCAACACAAGTATTCTTTGCACACCTAGCCTCTTCAGGCTTACTCAGATTTGTTTGAGAGTTTGGTTTGTAATAAATACACTTACAGACAGACATATCTTTCACTAACACTCAGAGAGTGGTTTAAATGTAAAGCTTAGGAAAGTCTGCATAATAACTTCAAATGATTGAAGAATACAAAGTAAATAAATGAACAGAGTAATGGCTCTTTAATGCCTTGTAAACTCTGATGTGTTCATCTTCAATGACTTCTGTATTTATAGCCTTCAAACATTTAATATCCGTTAGAGACATTCCTTGCAACGATGGCTTCAAGCAGAGCTTCATTAAATGCAATATAGTCGTTCTGGGCAGCTATTAATGCAATGGAGACGTTGGTTGTACTCTAACATGAAGGATAATAGCTTTATGCATCGTGTAGAAATTAACTCAATTGTGCAGAGTGCTTTTGTACTTTTGCAGAGTACATTTCCCTTTCTGTGTAATGACTAAAAGTACCAGGGAATAAAGCATGTTGGAAACATTCTTTAACTGGAAGTTTATCTCTGACTTCCTAGGTTGCTTGAGAGAGAGCACTTCTGAGTTTCTTGATAAGCGTGAGAGAGAGTTCTCAGAGTATTCTTCATGAGGGGACATCTTGTAAAAGCTTCCTGTACTTCGAGTTCTTTAACAAAGAACCTTGGACAAGTTGAAGAGTAGAGTAGAGACAGGTTGTAAACCAGTTTGCATATAGTCAACAATCCTAGTCAGCAGACAGGTTGATTTTTTGGCTTAAACGGACAGGTTGATACTTAGGTAGACAGACAGGTGAGTTTTGTAATCTTCTGATCTGTACACTAAGTAGACAGGTTAGCAACCACAAAGTAGGTTAATTAAATCATTAACCAATGTTTAGTTTTCATCAAAACTTAGGGAAATGCACACAGACATTTTAGAGACTTAACACACTATCTACTATCACTACTGGAAAATATGGAATAAACGTTTAGATATAACGTCTGTTTAATAAAAAGTGGACGTTAGAACGGAGGCGGTGACAGAACCGTAAATATGAGGTTCATTTAAATCATCTTTTACGTCAGTTTTATAAACAACAGTCGTTAAAAGTGATGAGTATCACTTTTAAAGTCTGTTGTTTAAAAAATAGACGTTAAAAGTGCATATTTTACATCTGTTAATAAGAAACAGACGTTAAATATGAACTTTAACGTCCGTTGTTTTAACAACGGACGTTAAAGGTGATTTTACTAATTTTTTTAGTTAGTATCTCCCTCGCACATTGCCTTCCTCAAAGTTGCAGTTTCAGTTTCAATTAGTATAACCATTGCTTTTGTGTTTTGTGTTACTGTTATGTTAATATAATGCTGATTAATATCTGATTTGCTAAAGTTTCTGTTCGATCTGTTCTGATTTTGCTATATATGTTCCTACATTGAAAACTAAAATATGTGCGAAGTAAAACTAAGTTGAATCAATAACCCAATCCGGATCTCATTGAAGTGATTTGGCATATACAAGTTACAAGATACATTCAAAGATTTAAAATCCTAAGGTTATACATTGAAAGGGTTTATGCCTAGCCTAAACATTTGTTAAGGCTTCGTTCCCTTCACATGTCAAGGATGGGCAAGAGAGGACTCGAGCGGCTGAGTTTTCCCGAGAGGGTGCACTCGATCTGTTTCAGCAATGGTTCCAGAGACTTGCAAGAAAGTCACTTGCTGCCAAAGCTGAGGTTTTGGAACCATTTGCCCTCTATCAACCGATTCTCCGGAAGGATGATAAGGTGAGCAACTCACATTATGTGGTTTACTCTACCTTATCACCCATGTTATGTGATTTACACAACCTTAGAAGTTTTTTGACCATTAAGACAAAAACCTTTGAGTCTAGGACTAGGAAGGAAGAATAATAATCTCCATGGCAGAGCCATATTGTGAAGCAGAAAACAAAAGGTGATGCCTTTGCGGTGAGCCATATTTTGGTCATATGAAGGGAAGCTATTTATAAAGGAAGCTATTTGCGTGGTAACTTGCTAAAAAAATTAATTGTTCACTAAGTTTCTTCCTGCACTAGTGTATCTAGAGTGCTTCAGTTTCTTCTACTACTTGTCTCAACTCTGTAATAGGAAGTGATATCACTAGGTTGAAGGTGAGGTATCCTTCTTGTAACAACCCCCTCTTAACTCGTCGCAGAAATTAAATAAAAAGAATTTTGCTGGTTTTACTTTCAGAGAAAATAATTTACTTTAAGTCAGAAACATTCGGGTGTAAAAATTTTCCTTGTGAATATTTCGGAAAAGTGATGTACGCGTCACAAAAAAAAAAAAATCACATTATACTTGAATAAAGATCTAGAAATGTTTACAAAAATTTCGACAAAGTCTCCTCTGTAATTTCAACATCCTAGAATGGAAACACCTGCTGAAATATTTATATTTTCAACCCAGAAATTCCAGTCATATAAAATACATCAAGCTATACATGACTAAAAAAAAATCCATTCAAAAGAAAAGCTCTCCGAGCCATAAACAATCCATTTAAGATAAAGGATCTCCGAGCCATGAACTTATACTATCATAAATCAATAATATTTCAAAAACCTAAGCTGATCGTTCTAAAAGACATTTATAAACATAACAGTAATCCAATAAAAGACTCTCCAAGTCATAATGCAAGTAAATATGAAACTTCTCCAAAACTAAACTTGACTCGATCGACTAAGCTGGTCGTACTATAAGACTCTTACTGGAAAAGACCTCATGGGTATTCCAGTAAATCAACATTCTTCGAAAGTCGGGACCAATCCCTCCGAGTAGGGCAGAGAACCCCTCTGCATCATCTGTACACTCAAACCAGGATACCACAAAAAGAAACCAAACAGAAATAATGCAAATGTGAGATACCGACATATGAGTTTTATCGTGATAACTACATGCGCGACACCCAGACAACAACAACATGTACACATATGCACCTCATATAAATTCTCATAATAAAAAAGATATTCTAAACAATGGGGTTCATACCCGGCAGTCATTGCAATTTATAAAATTACACGACACTCCAACATCCACCATCAAATCTTAATATTTGTTCTTTTTACTTTTCTTTTCGTTCATTTCTTTATTTGTCGAGGCTTACCTCTCACGACCATTCTTACTTAGACATCAAAATCGTTCATTCTCAACATAGGACACACGGTCACATGTGCCAACTGGGACTCTAACCCATGACACGCAATATAGAGGTTCAACGGTGCAACCTGGGACTCTAACCCACGACACACACAACAGAGATTCAACGGTGCGACCTGAGACTCTAACCCACGACACACACAACAGAGATTCAACTGTGTGACTTGGGACTCTAACCCTCGACACAACAGATATTCAACTGTGTGACTAGGGACTCTAACACTCGACACAACAGATCAAAGATTCAAATGTGTTACCTGGGACTCTAACCCACAACACACCGAACAGAGATTCAAATATGTTACCTAGGACTCTAACCCACAACACATTGAACATGGATTCAACTGTGCCAACCCAAGACACGCACAACAAAGGATTAAATATGTCAACTGAGACTTTAACCCACGACACATACAACATGAATTCAACTATGCCGACTGGGACTTTAACCCGCGACATATACAACATGATTTCAACTATGCCGACTGGGACTTTAACCCGCGACATATAAGACAAATAGTCCACGTACTTACTCATAGGAACACTAGCCCGACGTTTTCGGTTGTCCTCAAAACTTCCACTTACATAACTCAAAACTTCACATTTTCCTCTCAAGTTTTTAAAGCATTATTCTTACTATCATTAAGCTCACTTACATAACTCAAAACTTCACATTTTCCTCTCAAGTTTTTAAAGCATTATTCTTACTATCATTGAGCTCTGACCATTGTCAGGCTTTCAGTCAAACCTAAAATCAACTGTTAAATCCAGACTTACAAATATATTTAAACCACATAAACAGTTATTATCTCATCGAATTTAAAACACACATCATACATAACCACAACAACCTTACACACAACAACTAAATAGCACATAGTTACCAAAACCCTTCAGGTAAACTCCCTTTACCTTTGAAGACAAGAGAAAGATCCTCGTCTTAATGCTCCAATTAGTTCCAAGAGTGTAAACTTTACTCCATCAAGCAAGCATAGCAAGTGTTCAACGTCCCAGAGACACAAACCAAGCATGATAACAAACAGACAATTTCCCCCAAATTAGTTATTCAACATTCATAACATTTAATTATCTTACTTACATACTTAATTTCGCAAAACAAAATTAATTTTTAACTTAAAATCAAATTGGGGCTTTAGGGTTCATAAACACAATTTGGGAAAAAAATCATTTGATCAAAGGATAATAAAATTAACTTAATAGAGCACTAATTTATAGTCCCAATTGTATAAAGCAAGTGTTAGTTTCACACTTTGGAACTAAAATCAAAATCTTAGGGTTAGGGTTTCAAAATCAGTTTGGGGGTTTTCATAATCACAAAGGATTAGGGTAAGAAACTCACCCAAGGTGAAAAGGAAGAAGTTGTGGTGGTGCCTGTGATGGTTGGCGCGGCGGCGGACGGCGGCGACATGGCAGCCAGCTGTGGTTTGTGGTGTTTCTACATCAACCAAGAGCCAAAAGAGAGAGAGAGGGAGAGAGTAAACTTAAAGGAACAAGATGGAGCTCAAACTATAAAGGTTTAGGTACGAAAGTAGCCATGGATGGCGGCTTACCGGACGAAACGCGGTGGAGGACGCATCCAGGCGATTCGCGAGACGTCGTCTTCGCCCCTACGTCGGCGAGCAGCGGCCGGAGCTCCCTTGGCGGTGCGCGACGCTGGCTCTTGGTAGGTGGATGGAAGTGGTTGGGTGAAGTTGGAGGAAGATGAGGTGAAGAGGAGAAGAGATGGGTTTGATGTAGGAAGGAAGGAAGTAAGGAAGGAAGGAAGGAAGGGAAGGGGGGGGGGGGGGGGGGCGTTTCTGACGAGGGGGAAGGGGATTTGGGTTTTTCTTTCATTTATTTTTCATGTACTTAATAGGTAGGTACAAAATGAGTAATTGAGATTGAGTCTAGAAAAATAAATAATATGGGTTCTTGGATCTAAAAGTAATATGTGACAAATATATACTTTCAAAATTTGAAATAAAGTAGAGATTGATAGTTGAATTGATCAACTAAGAAAATCAGTGATCCAAAAATTATCCTCAAATTAATGCCAAAATTATTTATTTTCAAAACTAAAATTACATAGAGTAAAATATATAATAAATTTCTTTGAATCATATCATTTGAAATATTTTTCTAAACAAATACTAATAGTGACAATAACATAATATTATTGTCTAGTAAACGTGCATACACTGAAATAAGTCAATGTTCACGCAAAATAACTTTTAAAAGAGTAAATAAATTACTCAAGATTAAGCGTCATAAAATAACAAAATTTAGTGTCCAAAATAATTATTATTCCAATAAAAATAATATAACCGATATATTTTATCGATATTGAGAAACGGTAAAAACCGGGGTGTTACATTACTACCCCACTTAAAAAAAATTTCGTCCTCGAAATTTTGTGACTCGAAACTAGACAGGATCTTGTAATTACATCTAAATCCCATGATCCTACATTGTACTTCACATATTCACTTTCTCTTAGATGACCTTTGTAATTCAATAACACATTTCATACTCATTCTTCATTATACTAATCCTCAAAATTTAATCCCTTATCCATAATTCATACTTCGTGAAATTTGATTAGTCCTCTGATACATACTTCAGTTAGCTTCTCCACTGCATAGTGGATCTTAACATGTAAGAAGGGTGTCGACTTAATCAGCCTGTCCACGATCACTCGAAACTAATCAAGACTCTTAGAGGTCTTCGGTAAACTCATAATTAAAGTCGTTGCGACACTATCATCTTAACAGGAAAGTTTCGCACATCAATGATGCTTCAAACGATATAGGATCAAATTGATTAAAAGTGGCAAGTTCTATCGAACGACAATAAAACATGGCTTTGAAAGATTCACAGAAAGAAATTTTCAAGAGAATAAATTTATTGATCTTGCCTTCACAAAATCTGATACAAAGATTTCATCAATCAGATAGATACAGGAACATCCAGTATGTAAAAAGATTCTTTAATAGGTTCGTGAGTGTAAAAATGCATAGCTAATACAGTTTACAACCATGACTCTAATAAAGTTCCTTCTTTCACAAGAATTTCCAGCGGATTAGGAAATCAAAAGACGAATAGTTCCTAACCTCAAGAGGATTTATTCTTAGTACAAGGAATTCACCAAGACAGTAATTTGAAAGGTAACTAGTCTGACAAAAAAAAAAAAATAGACAAGCGTAAGTCTTATCAAGAAACGTCTCCTATCTTGAACAACAATAAGATAGTTCAAACATATAGGATTCACAATAACTGGTTCAGCAGCTGGAGTTGAAACAATCAAATCATATGACAAGAAAGAAACAGGGAAAACTCAATTGCCTCACACCATCCATCGAAATAAAAGAAGGCGTTATGTCTGAAGCAAAAGGTACAATTAGAAGATTACCAGTTACATCGCAATTATCCTATATGAAATCCTCGGATTGTAAAGCTTCCGCATCATTCATGGTGTAAACTCTTCCCCTTTGTCGTCGGTCTATCGGTTTTTGAATTGTTGGCAGCAAACTCGGACTTTGTTACAGGACATTCTCTGACCATGTGCCCAATCTTCCCACATTTAAAACATAGTGTACCCTTTAGCTTACAATCTTTAGTAATATGATTTGGTTGTCCACACTTGCGGCATCGTCGAACCGAACCTTGATTCTGATTGTTTTGACTTCCACTACCATACGCAGAAACGACGGGACAATATGATTGTTGGTTCTGATTATTTCCTGGAGATCGGAAATATGGCTTCTTCTGAGATTGTTCCTCTTGATTCTGATGTTGATTCTTAAGTCGAGATGGTCCTCCGGTATTACCCCGATTGTCTCTCTCTTTCCTCATCTGTTCCACTTCCGGACACATTTCGACCAGAGCTTGAAAATTGCGGATTTCAAGCGGTAACACAAACTCGTTGATTTCATAACATAAACCTCCTTCAAACCTCTCGCATTTCCAACCCTCATCTGGTTGAATTTGGAAGAAACGGAAATACTTGGCGAGTGATTCAAACTTTGCAGCATATTCTCCCACAGTCAATTCTCTCTGCTGCAGATGGAGAAACTCTTGCTCCTTTTCAGCTCTGGCACTCTGAGGAAAGTACTTATCCAGAAACATGTTTCGAAACACATTCCAAGTAACTTCCTGGTTGTCCGCCTCTAGAAGTTGTCTAGTGCCCTTCCACCAGTACTCGGCATCTCCCAAGAGCAGAAAAGTAGCATAAGGAACTTTGACTCCTTCTGGGCTATGAATTAGCTCAAAAATCTTCTCCAACTCTTGTATCCACAAGTCAGCCTTCTCAAGATCAGCATCCCCATGAAATTGTGGCGGATTCTGACGTCGAAAAGTAGTTAAACTTCGGCCCTCAGCAGCTTGCTCAGCTCTAATATGATTTTGTTGGTTCTGTGCAGCCATAGTGGCTGTCTGTAGTACGATAGCAACTGCAACATTCGCCAAAGCTTGTGCTGCTTGATCCATACCACCAGTACCATCATAGTTTTCTCCTCTATTACCACGACCGCCAACACGACCGCCTCTACGGCCCCTTCCACGACCACGTCCACGTCCAACTTCTGGTTCCATAACTGACCTACAAGACAAAATTAGAAAGTCTGCAACCAGAAATTGAAACGCATGCTTATGTGTTAAAGCACATTACTTCTAAGAAGTAATTCAATCAATGTACCATCATACAAGCAATGGGTTTTCACAAGGTCTCAACCAAATCAGAACCTATCAAGAACAGACATCCTTGTGTCTTAACATACATTGTTTCAACAAGGAAACAATTCAAATTGGATCCAATCAGAGATCACACAACAAAAACATAACAGACCTATTCCCCAAGGTTCCCGAAAGACTCGACCAACTCTGATACCACTAATGTAACAACCCCCTTGGGTGTTACATTTCTAACTCTTAACTCGTCGCGGAAATTAAATAAAAAGAATTTTGCTGGTTTTACTTTCGGAGAAAATAATTTACTTTAAGTCAGGAACATTCGGGTGTAAAAATTTTCCTTCTGAATATTTCGGAAAAGTGATGCACGCGTCACAAAAATAAAATCACATTATACTTGAATAAAGATCTAGAAATTTTTACAAAAATTTCGACAGAATGTCCTCTGTAATTTCAACATCCCAGAATGGAAACACCTGCTGAAATATTTATATTTTCAACCCGGAAATTCCAGTCATATAAAATACATCAAGCTATACATGACTAAAAGAAAATCTTAGATTTCCATCCAAAAGAAAAGCTCTCCGAGTCATAAACAATCCATTTAAGATAAAGGCTCTCCGAGCCATGAACTTATACTATCATAAATCAATAATATTTCAAAAACCTAAGCTGATCGTTCTAAAAGACATTTATAAACATAACAGTAATCCAATAAAAGACTCTCCAAGTCATAATGCAAGTAAATATGAAACTTCTCCAAAACTAAACTTGACTCGATCGACTAAGCTGGTCGTACTATGAGACTCTTACTGGAAAAGACCTCATGGGTATTTCCAGTAATTCAACATTCTTCGAAAGTCGGGACCAATCCCTCTGAGTGGGGCAGAGAACCCCTCGGCATCATCTGTACACTCAAACCAGGATACCACAAAAAGAAACCAAACAGAAATAATGCAAAGGTGAGATACCGACATATGAGTTTTATCGTGATAACTACATGCGCGACACCCAGACAACAACAGCATGTACACATATGCACCTCATATAAATTCTCATAATATACAAGATATTCTAAACAATGGGGTTCATACCCGGCAGTCATTGCAATTTATAAAATTACACGACACTCCAACATCCACCATCAAATCTTAATATTTGTTCTTTTTAATTTTCTTTCGTTCATTTCTTTATTTGTCGAGGCTTACCTCTCACGACTATTCTTACTTAGACATCGAAATCGTTCATTCTCAACATAGGAGACACGGTCACATGTGCCAACTGGGACTCTAACCCATGACACGCAATATAGAGGTTCAACGGTGCAACCTGGGACTCTAACCCACGACACACACAACAGAGATTCAACGATGCGACCTGGGACTCTAACCCACGACACACATAACAGAGATTCAACTGTGTGACTTGGGACTCTAACCCTCGACACAACAGATATTCAATTGTGTGACTAGGGACTCTAACCCTCGACACAACAGATCAAAGATTCAAATGTGTTACCTGGGACTCTAACCCACAACACACCGAACAGAGATTCAAATGTGTTACCTGGGACTCTAACCCACAACACATTGAACATGCATTCAACTGTGCCAACCCATGACACGCACAACAGAGGATTAAATATGTCAACTGGGACTTTAACCCACGACACATACAACATGAATTCAACTATGCTGACTGGGACTTTAACCCGCAACATATACAACATGATTTCAACTATGCCGACTGGAACTTTAACCCGCGACATATAAGACAAATAGTCCACGTACTTACTCATAGGAACACTAGCCCGATGTTTTCGGTTGTCCTCAAAACTTCCACTTACATAACTCAAAACTTGACATTTTCCTCTCAGGTTTTTAAAGCATTATTCTTACTATCATTGAGCTCACTTACATAACTCAAAACTTCACATTTTCCTCTCAAGTTTTTAAAGCATTATTCTTACTATCATTGAGCTCTGACCATTGTCAGGCTTTCAGTCAAACCTAA
This sequence comes from Echinosophora koreensis, assembly GCA_035048595.1. Lineage (NCBI taxonomy): Eukaryota > Viridiplantae > Streptophyta > Magnoliopsida > Fabales > Fabaceae > Echinosophora > Echinosophora koreensis. Next base: position 114,419 of record JAPCYP010000173.1, read on the forward strand.
AATCAACAGTTAAATCCAAACTTACAAATATATTTAAACCACATAAACAGTTATTATCTCATCGAATTTAAAACACACATCATACATAACCACAACAACCTTACACACAACAACTAAATAGCACATAGTTACCAAAACCCTTCAGGTAAACTCCCTTTACCTTTGAAGACAAGAGAAAGATCCTCGTCTTAATGCTCCAATTAGTTCCAAGAGTGTAAACTTTACTCCATCAAGCAAGCATAACAAGTGTTCAACGTCCCAGAGACACAAACCAAGCATGATAACAAACAGACAATTTCCCCCAAATTAGTTATTTAACATTCATAACATTTAATTATCTTACTTACATACTTAATTTCACAAAAACAAAATTAATTTTCAACTTAAAATCAAATTGGGGCTTCAGGGTTCATAAACACAATTTGGTAAAAAAAATCATTTGATTAAAGGATAATAAAATTAACTTAATAGAGCACTAATTTACAGTCCCAATTGTATAAAGCAAGTGTTAGTTTCACACTTTGGAACTAAAATCAAAATCTTAGGGTTAGGGTTTCAAAATCAGTTTGGGGGTTTTCATAATCACAAAGGATTAGGGTAAGAAACTCACCCAAGGTGAAAAGGAAGAAGTTGTGGTGGTGCCTGTGATGGTTGGCGCGGCGGCGGATGGCAGCGACACGGCAGCCAGCGGTGGTTTGTGGTGTTTCTACATCAACCAAGAGCCAAAAGAGAGAGAGAGAGGGAGAGAGTAAGCTTAAAGGAACAAGTTGGAGCTCAAACTATAAAGGTTTAGGTACGAAACTAGACATGGATGGCGGCTTACCGGACGAAACGCGGTGGAGGGCGTCGGTTTTCGAGCGGCGGAGGACGCATCCAGGCGAGGCGCGAGACGTCATCTTCGCCCCTACGTTGGCGAGCAGCGGCCGGAGCTCCCTTTGCGGTGCACGTGGCTGGCTCTTGGGAGGTGGATGGAAGTGGTTGGGTGAAGTTGGAGGAAGATGAGGTGAAGAGGAGAGGAGATGGGTTTGATGTTGGAAGAAGAAAGAAAGAAAGAAAGGCGGGGGGGGGGGGGGGGGGGGGGGTGGGGGGGGTGCGTTTCTGACGAGGGGGGAAAGGGGATTTAGGTTTTTCTTTCATTTATTTTTCATGTACTTAATAGGTAGGTACAAAATGAGTAATTGAGATTGAGTCTAGAAAAATAAATAATATGGGTCCTTGGATCTAAAAGTAATATGTGACAAATATATATTTTCAAAATTTGAAATAAAGTAGAGATTGATAGTTGAATTGATCAAATAAGAAAATCAGTGATCCAAAAATTATCCTCAAATTAATGCCAAAATTATTTATTTTCAAAACTAAAATTACATAGAGTAAAATATATAATGAATTTCTTTGAATCATATCATTTGAAATATTTTTCTAAACAAATACTAATAGTGACAATAACATAATATTATTGTCTAGTAAACGTGCATACACCGAAATAAGTCAATGTTCACGCAAAATAACTTTTAAAAGAGTAAATAAATTACTCAAGATTAAGCGTCATAAAATAACAAAATTTAGTGTCCAAAATAATTATTATTCCAATAAAAATAATATAACCGATATACTTATCGATATTGAGAAACGGTAGAAACCGGGGTGTTACACTTCTATTGTAAAGGGTGTGACATTCCTTTGGTGTGCGACTTTAGTCTCAGAAGCACGGTTGAGGTATTCCGGATGCGCGATGGAGAGTGCTAGAGGTCGTTGCACGTGGCGAGTGAGGTATCCCAGGAAGCGTGATTAGAGTGCTCTGTTGTGTACAAAGGTTACAAACACCAGTTTATAAGTTTGTTTATTTGTGGAAGAAAATCCCACAGGTGGAGTGAGAACTAGGCATAGGTCATTGGCGGTGGGTGGCTGAACCAGGATAAAATTAGTGTGCAAGTATCATCTTCCCTATCTCCTTATTGCTTATTTGCTAATACTTTACATATTGTTTATTATATGCACGTTAAGTTTTAATTTGGAAAAACTGTTTTTGGAAAATTAATTGAAAATTTTATAAACCCAATTCACCTCCCTCTTGGGTTATGGTTGCCACAGCCAACAAATGATATCAGAGATTCGGCTCTGGTTAGAAGCTTAACAGCTTAGAGTAAAAGATCATCTTGATAAAAATGAGTTTTTGTGATTTTGATAAACCTCGATCTTTTGATGTTGATTTAATTTATTGGAAAGCTATGATAGAAATTTTTATGCAAGCGATAGATTTTGATTTGTGAGAAATTGTGCTAAATGGTGTTATTTCAAAACCCAAATCATAATGGAATGAATTTGATAAAAATGTTTTTTCTTAAATATTAAAGCAATGCAAATTTTGAGAATTAGTTTGAATGATGAAGCATATGCTAGAATCAAAGATTGCTCATGTGCCAAGGATATAATGAATATGCTTGATGCTATTTATCTTGCTAACAATGATTCTGTGGACAAAAATGTACATAGAAAGCAAGAAGAGGTAGAGCAAAACCCAAAGGAGCACACACTTGAAACAATGAGCAAGGAAAAAGATCACGCCAATGAAGAGTCAAAATGTTAAGAATTGAAACAAGCTCCCACATGGCTCAAAAGGACTTTGAGGTAAATGATGCTAAACTTGATGGTAGTCCTTTGTATGATAAGTTACAATATGCATTCAATGAATTATGTGATAATTTGATGAGCTTAGAAAAGACGAACTTGAACTATTTGGAAAGTATTTCATCTATTGAAAATAATTTAGAAAATTTAACGAAAGAATATATTTTCATTAGTGAAGAAAAAGTTGTGAAATTTGAATTCTCACCATATCATAAAAATTGCATTAGTCTTAATCTGCAAGTTGAGGGCCTATTTCATGAGATTGCTAAAACTAAAAGTCCCACACATATACATTCTTTATGTGAAAAAGAAGGGAAAGAAATCCATGACAATTGTGATATTTCATTTTCTAAACATGTCGTACATCAAGGTCATAATTATTCTATAGTTGGAAATGAAAATTGTCATATGACAAATAAAAGGCAGGTAAAATGTAATTATTGTGGAAAGTCAGGTCATATCTCTCATATGTGCATTTATAAGAAAAATAATTGTATGAGAAATAAATTTATTTTGGTGCCTAAAGGCACAATATCTAAGTCCACTAACCTTCAAGCATCAAAAATGAAATGGGTATCAAAAAGTCTCTTTAATACTTCAAATGTGCAGGAAAAATCAAAAATTGAGAAAAAAATCTATCCTAGAAAAGGGGGTGACATCAAGAAGAGAGAAACACTTGCATGGTCACGGATATAAAACATAAGCCTTAGGCACAACCAATCAGATAATGCAACCCATAAGTAATAAAAAAAAAAAAAACTAATAACATCCCATAAGTAATAATACCGCGGAAATAACAGAACCACGTGCATGCCACTGGAGTGGACATCCTTTTGCTTGAAGGAACAATTTTCTTGTTGACTAAAGTTAGTTCAAGTTCTCCTTATCTAAACATTCTTTTTTCCTTTTTCAGTTTTTTTTTTCTTACTACAAATCTATAATCTATTTTAAACTTTTCTGGGGGAAAATTCATATTTATTTCCTTATTAAGTTATTCCTTTTCTAGTCTTGCGTAAGGTTGATGATCTAAAAATGTTTATTATATATCTTAATAATTATTTAAAATAAAAAATATTAAATACTTCTTAAATTTTTAAGACATTAAATAATTATAATTTTTATTTAAAATTTTTTAGTTTTGATTTTTTTTAATAAATAGTTTTGAATTTTAACAAACCGTTTAAAATTAAATTTACTTTTTTAAAAATAGTTAATGTAAAAATCGTGAATATTTTTTTTCTTTAACAATAGTATTTGTAAGGCAAAATTACACTTTTGGTCCCTTAAGTTATTTGTTTTGTTCAAATTGGTCCCTTAAGTTTTTTTTGTGACAAACTAGACCCGTAAGTTAGGTTCAGGTTTCAAATTGGTCCCTTAAGTTTTTTTGTGACAAACTAGACACTTAAGTTATGTTCGGGTGACAAATTGGTCCCTTAATTTGTCAAAGGGACCAATAAATTAGACCCTTAATTTATTATTTTTAATAACTTAAGGGACCAATTTGTCACCCGAACAATAACTTAAGGGTCTAGTTTGTCACAAAAAAAACTTAAGGGACTAATTTGAAACCTGAACCTAACTTAAGGGTCTAGTTTGTCACCAAAAAAACTTAAGGGACCAATTTGAACAAAACAAATAACTTAAGGGACCAAAAGTGTAATTTTACCTATTTGTAATAAATATGTAGAGCACAAATTTGATACTTGCTAACTTTATTGCTAAAAATGGATATGTCGATTTGAGTATGTTTTTCATTCTCTCTTGCAATACTCCTTTGCTTATAAATGACACCAATATGATATAAACAAGTCTAAATGTAAGCAATCTGATTTAAATAACATGAATAGAAGTGTCAATCACTTGTCTACACTTAGCAAAATGGTTATCCACCAAAAAAACATAGCAGAATGGTTCATAATGATTACTATGTTGGAACTAAAGTGATTATTGTTAAACAATCTCTTAAGTTTTGATGTTAACAAAAAGATTAAATTTGTATGGCAAAGTTATATTGTGAACTAACTTGTCTACTCCAGTATGCAGGACTACTTTGTTTATCGCTAGATGAGGAAACTAGTCTAAAGTTTCCTTAAGAAAGTCCAAAAGCATCGCGGGTCCAAGCTATACTCGTTAGACGAGTCTTCAAACTTATCTGGTAAAGAACTAGTCCAAAAGGCTATCACTAGACGAGTCACTAGAATTAACTAAGTTTAAAAGGCGCTAGACGAGTTCCTAACTATATTAAGAGTAAGAAGCGCTAGACGAGGTTATAAGTTTATCAGGAAAACAACAAATCCACAGACTTACAGTCTACTCGAGAAAAGAATAGACTACCCGATATAATATAGACGAGTAACTAACCAGACTACCTGATAAAAACAAAGTTAAGTTACACAAGTCTACCCGGTAGAACTACTAGACGAGATATCAGTAGACTACCTTGTTTACTCTTTGATGAAAATGCACGTCCAAAGACGCATCTCCTTGAACTCGTCTAGTCATCGAATTTATTTCAAATGATTGATTATTTAAATTCGAATATTCCATGTCTCTTTCCTCTGTGATTTTGAATTGTTTATGTTTTGTTTCTTGGTAAGAAAAACATAGTAGCATCAAATACACAAAACTTTGTACTCTGACACACGAAGCTGTAAAGTTGACTAAAGTATAAAGAAGGAAAGACAAAAGGCTACTTTTGAGTACAAGAGAGAAGTGACAACCATTTCATGCTTTCTGATAACCAGGAGTGCTTTTCAAAAGTTCAGATATCAAGTTATCAGACTCAACGGATCCTAACATTTAATGCTATGTCTAAACGAATATTTTGAAGACCGTTGAGGAAGAAAGAAGTGAAGATGAACACCTTCTATAAATACTGGATGACTCCAATAAAGAAGGTGATCGAAAACTGAACAAAGCTCAAATATTTGAAAGCACCTGAAATCTATCAAATCTTCCTTCATTGCTTTGTAACTCTTTATCTTAAACTTTCATACCCTCACACATAGTGAGTTCTTAGATCAATCTTTAAATCTCTCAAGTTAGAGAGAGCGTGAAGAGGCTTGACTGAAAAAGAATACTCGAGTACCTGGAAAGGTGTTGAATACTTGTGAGATTGTAAGCTTGAAGAGGTGTTAAATACTTGTAAAGCTATTGGATTATAGTGGATAAAACCTTCAAGTAGACGGGACTAGACGTAGCTCTTGGTTGAAAGAAAGTGAACCAGGATAAAATAGCTTTGCGAATCTTCTATCCCTATCTCTTTATAATTTTCATTTATACAAACTGTGGAGACTTGATCCTGAGTTTGTTAACTCTTTGAAAAGGCTTTTTTTGTGTGTTTAATTTATTGTTTGCTTGCTAAAAGGTTTTAAAAAGGGTTTATTGAAAAACTGTTAAGAAACACAATTCAACCCCCTTCTTGTTTTTCCCTGTGTCAACTTCAGTTGGTATCAGAGCTCAGCCTCGAAAGGGTTGAACATCTAACAAGTGCTGAGGTGTACAATCTAGCAAGCATGGATACAGAAGGACAAGCAATCAACAGACCTCCACTCTTTGATGGTAGTGATTATGACTACTAGAAAAAGAGAATGACGGCTTTTCTTGATGCACATAATGTGGATATCTGGGAGATGATTGAAACTGGCTATACTGAGCCAAGAGGTGACAATGGAGCTATCACAAATGGTCTAAGATTTATTGGAAAGACTTATGAGAATAGAGATCATGTCAGAAAAATCTTGAGGAGCTTACACAAACAGTGGAGACCTAAGGTCACTACTATTCAGGAAGAAAAGAATCTCAACACTCTCATTCTAGAAGAGCTTCTTGGATCTCTCAAAGTCCATGAGTTTGAGCTCAGTGAAGAAGAGAGTACCAGAAAAGGAAAGTCCACTATCCTAAAGGCTAAAAAGGCCAGCTCATCAAAAGTTCTAAAGGCCGAGGAATCCTCAGATGAAGCATGCCCTTCTGACAGTGATGAAGGATCTTATGAGGATGATCTATCTTTCATCTCCAGAAAGATTCAACACATGTGGAGAAATAAAGGTGGTTTCAGAAGGGAAGTAGTTCAACAAAAAGTTCATCAAAGATAAGTCAGACTCCAAAGATGAAGGTCCACCTTTGTGCTTCAAGTGTAAAAAGCCTGGTCATTTCAAAGCAGATTGCCCAGAGCTAATGACAACAAGAAATTCTTCAAGAAGAAGAATTTTCTGATGGCAACATGGGTGGATTTGGATCTATCATCATCTAATGAAGAAGAAGAAGCTGAGGAAGAGGCAAACATCTGTCTCATGGGTAGCACTTCTTCAGACAGTGAATATACAAATGTTGAGGTAATGGATTTCGACTCATCTCTACAAGAAACATTTGATGAGTTGTTAAGTAACTCGTCCATTCTGTCTCATGAATATAAAAACCTTAAAAAGAAATTTTCTAAGTAAACAAAAGAGTATGATAGAGTCTGTTGGAACCAAAGTAATTTGGATTAAATAATCTCTAAGTTTTGATGTTAACAAAAAAGATTAAATTTGTTTAGCAAAGTGTTAGAAGTAATCTAACAAGTGCTTTCACCCTTTAAGGATCTCTGATATATATAAGTTAAAATGATAAGTCTATTTACTTTGTAATCCGCGTCCATATATTATTTTATTGAAAGATTCCTTGAGTGGTCGCATCCACTCTATCACTGGAAGGATCTCCTTTAACTCAAGTGCCACGTCAGTGGACGAGCGCTTGAATGTTTCTAGTAGACAGAGAAATCCCTTTCAAGTAGACTCGAGTTACACTACAATAATAACATTAATTTACTAATGCCATGCCACTAGACGGAGATTTTAAATAACTCAAGTTCTGGCAAGACCGTTGTTTTAAGTAGACGCAGAATTTTTGCCAAGTCAGTGGACGGAGCCTTAAAACTCTTCCTACTTACCTTGCCTTTACTTTTGTTTTGATGGACGAAGATTTTGAGCATTTATATCTTATTTAAATCAATCTGAACCAAAGTGAATTTATTCCGTATGATTGATATTTATTTCAAATATATATAATGGTCCTTCTCATTTGCTATTAACGGTTTTATTGTCCTGTTTCTATGAGAGAGACATAGTACAAATAAGGAATTACAAAAAGCAAAATAGTACAATGCAAAACGACTTGTACCCTATCACCTTTTACGCTGGAATAGCTGGAATTTGTACAAGGAAGGCAAGACAGTTTTTCAAGTTGCATTTGTTCAGAGGTGTGCCATTTCGTGCAAGAATATTATCATATTGTACAAAGGCCACGAGCAAGCTGAGTCACAACGGATATTACATGGTTGATTCTATCCCTAAACGGAAAATTCAAATACAACCGTTGATGATTTTGAAGAGAAGATCAAGGTCACTATAAATAGAAGACTAAGGCTTTTGAAGAAAGAACTTTTGCGCATACACAGAAATCTCAAGAAATCTCTTGCGAGCAAACATTCTTTTATTCTTTCAAAAAGCAAATGTCTGTAATATCATAGTTTGAATATTGTTATAATATTCATCTGATCTTAAACTTTCATATTCTCACACATAGTGAGTTAGAATATCAAAGAAACCAAAAACTCTTTATTAGAGGTAGAACCTGAAGAGGCTTGGTGAGAAAGAAATACTTGTGAGCCTGAAGAGGTGTTGAATACTTGCTGTAATCTATTTGGAGAATAGTGGAGAAAACCTTCAAGTAGAAGGGACTGGAAGTAGCTCTTAGTTGAAAGAGAGTGAACCAGGATAAAACAACTTGCGTGAATCTTCTAATCCCTTATCTCTTTAGTTTTACGTATTTATACTAACTGTGGGGATTTGAACTTGAATTTGTTATTCTTTCAAAAGGTTGTTTTTCTGTGTGCTTTATTCTGCCTCTTTATCTTTGTGTGAGAAAACTTTTCTTGAAAAGGTTGTTTTCGAAAAATATTAACAAACACAATTCAACCCCCCTTCTTGTGTTTGCCTGTCTCAACTTCAGTTGGTATCTGAGCTCAGCCTCGAATGGGTTGAGCATCTAACAAGTGCTGAGAAAGTACGATCCTACAACCATGGATGCAGAAGGACAAGCTATCAACAGACCTCCACTCTTTGATGGAACTGACTATGATTATTGGAAGAAAAGAATGATGGCCTTCCTAGATGAGCAGAACTTAGACATCTGGGAACTGATTGAGAATGGCTATTCTGAGCCAAGAAGTGAAAATGGAGCAGTCTTGGCTAGAGCAGATTGGAGTGTTGATCAAAAGGCCAAACATCAACTAAATCTCAAAGCCAAACATTACTTGATGTGTGCCATTACCAGATCAGAACATGACAAGGTTCACAGCTGCAACACAGCAAAGGAAATCTGGGATACACTAGCTCTTGCTCATGAAGGCTCATCACAAGTGAATGAGTCAAAGATAAGCATGCTGGTTCACCAGTATGAGCTCTTCAAGATGACTGATCATTAGAGTATAGATCAGATGTTTGGGAGATTTCAAACAATAACAAACAGTCTCAGATCTCTGGGAAAAAATTATGAGAATAGAGATCATATCAGAAAGATTCTGAGAAGTCTCTCCAAGCAGTAGAGACTAAAGGTCACTGCCATTCAAGAAGCTAAGAATCTGAACACTCTCTCATCAGATGAGGAAGAGGAAGCAAAGGAAGAGGCAAACATTTCCTCAAGGCTGACACATCATCAGAAAATGAGTACACTAATGATGATGAGGTAACAGATTCTGAACCTTCTACTCTCAAAAATGCCTTTGATGAATTACTACATGACTCATCCATATTATCTCATGAATACAAAGGTCTTAAAAAGATGTAAAACTGGATGTGAGCCTGACAATTCTTGTGAAGTTGCAAAACTGAAACAAGATGTAACATACTTGATAGACACTCTGTTAAAATTTGTAGGAGGCTCAGATAAGCTTAGTCTTATCCTAAGGTATTCTAGGTCACCATTTGATAAATCTGGCCTTGGTTATGACAACAAGAAGCATGAGGCATCTTACATGAAGTCAAAACCACCTATGCAGTAAAGAGCTTCAAAAGCTCCAGCTAGGTATGCTAAAGCCAAATCAGGCCCGTCCAACACCTTTTGTAATGGAAAAAGTGGGCATTCTACATCTAGATGCATACATAATAGAAATACTAAACATTCTCGTCCAAAGAAAACTAACATGAAAGGACCCAAGTCAGTTTGGGTACCTAAGGACAAGATAATACCTGTTGCAGATTTGCTTAACAACAGGAAAGAAACAAACGTCCTGGTACTTGGACAGTGGATGCTCACTTCACATGACGGGAGAAAAGTATATGTTCCAAGACCTTAGACATAAGGATGGTGGCTGGGTGACATTTAGAGGAAACCAGAAAGGAAAGATCACTAGTATAGGTAAAATTGGTAAACATCCTTTTCCCTCCATTGATAATGTTCTTTTAGTGAATGGTTTAAAACATAATCTACTGAGCATAAGTCAATTATGTGACAGTGGATATGATGTCTCTTTTAATAAGAACATGTGTTATGTCAAGAAGAATGATGGATCAATCTTATTCACTGCTAAGAGGCAAAACAATTTGTACAAAATTGACTTGGAGGACCTCTCAAATCAAAGTGTCTCATGTTTAGTGTCCATTGAAGATGAGCGTTTGATTTGGCATAAAAGGCTAGGTCATGCAAGCTTGAGATTAATCTCAAAGCTAAATAAGCATAACCTCGTGAGAGGATTACCAAACCTTAAGTTCAAATCTGATGCTCTCTATGATGCATGTCAGAAGGGAAAACAAGTCAAAGGTTCTTTTGAATCTAAGAATATTGTTAGTACCAAGAGACCACTAGAACTGCTACACCCTGATCTTTTTGGTCCAACAAGGACTGCTTCTATCAGTGGTAAGAAATATGGTCTAGTCATTGTAGATGACTATACTAGATGGACATGGGATATATTCCTTGCTCACAAGGATGAGTCCTTCAAGGTCTTCTCTGTATTCTGAAAATGTGTACAGAATGAAAAGGGCATGTGTATAGCTTCAATTAGAAGTGACCATGGGGGAGAATTTGTCAATGAGCTATTCAATGAGTTTTGTGAAGAAAGTGGTATTCAACACAACTTCTCAATACCAAGAACACCACAGCAAAATGGTATGGTAGAGAAAGAACAGATCTCTTCAAGAGATGGCTAGGACTATGCTCAATGACAATTCTGTCCTTTAGCACTTCTGGGCTGAAGCTGTGAATACTGCTTGCTACATTCAGAACAGAATATACATTAGACCTATTCTGAATAAGACTCCCTATGAATTGTGGAAAGGTAGAAAGCCCAACATATCTTATTTTCATCCTTTTGGATGTAAATGTTATATTTTGAATACAAAAGATCAACTTGGTAAACTTGATGCTAAGGTAGATAATGGAATTCTACTAGGATTTTCTGAAACCTCAAAAGGATTTAGACTGTATAACTCAAGAACTTTAATAGTAGAAGAATCTATACATGTTAGATTTGATGACAAATAGCCTGATAAGAAATTATCAGAGCTAGATGAAAGTTTTGCAGATCTTGACTTAAACATCTCAGGAGAGTCAACAGAAGTTAAAGCTGATGATCAAGTTGACGACACTTCTCATCAACCAGAAACATCCACCTCTCAACAAGACAATGTTCAGAGAACTTGGAATTTCCAGAATTATCATCCACCGGATAAAATCATTGGAAATCCAAGTGATAAGCTAAGAACCAGATCAACCTTCAGAGAGCAAGAAGATTCTGCATTAGTCTCTGAATTGGAACCAAAGACAGTGGACGAGGCTCTGCTGGACAATGGTTGGATATTAGCAATGCAAGAAGAGCTAAACCAGTTCGAAATGAGTGATTTCTGGACTCTGGTAACCCTACCTAAAGATAAATCTATTATAGGAACAAAATGGGTTTACAGAAACAAGCTTGATAAAAATGGTAAGGTTATAAGAAATAAAGCAAGATTAGTTGCACAAGGTTACTCTCAAGAAGAAGGTATAGATTATACTGAAACCTTTGCACCTGTTGCTAGATTGGAAGCAATCAGAATTTTACTTTCATTTGCTGCACGTCATAATATTATGCTTTTTCAAATGGATGTAAAAAGTGCTTTTCTAAATGGTTTTATCAATGAAGAAGTTTATGTTATGTAACCTCCGGGTTTTGAGAGTGAAACCCAACCTGAACATGTATACAAGCTTAAGAAAACTTTATACGGCCTAAAACAAGCCCCGAGAGCTTGGTATGATAGGCTAAGTTCTTTTCTGATGGATAATGGATTTAATAGAGGAAAGGTTGATACAACCTTGTTTAGAAAGTCAATTAAATCCAACTTCATAGTGGTACAGATTTATGTAGATGATATTATATTTGGTGCTACTAATGAATCTTTGTGTAAAGAATTTTCAAAGTTAATGCAGAAACAGTTTGAAATGAGCATGATGGGAGAACTCAAATTCTTCCTTGAACTTCAAGTCAAACAATCTATGGACGAGGTGTACATCCATCAAACTAAGTATACAAAGGAATTACTCAAAAAGTTTAAGATGGATGACTGCAAACCTATGAACACTCCTATGCATCCCACGTCCATACTGAATAAAGATGATAAAGAGAAAAAGGTAGATTAGAAGGTATACAGAGGTATGATTGGATCTCTCTTATATCTAACTGCTTCTAGGCCTGATATAATGTTCAGTGTTTGCTTATGTGCTCGATTTCAATCTGATCCTAGAGAATCTCATCTATCAGCAGTTAAAAGAATTTTTAGATATTTAAAAGGTACTACTAATCTTGGTCTGTGCTTTAAGAAAGATGAAGATTACAGATTAGTTGGCTTTTGTGATGCTGACTATGCTGGAGATAGAATTGAAAGGAAAAGCACCAGTGGAGGATGTCACTTCATTGGAGCTAACCTAGTATCATGGTCTAGCAAAAGGCAGAGTACCATTGCTCTATCAACTGCTGAAGCAGAATACATCTCAGCTGGAAGTTGCTGCTCACAACTTCTCTGGATCAAACACCAATTGGAGGACTACAATGTGTTTGTAAGTAGTATTCCACTTATGTGTGATAATACTGCTGCAATTAATCTGTCTAAGAATCCAATACTGCATTCTAGAGCTAAACATATAGAAATCAAACATCATTTTATTAGAGACTATGTGCAAAAAGGTGTTTTTGATATTCAATTTGTAGATACTGACCATCAATGGGCAGATATCTTCACTAAACCTCTTGCTGAGGACAGATTTATTTTTATTAGAAAACATCTTAACATATTGTATGTAGTTTGATTTAGTATATATGTTGATTGCATGTTTTCATTGCACGTCCATTAGTTTTTGCGTCCAGATCACGTGTAGTCTACGCGTCCACTACTGTTGGTGTGCCGCGTCCACTACATATGTCTCTCCGCGTCCACCCTCAATCGTGTGTGGACTCGTCTATGCATAAAACGTTTTTAATTGCATTAATTTGTCTCTGGACATTTTTATTTTAAAACCTTTGGTTTTAATCATTTCCTTGCTGAGTCAGCTACTTCCATCAATCCCATCATAACTTTTTACGGTCCCAATATATCAACGCCGTTTTTCACTAAAGACATGTCTTGTCAATCATTTTCTTTTGAATTTTCTTTGAAAACTGTTAGTATTCGGAACTCTTTAAAAGTAACCCCTTTTTCCCTCTGAAAAACCTTTCGCTACTCTTCATCTTTGTTAACCACTCTCAAAGTTTTCGAACTCTCTGTTCTTCCAAACCGTAACTCCTTTACTCAACAATGGCTTCATCCTCCGCTCCCGTGCCTGCTTTTGCGACCGACATTATGACCATTGCTGTGGAACATCACTTTGATTTTGAAATTCTGAGTGAATACAACTTAGATGTAAGTAATTTCATCAACGCTGCTGGTTGGGATGGGTTGTTTTTGGAAAAGGTCTCAATATATCCCGACTTGATAAGGGAATTCTGGAGAAGACCGAAGATTTCTGAAACAGAGGTAGTAGGGTTTGTACAGGGGAAGAAGATAACTGTTTCTGAGAAAACCATTTCTGATGCCATCGTGTGTGCTCAAGAAGGAAATCATTTCTGATACCATTTCTAACTGTTTCAGAGACCATTATCGTTACTCTGATGAGGCAAGATACCGTGAGAACTCACTCATGGAAATCATCTGAAATGAAGGACCATATCAGGATTCTTCACCAAATCCTGAACAAGGTGGTGCTTCATAAGGCAGGGTCTAAGGACAACTTATCTGCCCTCCATAAATTCTGTCTCTGCAACATGGTCTTTGAAACAAAGATAAATCTGCCATGGATCCTGTTTCATCGCTTCAAGGATGCCATCACCAACAGAGAAACCGCCTCACACATTACCTTCTCTCATCTTCTGTCAAAAATATTCAAGCAGCAAGGCTTGTATGATGATATAAGTGCAAAGCCTCAAGAAGAACAAGAAAAAATCCTTCGTTCGAAGGGAATGCAAGCTGCTATTTTTGGAAGAAGCAACCTCAATGGCATGCATCTTGACACTTACAAGCAAGTTGAGATGGCCAAGCATGAGGAGAAGATGAAGATAAAAGAAGAATTTGTTGAGGCTAACAATGCTGCTACCCTTGGTCTCAAGAGAGGAACCAAGAGGAAGACAATGGCTGTCAGGAAGCCTATTCCTAAAAGGCCTACCAGAGGCATTGAGATTAATGAGCCTAGGGCTGAGGCTCCTCAACCTGCTCCCAAGAGAGCAAGGAAGCTGGTGTTGCCTCAAGATGAGGATGATGAAGATGATAATGTTCCTCTGGGAACAGCCTTGAAGAGGAAAGCAGCTGCTGCTGCTGCTGATGCTGCTGTGCCTACCAAGAGGAGGCAACCTACAAGGAAAGCTAGAACCTTTGCAGCCTTTGAGGTAAACACTTCTACTGAAGTTCCTATTAATACTGTGAGTGATGGTGCCCCTACTCCTGAAGTAGGATTTTTTGATGATGTATATAGACCTACCTTACCCACACCCCAACCTTCACCACAAAAAGACCAAACTGACCAAACTACAACCCAATCCTCACCACAAATTAGCCCAATTTAATTAACCATACCCCAACTTTCACCACTCAAAACCATCTTTCCACCCATAATTCCTGATTCTGACCCTTAGTTTCATCAAAAGGATGATGGAATTTGCTGAGGTGCCCCCTTTCCTAAACCCCTAAGAAAACTCTTTCCACCCCTTATACCCTCATCCACTCTTTTTGCTAATCAATCTGAGAATTGGACTCAGGTCAAGAGAGATTGGAGAGTTCTGTTTCATACACATAAACCTGACCCTGAGATTGACCCTGAAACTCCTCTCACAAGGTGGTACCCTCATCCTGAATATGAATATGAACCTTGTGAGGACTACCCCTGGACCACCAAATATCCAAACTCTCAGCCTCCCAAAGGACCCTTCCCTTCTGAGATGAACAACCAACATGGCCCTCTCCTCACCCACCTACCCCTCAAACGATTCCCACAAAGAAAAATTTACCCCAACCTTACAAAAACCCCACCTTTGATTCCTCACACTAATGGAGTAGAAAGACACATCATTCCTGTATGGAAAACTGACCCAAATAGGAACAGGCTGCCTACTTTACCTGAGAAAAGAGCTAGATCATATGAGCACATTCCAATAATACTGGATGGCAATACAAAATGGCTGAAATTCGAGCATCCCAGCATCTATGGAAGAGCATCTGACCCCTTCACAGATCAGCTGTTCTACGATATACTGAAGTGGGAGTTCAGCTACTTCCAAGTTGAAAGAGCTGCACGTTGTGTTCTTATCAGATGGCTTAGGCATAATAAGGAAACACGTGTAGGCATTGCTCCCTACCCTAGCTGTCCAAGGCTTGGCATGATAGACCTCAACAATGACAAAGATAGGAGGCTCAGAAGAAATAAGGGAGTCATGCCTGAAGCTCATTCTGCTATGCTGGATTTGTCTAAGGAAACCTTTGATCACTCCAAGCTCGACTATTACCTGTATATGGAGGATGTAAAGAATATTGGAGAGATGATAGCTGTAGACTACTGGAAGTCTCACATCATCCACTGCACCAGGGAAGCTTCATCTTCTGGCTTGTCTCAGGAAGAGAAGCAAGAAATTCCAAAGTTCAGAGGAAAGTGTGGACTCTCCAAGCTAAGGCACATGATCTACAAGGATCTATGGGCACTTCCTATCACCAGCAAGGATGTGGAGGAAATTACTCCTATCCACTGGGCAAAGGATGTCCCCAAGAAATCTGTGA
Source organism: Echinosophora koreensis (assembly GCA_035048595.1). Classification (NCBI taxonomy): domain Eukaryota; kingdom Viridiplantae; phylum Streptophyta; class Magnoliopsida; order Fabales; family Fabaceae; genus Echinosophora; species Echinosophora koreensis. The sequence continues at coordinate 130,360 of JAPCYP010000173.1, forward strand.
AAGCTGCCACTGCCTCTCCTGCAACCTCATCCTCTGAACATATAGCTGAGGAGTTGATTGTAGAAGGCCCTGAACTTAATGCAGAACTGTCTTCTCAACCTGCTTCAGTTGAACCTCCATCTGCACAAGCTGAGCAGTCTGCTGAGATTGGTGTCTCTAAGCAAGGTGCTGAGTCTGCTAAGACTTCTTCTCAACCATTAGCTCTTGCTATGGTTAATCCTCCAGCCCAAGCTCAAGACACTGTCTCTGACACTGCTGAGAGCTCAAGACAACTTTCCTTGCCACCAAATCTTGAAGACATCATTGGAAGAATTATTGATGATAAGGTTGGCAAGATAGTTGAAGAAAAGACTGAACATATGGCTCAACAAATTGAAGAAAGGGTGCAGAAGCAAGTTCAAGATACTATGGCCCCTACAAATGCCATGGTGAATCAGATGTTAGCTTTGCTCATGGATTTCCAAAAGAGTCAAAATCCTAATCCTAACCAACCCCCTCCACCACCTCCTTCTACCTAAAAATTTTTCCTTCTTTGTTTTATGTTAATTTTTTTTTCTGTTGTTGTTGTTTGCTGACAATGATGGTCCACTCACTTTTACCTTTTTGTCTGATGACAAAAAAGGGGGAGAAAGGAAAGATTAAATTTTATAATACAGAGAATGTTATACAGAGACATTTTTTTGTGTGAAAAAGTACATATTTGTCTGCATATGCATAAGTGTATATTCATCTTGCTAATACTATGCGTTGTCTTTATTTTTATGCCCATTTTTGTCTAAAGTCAATTATGCTTTGATACTGCTTTGAACTGCGTAGTCTCAAATGTTTAATAAGCTGCTATCTTGGTCTGATAACTTATACTATATTGCAAATAAGACCTAGCTTCATATGCGTTAAATTGCTTTGATCTGATAAATGCTTTGTCTTAGGGGGAGCCTTGTAAGCTCTCTTAGACTTTGCAAAATAAATTTAATTAGTTTTTGCCATCATCAAAAAGGGGGAGATTGTTAGAACCAAAGAAATTTGGAATAAATAATCTCTAAGTTTTGATGTTAACAAAAAGGATTAAATTTGTATAGCAAAGTGTTAGAAGTAATCTAACAAGTGCTTTCACCCTTTAAGGATCTCTGATATATATAAGTTAAAATGATAAGTCTATTTACTTTGCAATCCGCGTCCATATATTATTTTATTGAAAGATTCCTTGAGTGGTCGCGTCCACTCTATCACTGGAAGGATCTCCTTTAACTCAAGTGCCACGTCAGTGGACAAGCGCTTGAATGTTTCTAGTAGACGGAGAAATCCCTTTCAAGTAGACGCGAGTTACTCTCCAATAATAACATTAATTTACTAATGCCACGTCACTGGACAGAGATTTTAAATAACTCAAGTTCTGGCAAGACCGTTGTTTTAAGTAGATGCAGAATTTTTGCCACGTCAGTGGACGGAGCCTTAAAACTCTTCCTACTTACCTTTCCTTTACTTTTGTTGTGATGGACGAAGATTTTAAGCATTTATATCTTATTTAAATCAATCTGAACCAAAGTGAATTTATTCCATATGATTGATATTTATTTCAAATATATATATAATGGTCCTTCTCATTTGCTATTAACGGTTTTATTGTCTTGTTTCTATGAGAGAGACATAGTACAAATAAGGAATTACAAAAAGCAAAATAGTACAATGCAAAACGACTTGTACCCTGTCACCTTTTACGCTGGCATAGCTGGAATTTGTACAAGGAAGGCAAGACAGTTTTTCAAGTTGCATTTGCTCAGAGGTGCGCCATTTCGTGCAAGAATATTATCATATAGTACAAAGGCCACGAGCAAGCTGAGTCACAATGGATATTACATGGTTGATTCTATCCCTAAACGGAAAATTCAAATACAAGCGTTGATGATTTTGAAGAGAAGATCAAGGTCTCTATAAATAGAAGAATAAGGCTTTTGAAGAAAGAACTTTTGTGCATACATAGAAATCTCAAGAAATCTCTTGCGAGCAAACTTTCTTTTATTCTTTCAAAAAGCAAAAGTCTGTAATATCATAGTTTGAATATTGCTATAATATTCATCTGATCTTAAACTTTCATATTCTCACACATAGTGAGTTAGAAGATCAAAGAAACCAAAAACTCTTTATTAGAGGTAGAGCCTGAAGAGGCTTGGTAAGAAAGAAATACTTGTGAGCCTGGAGAGGTGTTGAATACTTGCTGTAATCTATTTGGAGAATAGTGGAGAAAACCTTCAAGTAGAAGGGACTGGACGTAGCTCTTGGTTGGAAGAGAGTGAACCAGGATAAAACAACTTGCGTGAATCTTCTCATCCCTTATCTCTTTAGTTTTACGTGTTTATACTAACTGTGGGGATTTGAACTTGAATTTGTTATTCTTTCAAAAGGTTATTTTTCTGTGTGCTTTATTCTGCCTCTTTATTTTTGTGTAAGAAAACTTTTCTTGAAAAGGTTCTTTTCGAAAAATATTAACAAACACAATTCAACCCCCCTTCTTGTGTTTGCCTGTGTCAACTTCAGAGTCTGCATTGAAAAACACGCTCTTGTTGATGAAAACAAGAAGCTAAGGTTTGAGAATGTCAGTCTAACTGACAAACTCAAGGTTGAGCCCAATGTTCCTTGTGAAGTTACAAAACTGAAATAAGATGTGACATATCTGACAGACAGTTTGTATAAATTTATTGGGGGCTCAGAAAAGTTAAACTTGATACTGAGGTACTCTAGATCACCTCATGATAAGTTTGGCCTAGGCTATGACAAAGAGAAGCAGGATGCATCTCATAAAGTATCAAAACCTCATGTACAACACAGAGTTCAAAGAACTCATGTACAACATTGTAAAACAAAAACTAGCTCGTCCAATAGATATTGTAGAGTATGTGGTAAAAATGGTCATGTTACTTCTAAATGCATACATAATAAACATGTTAAGCATGCTCGTCAAGTGACTACTAACAAAAAAGGGCCCCAGTCAATCTGGGTACCTAAGAACATGATCATATCTGTTGTAGATTTGCTTAACAATAGGAAAGAAACACACATCTTGGTACTTGGACAGTGGATGCTTACATCACATGAAGGGAGAAAAGTGTATGTTCCCAGACCTTAGACATAAAGATGGTGGCTGGGTTACCTTTAGAGGTAATCAGAAAGGAAAAATCACAGGAGTAGGTAAAATTGGTAAACATCATTTTCCCTCAATTGATAATGTTCTGTTAGTTGAAGGATTAAAACACAACTTGCTAAGCATAAGTCAATTGTGCGATAGTGGGTATGCTATTTCCTTTGACAAAAATATGTGTAGTGTCAAGAAAACTGATGGATCACCGTTGTTCACTGCTAAGAGGCAAAACAATATGTATCATATTGACTTGGAGGACCTCACAAATCAAAGTGTCTGATGTCTAGTGTCCATTGAAGATGAGCGATGGATTTGGCACAAAAGGCTAGGTCATGCAAGCTTGAAGTTAATTTCAAAGCTAAATAAGCATAACCTCATGAGAGGACTACCAAACCTTAAGTACGAATCTGATGCTCTTTGTGATGCATGTCAAAAGGGAAAACTAGTTAAAGGTTATTTTGAATCTAAGAACATAGTACCTCAAGACCACTAGAGCTGCTACACCTTGATCTCTTTAGTCCAAAAAGGACTGCTTCTGTCAGTGGTAAGAAATATGGTCTAGTCATAACAGACGACTACACTAGATGGACATAGGTTATGTTCTTAGCCCACAAGGACGAGTCATTCAATGTCTTCTCTATATTCTGCAAACGTGTACAAAATGAAAAAGGCATGTGTATCACTTCAATCAGAAGTGACCATTGGGGAGTGTTTGAAAATGAGCTATTTGAAAGGTTCTGTTGAGAAAGTGGTATTCTTCATAACTTCTCAATACCTAGAACACCACAGCAAAATGGTGTGGTAGAGAGAAAGAACATATCTCTTCAAGAGATGGCTAGACAACGCTCAATGACAACTCTGTCCTTTGACAATTCTGAGCTGAAGCTGTTAATACTGCATGCTACATTCAGAACAGAATATACATTAGACCACTTCTGAATAAGACTCCTTATGAATTGTGGAAAGGGCGAAAACCTAACATATCTTACTTTCATCCTTTTGATTGTAAATGTTTTATATTAAATACTAAAGAGCAACTTGGTAAGTTTGATGCAAAAGTAGATAATGGAATACTGTTAGGATATTCTGAGTCGTCCAAAGGGTTTAGAGTCTATAATTATAGAACTCTTATTATAGAAGAAAATATACTTGTTAAGTTTGATGACAAACAGTCTGATAAGAAATTATCAGAGCTAGATGAAGCTATTGCAGATTTGAATCTCAATGATTCAGGAGATCCAGTGAATATAAGATTGATGAATCTGTAGACGACCATCAGAATGATTTAGAAGCTTCAACTTCTCAACAAGACAATGCTCAAAGGTCATGCCACATCAAGAATTACCAGCCTCAAGAGCAAATTATTGGAAGTCCTAGTGATAAGTGAAGGACTGGGTCAACTTTCAGAGAGCAAGCTGATTTTGATTTTCTCTTGTTAGAACTAAAGACAGTAGACGAGGCTTTACTAGACAAGGGTTGGATTCTGGCTATGCAAGAGAAGCTAAATCAATTCGAAAGAAATGAAGTCTGGACTCTTGTACCTCTTCCAAAGGACAAATCAATGATTGGAACAAAATGGGTCTACAGAAATAACCTTAATGAAAATGGTTAGGTGGTAAGGAACAAAGCAAGATTAGTTGCTTAAGGGTATTCTAAAGAAGAAGGTATTGACTATACTGAAACCTTTGCTCCATTTGCTAGATTAGAAGCAATTCGTATTCTATTATCATTTGTTGCACATCATAACATCATGCTTTATAAAATAGATGTAAACATTGCATTTCTAAATGGTTTCATTAATGAAGAAGTATATGTTATGTAACCTTCAGTGTAACACCCCTATTTTTTTCCGTTTCTTCATACTCTATGATTATGAATGTATATGTGTGTTTATTATCTTGGAAGAATTATTTTAATATGAATTTTCTAGTAGAAAATTTAAGAAGTAAAATACGATCGATTTTCACCGTTAAGAACTAAATGAAACCAGAATGAAACAAATTTTGTCCAATTTTCATTGGTGCAGATTTTTGAAATGACTTGATAAGGAAACCCTTGAAAGGTTGATGTACATAGTGTTTCCATTAAATGCTTTTCATCATTTTAGCCATTTACACAAGTTATGTGACACCCTTATACCCAGCATGTTATAAGGCGAATAATATAAAACAAATAATAAGAAAAACATGCATATAACTGAATTAAATGAAAACAGTTGTCCATGGGTAGAAAAGTCCCACATGAACTCGTTTACAACGCGGAAAAGTAAAGAAAGAGTTTTAAACAAAAAAAAACATAACCAAATAAATAACCCAACCCCGATGTCACAATTCAGAGCTGGTATAACCGTTCCGGAAATAAATCCTCGGAATACAACTGAAAACAACTAACTTAACTAAAACAACCCTACTATGAGTGGCGGCTCCTCAGAGTCACTCCTCTCCGGGCTGCTCGTCATCCTCTGCAAATGCCAATCAGGCCAAACACAAACAATACAGGGAGTAAGATTCATGTAATCATATAAACAGCAGAGGAATAGTATGCAAGGTAAACATACACATAAGCATACATCAACATCCATCAGTAACATAACAACCAAGTATGCTATGCTATGCAATGCATCAACTACTCCGCTACTCCAACTATGCATGTGGATCCAAACTAACTCAGGATGAACGACTTTGGAGTTACATATCCGTATTGGCCATAAAAGCACCAACACCGGCAGTTCACCAAACCTTGGGTGAACCCCATGGATAGCCAACGCATCAAACCGTGGATGCCTCATCACGGGGGGCCTCGGTCACCAAACCTTGGGTGACCTACCGTGGATGGCCAGATCACCGTACTCTCGGGCAATCTCCCCTTTGTCGAACCTCCCCCATCAACTACTCCAATGCTTTATGCAAATGGCACAACAACAAACAATCTCAACCACCTCCTTGCTTGGGCCATGAAGCTCCCAAGACTTTCAACATCAACTCAACGTAACCTTAGACCCAAACCGTAGGGTCAAGGCTCCCTTGGCCAATAAGCACCAAGGTTCAACTCAACGTGCTTGGGTCCATAAGCACCCAAGACTTCAACTTATCAACGTGCGGTAACCCAACGGATACCGACTTAACATTTGATTATCTAATTATCTTATATAATTAATAACCAAGTTGTCTAATCTTTACCTTTGATTAATTATCTCAACTTATCATCATAGGGGAATGGGGTTTTAAAACCCCTTAAGTCCTTTAATTGTATCACTGTCCAGGGGGTCAGCACGGTCGTGCTTAGACCCTAGCACGGTCGTGCTTGGACACGTGAGGGCGTGCTGCCCTTTTAAGTGAAGCACGGTCGTGCTTCACATTCAGCACGGTCGTGCTCAGCAGCACGATCGTGCTGTTCAACCTGCTTGGCCGTGCTGAGCAGCGCGGCCATTTTCCAGAATTTGAGTGGGAGCACGGTCGTGCTCCCTGTTCAGCACGGTCGTGCTCAATGCACGACTGCACCGTTCTGGGCAGGGACAGAAACCAACTTTTAACCAATTAACTTTGGGATTAAATCCCTTAAACTTAGTACGGTTTTTAAACCTAATTAACCAATTAACATAACTTCATCAAACTCAAACTCATCATAACAACAATATCATCAATCCACCAAGGTCATGTCAATAACAATAATTAACATGCTATCATATCATCAACAATTATCAAGAATATAACACATATTCATAATATACCAGAACAGTCAGCAACATGCAATTATATACAACAGACCAGGGTCATGAGGAACCCTTAACCTTACTCTACCCACTGCCTAATGAGAACAATTCCCTTCTCCCCATACCTGGATTGAAGGTAGCTCTATCAACCAACGTGTGCTCCTAACTGCAACCGGTTCTTCCCCAACGGCTTAACCCAAAGAACCTTAAACAAAAGAACACAACCAGATTAGTTCCCTACTCAAAATAAAGAAGGAAACCACAAGGGGAAGGGAAACCATTACCTCTAGACCAAGGTAGAACCACTAATCTCCCTAAACTGCTTCCAAAACTCCACTATGGCGATGAACGAAGGAGAAACGGCGCAAGAAGGAGTTCTGGCCGTAGCTGCACCAAAAACAGGGTTTCACGTCAAACCCTCGGGTCTGCAACGTTTATAAACCTCGGACTTGAGCACGGTCGTGCTTCTCCTTAAGCACGGTCGTGCTCCACTTAGCGTCAGCGAGACGCGGTCCACGCATTGAGCACGGGCGTGCTCACTATTGAGCACGGTCGTGCTCAACTTAAAATCAGAAACACGCTTCTGACTTTAAGCACGGGCTTGCTGGCTGATGAGCACGAGCGTGCTCATGTACCAGAAAGGGACTTTTAGGCTAAAATCCCACTTAGCCCTTAACCAACAAATTAAAATAAATAAACTAGCTTGAGAAAATATTTTTAAGAAAAACAAGGTGTTACAATTCCACCCCCCTTATAAAAATTTCGTCCTCGAAATTTCTACGTACCTCAAACGAAAAGATGCGGATACGCCTCCATCATCTGACTCTCGAGCTCCCAGGTAGCGCTTTCCTCAGTTGCCCCGCTCCAAACTACTTTAACCAAAGGAATCTCCTTGCCTCTTAGCTGCTTTACCCTCCTATCTTCGACTCGAAGGGGTAACACCTCGAATGTCAAGTTCTCTTTTAACTGTATTGTATCGGGAACTATCACGTGACTAGGGTCATGAATGTACTTCCTGAGTTGAGACACATGAAAAACGTTGTGGAGATTTGACAAGAACGGGGGTAAGGCTACTTGGTAGGCGACTTCGCCGACTCTTTTAAGGATTTGGTAAGGACCAATGAACCTCGGAGTAAGTTTCCTCGCCTTCATCACTCTACCAACCCCAGTCGTCGGGGTAACTCTCAAGAATACATGATCACCTTCCTGGAATTCGAGTGCCTTCCTCCTTTTATCATGGTAGCTTTTCTGCCTACTCTGTGCAACTCTCATCTTTTCCTGAACTAACCTGATCTTTTCTGTTGTTTCCTGGACTATCTCTGGCCCTAGAACCACAATATCACTAGGTTCACTCCAACACAAGGGTGTCCTACATCTCCTCCCATACAGAGCTTCATAAGGTGCCATCCCAATGCTGGAATGGAAGCTGTTGTTGTAGGTGAACTCTATTAGGGGCAAAAACTTGTCCCAACTTCCAGACTGTTCTAACACACAAGCCCTCAACAAGTCCTCTAAGGACTGGATGGTCCGCTCAGACTGCCCATCAGTCTGTGGGTGGTAAGCTGAACTAAGCCTAAGCTTTGTCCCTAACGCCTCTTGCAAACTATTCCAAAACCTAGAGGTAAACCTCGGGTCTCTATCTGAAACTATGTTAGAGGGTACACCATGAATCCTAACTATCTCCTTGATGTACAGCTTAGCTAAATTCTCCAATGGATACTCCATATTCATCGGAATGAAATGGGCAGACTTAGTCAGTCTATCCACAACAACCCATATAGCCTCAAAACCAGCTGGAGTCCTAGGGAGTCCAGACACAAAATCCATGGAGATGCTATCCCATTTCCACTCTGGGATACTCAAAGGTTGCAACTTACCTGAAGGCCTTTGATGCTCTATCTTAGCCTTCTGACATACTAGGCACGCATACACAAACTCAGCTACATCCTTTTTCATCCTAGGCCACCAAAACATCCTCTTAAGGTCCTGATGCATCTTAGTGGCACCTGGGTGCACACTTAATCCACTCCTATGACCTTCTTCTAAGATCAACTTCCTATGCTCAGGAACATCAAGCACACAAACTCTATCCTTAAACCTCAAGATGCCATCACTGCCATCCTTAAAACTTAGGTCTCTACCCTGAGCGAGCAAATCTCGCTGGTCTAAGAGAAACTTGTCTAACTTCTGACCCTCTCTAATCTTATCCATCAAACTGTTGGTAACCTTCAACGTACCAAGCCTAATACTCTTAGGGGTAAACTCACAAGCTAGACTAAGGTCTCTAAACTCCTCAATCAAATCCATCTCCCTAACCATCAAAGCGGAGACATGCAGGGTTTTCCTACTCAAGGCATCGGCCACCACATTGGCCTTTCCTGTGTGATAGGTCAGCTCGAAGTCATAGTCCTTTAAAAACTCCATCCACCTACGCTGCCTCATATTCAACTCCTTTTGATCAAAGAGATACTTCAAACTCTTATGATCGCTAAAGACCTCAAACCTCGCTCCATACAGGTAATGCCTCCAGATCTTTAAGGCAAATACCACAGCTCCTAACTCTAGGTCATGGGTAGGGTAGTTCTTCTCATGGGTTTTCAACTGCCTAGAAGCATAAGCAACTACCTTACCATTCTGCATCAGCACACCACCTAACCCTTGCTTAGAAGCATCGCAGTAAACTACGAAGGGTTCACTAGGATCTGGCAAAACTAACACTGGTGCTGACGTCAACCTATTCTTAAGGGTTTGGAAACTCTCTTCACACTTAGAGTCCCACACAAACAACTGTCCCTTCTTGGTGAGACGGGTTAAGGGTAAAGCTATCTTAGAGAAACCTTCTAAACCGCCTATAGTACCCGGCTAACCCCAAGAAACTCCTAATCTCGGTTACAGACTTTGGCGCTTCCCACTGGAGCACCGTCTCTACCTTAGCTGGGTCCACTGCTATGCCACCCTTAGAGATGACATGTTCCTAAGAAGCTCACTTCCTCTAACCAGAACTCACACTTAGACAACTTAGCATACAACTGCTTCTCCTTAAGGGTCTGCAAGACAACCCTCAAGGTGTTCCTCATGTTCCTCCTTACTCTTGGAGTACACTAAGATGTCATCTATGAACACTACCACAAACTTATCCAAGTAAGGGTGAAAGGTCTTGTTCATGGTAGTCCATGAAGATCCGCAGGAGCATTGGTCACACCAAAGGGCATAACCAAGTACTCATAGTGACCATATCGCGTCCTAAACGCTTGTCTTCGGGATGTCCTCAGACTTAACCCGAATCTGATGGTACCCTGATCTCAAATCTATCTTTGAAAAGACGCAAAGCGCCCCCATCAACTGGTCCATAAGATCATCAATCCTAGGGAGGGGATATCGATTCTTTATGGTCACCTTGTTGAGCTGTCGAAAGTCGACACACAACCTCATACTACCATCCTTTCTTCTTCACCAACAACACAGGTGCTCCCCACGGAGACACACTCGGCCTAATGAACTGCTTCTTCATCAGGTCCTCCAACTGTTCTTTCAACTTAGCTAGCTCTAGAGGAGACATTCTATAGGGTGCTATGGAGATTGGCCCGGTGCCAGGCACTAAGTCTATGATGAACTCAACATCTCTCTCTGGGGGTAAGTTATAAACATCCCCCGGGAATACTTCAGGAAATTCTCGCACAACAGGCAAGCTGGCGACATCAGGAGGGCTGCTCTCTACTTCCAGGGAAGCTAAATCATGTATACTTGGGCTTCGTCTTTCATACGAAGCTTGAACTTGGCTGGCAGAGAGAAGGTCCGGATTCTTAGACTCCTTTGGAGTTCCAAAAATCAGGGTTTTATCGAAACAGTTCAAGAGAACATGGTTGGAAGATAACCAGTCCATACCCAGAATAATATCTAGGTCTTTCAAAGGCAAGCATACAAGATCAGCAATGAATGTCCTATCATTTATAACTATATGACAGTTTCTTGCATGCATAAGAAGTAGAAACAGGCTTATTTGTAGGTGTAGAAACCAACAAATCATACTCAAGGAAAGTAACAGGCAATTCAAGACTCTTGACCCTATCATGGGATATGAATGAATGAGTAGCACCCGAATCATACAACACAGTTAATTGAGTTCCATCTATAAAACATGTACCTTGAATCAAGTCATCAGACTCGGAGGCTTCAGCTCCACTAAGAGTAAAGACTCTTCCAGTGGTCTTCAGTCGATTGGCTTGAGACTTCTGATTCTTGCGGCGCTGGGAGGCTCGCCTTGGCTCCTTCACACTCTCGGCTGATGTGTCCTGGCTTGCCGCATCTGAAGCAGACACTTGCGTCTCCTTGCACTGAGACGAGTAGTGATCCGTAGCACCACACTTGCCACACCTCATGGGCCTAGAGACGTTAGAGAACCCGCCTCTAAACCCATCCTGCTGAAACTGTGGCTTCTTACCACTCTGCTTGAAATCTCTGCCGGTCGGAGCATACCTCTGCTTACCCTTGTCCCTCTGATCAGTCCTCTTGCCACTCTGGCTATCTGACCCTCTGGAACTGGCAACTCTGAACTGGCTGGCATCCTCATAGATCCTGCACTTGTTGACCAGAATAGGGAAGACTCTGATCTCCTGGTAGCTGATGGCCTGCTTGATCTCAGGTCGGAGCCAGCCTCAAACTTCACACACTCTTCGAACGGTCATCCGTCTCATGCTGGGTAGGGAGTGTAGTACCTAGCCAGCTCCTCAAACTTGGCCGCATAGTCACCGACTGATAGCGACCCTTGCCTCAAAGACAAGAATTCCATCTCCTTCTTGTCTCTGATATCCGCCGGTACGTACTTCTCCAGGAACCTCTGCCGGAACACAGCCCATGTAACCGCTGTGCCCTCAGCCTGCATCCTCTGCCTGCAGTTATCCCACCAATGCTCTCCCTCCTCGGTCAGCATGAAGGTAGCAAAGATGAGCTTCTGCTGATCGTTGCAATCCATGGCTCTGAAGATCTTCTCTGTCTCCCTCAGCCACAACAAAGCTCCTTCCGGATCGTACGTGCCCTTAAACGACGGAGGGTTGTTCCTCTGGAATTATCCCAGTCCCTGGAACTCAGCTGGCCCCACCGTTGTTAGGGTTAACCTGCCCGATAGCATTGGCCAGAAGTGCCAATGCGTCCGCGATCGCTTGATCGTTGCGTCCTCTACCGGCCATTAGTTCCTGTACAAGTCCAACACAACTCATAATACAGAAACTTAAGCTAGTAAAAGCTACAGGCACTAACTTAAAACATCATTATCTATACGAGTATAGACAATTCACACAAGAGTCACACAACAGACTCACAACAGACTCATACCACGTCCGAACAAGGTCGAACTGCTCTGATACCACTAAATGTGACACCCTTCTACCCAGCATGTTATAAGGCGAATAATATAAAACAAATAATAAGAAAAACATGCATATAACTGAATTAAATGAAAACAGTTGTCCCATGGGTAGGAAAAGTCCCACATGAAACTCGTTTACAACGCGGAAAAATAAAGAAAGAGTTTTAAACAAAAAAAACATAACCAAATAAATAACCCAACCCCGATGTCACAATTCAGAGCTGGTATAACCGTTCCGGAAATAAATCCTCGGAATACAACTGAAAACAACTAACTTAACTAAAACAACCCTACTATGAGTGGCGGCTCCTCAGAGTCACTCCTCTCCGGGCCTGCTCGTCATCCTCTGCAAATGCCAATCAGGCCAAACACAAACAATACAGGGAGTAAGATTCATGTAATCATATAAACAGCAGAGGAATAGTATGCAAGGTAAACATACACATAAGCATACATCAACATCCATCAGTAACATAACAACCAAGTATGCTATGCTATGCAATGCATCAACTACTTCGCTACTCCAACTATGCATGTGGATCCAAACTAACTCAGGATGAACGACTTTGGAGTTACATATCCGTATTGGCCATAAAAGCACCAACACCGGCAGTTCACCAAACCTTGGGTGAACCCCATGGATAGCCAACGCATCAAACCGTGGATGCCTCATCACGGGGGGGCCTCGATCACCAAACCTTGGGTGACCTACCGTGGATGGCCAGATCACCGTACTCTCGGGCAATCTCCCCTTTGTCGAACCTCCCCCAATCAACTACTCCAATGCTTTATGCAAATGGCACAACAACCAACAATCTCAACCACCTCCTTGCTTGGGCCATGAAGCTCCCAAGACTTTCAACATCAACTCAACGTAACCTTAGACCCAAACCATGGGGTCAAGGCTCCCTTGGCCAATAAGCACCAAGGTTCAACTCAACGTGCTTGGGTCCATAAGCACCCAAGACTTCAACTTATCAACGTGCGGTAACCCAACGGATACCGACTTAACATTTGATTATCTAATTATCTTATATAATTAATAACCAAGTTGTCTAATCTTTACCTTTGATTAATTATCTCAACTTATCATCATAGGGGAATGGGGTTTTAAAACCCCTTAAGTCCTTTAATTGTATCACTGTCCAGGGGGTCAGCACGGTCGTGGCTTAGACCCTAGCACGGTCGTGCTTGGACACGTGAGGGCGTGCTGCCCTTTTAAGTGAAGCACGGTCGTGCTTCACATTCAGCACGGTCGTGCTCAGCAGCACGATCGTGCTGTTCAACCTGCTTGGCCGTGCTGAGCAGCGCGGCCATTTTCCAGAATTTGAGTGGGAGCACGGTCGTGCTCCCTGTTCAGCACGGTCGTGCTCAATGCACGACTGCACCGTTCTGGGCAGGGACAGAAACCAACTTTTAACCAATTAACTTAGGGATTAAATCCCTTAAACTTAGTACGGTTTTTTAAACCTAATTAACCAATTAACATAACTTCATCAAACTCCAACTCATCATAACAACAATATCATCAATCCACCAAGGTCATGTCAATAACAATAATTAACATGCTATCATATCATCAACAATTATCAAGAATATAACACATATTCATAATATACCAGAACCAGTCAGCAACATGCAATTATATACAACAGACCAGGGTCATGAGGAACCCTTAACCTTACTCTACCCACTGCCTAATGAGAACAATTCCCTTCTCCCATACCTGGATTGAAGGTAGCTCTATCAACCAACGTGTGCTCCTAACTGCAACCGGTTCTTCCCCAACGGCTTAACCCAAAGAACCTTAAACAAAAGAACACAACCAGATTAGTTCCCTACTCAAAATAAAGAAGGAAACCACAAGGGGAAGGGAAACCATTACTCTAGACCAAGGTAGAACCACTAATCTCCCTAAACTGCTTCCAAAACTCCACTACGGCGATGAACGAAGGAGAAACGGCGCAAGAAGGAGTTCTGGCCGTAGCTGCACCAAAAACAGGGTTTCACGTCAAACCCTCGGGTCTGCAACGTTTATAAACCTCGGACTTGAGCACGGTCGTGCTTCTCCTTAAGCACGGTCGTGCTCCACTTAGCGTCAGCGAGACGCGGTCCACGCATTGAGCACGGGCGTGCTCACTATTGAGCACGGTCGTGCTCAACTTAAAATCAGAAACACGCTTCTGACTTTAAGCACGGGCTTGCTGGCTGATGAGCACGAGCGTGCTCATGTACCAGAAAGGGACTTTTAGGCTAAAATCCCCACTTAGCCCTTAACCAACAAATTAAAATAAATAAACTAGCTTGAGAAAATATTTTTAAGAAAAACAGGGTGTTACAAGTTATGTAACACCCGATTTTCTGCTTGTCTGTAAAATTGTGATTATGTGAATATTTAAGATTTTATTTTTGGTGATAAATTATTTTGATAAGACCAAATTAAAAAAAATATATATACAGTTGAATTTTCAGTAGAAAATTTCCGACGTTTACGATTTGAGTTTTCGCAGTCAGTAAAACCCTACTGACCAGAAAATAATCTTAAAAATTCGAAAATTTTAAATCTTATTTTTTTTAACCCAATTATATTTATTTTTATGATCTTAGAAATTATTTATTTTTATATGAATTTTCGGGTGAAATTTTATGAATAAAAATACGATCGGTTTTTTACCGTTACGTAACAATCGGTACCGGAACGAACCCGAAATAATTTAAATCTGATTTTCCCAGATTTTGGAAAGATTTTATTTGATGTGAATAGTGACTTATGTCACTATTCAACAATAATTATGTCAAATGTAATAATTATTTTACATTTCCTAGAAACCTAGTACATTTAAATTAAAATATGAATTTATTAATGTTAAAAAAATTAAAAATTTTGCAGAAAATTTAGAGAGGGCTGCACCCCCTCTCCCCTATAAATACCCCCTCCTTTCTCATTCATTCATCTCTTTTTCCATTTCCTAGCCAAACTCTTGCCAATTTTCTAACTATACTATTCATCATCTTCAACCTCTACACTTTAAACTTGGAAGCTAACATCCATACTCAACTTCATCTCTTGCTCTTCATCATCATCATCATTTAGAGGGTATAAACTCTAAATCTTTGCTCTTTTCTTTTGAGTTCTTACAATCAACTTGCATGTTCATAAGTTCTATTGAAAGTTGGTTTTTCTTTAAGTGCATGTACATGAAATCAATTGATTTAAGCTTATTAACATCTTTACAATTTTCTTCAACCTTTGCATGTTGAAAAAGAATTTCCTATGATCATTTTTTATGGGTGGCCAAAACCCTAATGGAGGAAGGATGATGATTTTTTTTTCAAAGAGTTTCACAAGCATGTTGTTTTGATCCTAAGTTTTTACATGCATGAGGTACCAAATTAAAAATGGTTGGTTTTAAGTTTTTGAGAAGATAAAGTACTTTGAATTTCATATAGATTTAATGTATCTTGGCAAAAAGTTGAAAAGACCATGTTTTGTATTTTTAAGAAGAACACTTAATTAAAATCACTATTTTGATGACATGCATGAGAAAGAGATAGAGTGTTTAATGATTTTCCTTATATTGTATGTTTACATGTATGTTTTTGAGGGTCTAGGACCCTTGCTTGTTGGTTCTATGGCTTGTGGATGATGCTAGAGTGAAGATTGTAACTTGATGTGGATAAACTTGTGTAGATTTTGATTCTGGCAGCATGATATATATTTTTTCGTAAGTCCATAAATTTTTATACAAAATGTATTTCTGGAAAATAAATACATATTTGGAAAGAAGACTTCTGGGGCTTCAATTTGATATATAATATGTAAGTATGTGGATAAGATTTACTGGGTTAAAACACCTCTCAAAGTAGAATTAAATTCTGACTGCGAAAATAAGAACATAGTTGGTTGCATGATGATTTTAAATATGATTTTGAAAGTTAAAAACCTTTATAAAATTTTCTGGGTTATTACCAAAGTATAACTAAAGTTTTTTTGAAGTTTTAGAATTTTTAAATATGTATGTAAAGAGAAACAATTTCTTAAATTTGCAAGTGGGTGAACTTGGATTTCTGGAAAATCCTGTACAAATAGAGGCAGTGTGGGATTTTTAATAAATTAATGCTTTCGAATTTTTGACATGGGACCAACTTACCATATGCTTGTATGTGAGTTGGGTACCTCCAATTAAATTTTAAGGATATTGAAGGTCATTTGAATAATCATTCACAATTTAAAATCCATAGCTGTTTTGAAAATGATTTTATAAAAGAGTTCACTCAAATTTTTGAAGGAAAAATACGTTTTTTTTTTAATAATAATGTCTTCAAGTAAAGACTTTGGTATAAAATGGACTATAAACAAGTGTTAATGTAAATATATATAAAAAAAAATATGGGATTAAAGTACATATATATATATATATATATATATATATATATAAAAGTAAGTCTTGAACAAAATACAATCCAAGAAATTGAAAAAAAGATTGGACATCTCTAGCATCATTTTTCCAGCCATAGCCAAAACCTATGCTTAGGAAGATAAGACAACTTTGTTGGTTTA
The DNA here is from genome assembly GCA_035048595.1 of Echinosophora koreensis. Classification (NCBI taxonomy): domain Eukaryota; kingdom Viridiplantae; phylum Streptophyta; class Magnoliopsida; order Fabales; family Fabaceae; genus Echinosophora; species Echinosophora koreensis. The sequence goes on from JAPCYP010000173.1 coordinate 147,134, forward strand.
ACTTAAGTCGTTCGCTTAATTCGTAGACTTGCGGCACACGGTGAGAAAAAGGAAGTTCGCTCTGGGCAACGCGGAAACAAAGACCTTGTCTACCCGTCGAATTAGGTAAGGGGAGATAGCCTGAGGGATGATATAATTATGGTAACTATATGCTTATCTGTTTGGATTGTTTGATTTTGTTGGCTGTTGTTGTTGATGTGTGAAAAAGATGAATTATGATGTGTTTGTGTGATGCTGTGATAAAGTTGTTGTTACTTTGACTGATTCATGTGCTATTGATAACATGTTGAATTAAAAGGTATAATTGAATATATTATGTTGTTATGTTGTGAATTGTTGAATGTGTGTTGCATAGTAGCCTAACCGTTGGTTAGAGCCCAATCCTTAAAGTAAAGATAAAAGCCTTAATAAAACATGTATTAAAGCAAAAAGAGAAAATGTTTTCAAGTTGACAACTATTCTTTGAAGGGAAGCCTAATATTTTTATCAATCTTTAGTGAAAAATTTAAGAATTTTAAAAATAAAGATTTTCTTTACAAAGATGAGAAAATTTTATTTTAGGAAGCTGTTAGGGATGTTTTCCATAAAAACATGAAATTTCGAAAACTGGTTACAGTGAAAAATTAAAATTTTCTTTCTTTGCCAAAAGATTTTAGTCCCCTTTATATTACACTAAATCCTTCTTAAAAAGCCTTTATTTTAGAAAAAGAGGACCTTTTCCAAAATAAAGATATGCTTTTAGAAAAAAAAGAATTTTTTATTATTATATGATTTCAAAATGAATTTCAAAAGAAAACGTTGTTCGAAAAAGATTTTTTTTATTGAAACAAAAATATCCGATAACTTGGATAAGTTACGGAAGTTTTGTTTTTGGATTTTGTATTTTCACTGAGCGAAAAAGAAGAAAAGTTGAAAAGTTGAACCTAGTGACCGAGACGTCGGGTAACTAGTGTTTTTAGAAGCACGTTGATCTATGATCCGTGTTACGTTGTTGTGGACTATGTTCCAGTGAATGTTGCTATGGACTGTTGTTCCATATGCGTTGAATGGAAATGATAAGAAGGTGAAAGTTGATTTTTTTAGGACCACAAAGTTCCATGGCTGATGCATAAGTCTGGAACTGTTGTGATTCGACACTCGGACTTAAAGTCCTGTGTTGTTAATAAAAGTTTGTAAGATATCGAAAAAGTTGAAAGGTCGTGAGCCTTGTGCCTCGACAAAAAGAAAACAATGATGCGCAAAGAAAAGTGGAAAACAAAAGTGGTTTTTCTCATGCATTCATTTTTGGCAGACGTGCCCACGTTGTTTTTGTATGAATATCTGGAAGAGTCAGATATCTCATGCTACGTTGTTCCGTGTGAATATCTGGAAGGCCAGGTATTCATGCTACGGTGTTTCATTGTGCCTTGATGGACAATGAAGTCCATTAGCCCGGATTACTGTGCCATGTGTTGGACAGTATACTATGGAAATTCCACGCACGTTGCACACTGTGCCAGGAGTTTGGACAGTGTAAGTGGAAATTCACGTTGAGCCTTGTGTGGCAATCGAGCCTGATCAGCTCCTTTTTAAAGAAAGTTGAAAACTCCGGAGTCTTGCATCAAAGTTGAATTTTTCATGAACATCATGGTTTTTCAAAGTTGATGATGGATTGGTGTGATATTATATTTAGTTTAATCTTTCACATGCTGTAAACATGATGATATCTGTTGTATATGCTGTTTGTGTTACAAGTATGTAGTTTATCATAATTATCCGTATGAAGATATCTCACCCTTACAATATATCAGGTTCTCCTAGTTATGGCTGAAGTACCTTAGTGCACAAGGGCAAGGGGTGCCGGGATGTTCTAACCTCGCATGGGGATTTTAATCCCGCATCCTTGACGAAGTTGGTGAAAATTCTATGATGAGAACTACAGAGTTCTTTTCAGTAGTTGTCTTTTAGAACGACCAGCTTAGGATATTTCGTTGAGACGGGTGTTTTAAGAAAATTGTTGTAGTTGGAGAACCTTGTAATGAACTTATTACTTTCCGTAGGAAAGATTTCCTCATAAAAGTTTACATGTTGAAGTGTTTTGATTCATAAATAAATCCAACTTTTATGTGCCATTAAGCAGGGTATGATATTATGTTTGTGTTGTGTGTACTATTCCTTTTGAAAATATTCCGCAGTGAAGAAAAAGAAAATTTTTGCCCCCATATTTTCAGACTTATGAAGTTAATGGAAGTTTTTCGAAAGCAACTAATAAACTTTCCTTTTAACTTATTTCCGAATGTGATTAGGAGCTAATGCCAAGGGGGGTGTTACATTCAGGGTTTGAATGTCAAACCCATCCTGAACATGTATATAAGCTTAGGAAAGCTCTATATGGTCTTAAACAAGCCCCTAGAGCTTGGTATGATAGATTGAGTTCATTTCTAATGGACAATGGATTTAGTAGAGGAAAGGTTGATACAACCTTGTTTAGAAAATCCAAAAAGTCCAGTATTATAATTGTGCAAATTTATATTGACGACATAATCTTTGGAGCTACTAATGAATCTCTGTGCAAGGAATTCTCTAAGCTAATACAAAAAGAATTTGAAATGAGCATGATGGGAGAACTTAAATTATTTCTTGGACTTCACGAAAAACAAACAGTGGACGAGGTGTACATCTATCAAACCAAGTATACAAAGGAACTCTTAAAGAATTTTAAGATGGATGACTGCAAGCCAATGAATACACCTATGCTTCCCACGTCAATACTGAACAAAGATGATAAAGATAAAAGGTAGACCAAAAGGTATATAGAGTTATGATAGGATCTCTTCTTTATCTTATTACGTCTAGACCTGATATTATGTTCAGTGTATGTTTATGTGCTCGTTTTCAATCTGATCCTAGAGAATCTCACTTATCAGCATTTACGAGAATTTTTAGATACTTAAAAGGTACTTCTAATCTGGGTTTGTTCTTTAAGAAAAATGATGATTACAGATTAGTTGGTTTTTGTGATGCTGACAATGCTGGAGATCGCATAGAAAGGAAAAGCATGAGTGGAGGATGTCATTTCATTGGAGCCAATCTAGTCTCATGGTCAAGCAAAAAACAAAATACCTTTGCCTTGTCAACTGCTGAAGCTGAGTACATATCTGCTGCAAGTTGTTGCTCTCAACTTCTATGGATCAAACATTAAAAATCCAATCTTGCATTCTAGAGGTAAGCACATAGAGATTAAACATCATTTCATTAGAGATTATGTGCAAAAAGTGTGTTTGATATACAATTTGTGGATACTGACCATAGTTGGGTAGATATCTTTATTAAACCTCTAGTCGAGGACAAATTAATCTTTATTACAAAGTATCTTAACATGATTTGTATTGATTGGTATGTCTTCTAGTAGATGTCGACCAATGTATATTTAAGTGCTCGTCCATTGCATAAGTAGTCCAATGCTTGTGCGTTTTTGCTATCTGTCTCGTCTATGTTGTCTTTTAATTACTTGCATTTATTATGTCTTAAGACATATTTATTGCAAATTCTCTCTGTTGTCAATAAAATCCATCATTAGTACAATAAATTAAAAGGGGTTTATTGAAAAACTGTTAAGAACATTGTTTTAAAAATCGAACCGGACCGGCCGGTTCAACCGGTTGAACAAGGAACCGAATGTGTCTACGGTTCGATTGGATCATTAAAACTGTAAGTCCTATAGAACCGCTAAACAACCATTCGAACCGGTAAAAACCGAGATATACCGCTGGAATCGTTGAAGCGACAACGGTTTTGAAAAATCGGACGGTTCAACAATTGCTCCTGGTTTACCTTTTTTTCCCACTTATGCTTTCTGATTCTTCATTCTTATTCTGAATCTCAAACATACCAAAGACATCACTTCTCACCGGAGATCCGTTGCCGCGTCACAGTTATGATCCACATAACTCTTTGTTTCATACAGCTGGATAAGAAATATTCCTTTCAATGCATTTGTGGTTGGTGAATCTGAAGAAATAGAGCTGGAAACATGTTTCCACACTTCCACCATTCCAGCTTGATGGTGCGGCGCATAGAAGTTAGAAAATAGCAAGTGAGGGTATGAAAGTTTGATCTAAGAGACTTAAAGATTGATCTAAGAACTCACTATGTGTGAGGGTATGAAAGTTTAAGATCAAGAGTTACAAAGCAATGAAGGAAGATTTGACAGATTTCAGGTGCTTTCAAATATTTGAGCTTTGTTCAGTTTTCGGTCACCTTCTTTATTGGAGTCGTCCAATATTTATAGAAGGTGTTCATCTTCGCTTCTTTATTTCTCAACGGTCTTCAAAATATCAGTTTAGAAATAGCATTAAATGCTGGGATCTGTTGAGTCTGATAACTTGATATGTGAACTTTTGAAAAGCACTCCTGGTTATCAGAAAGCATGAAATGGTTGTTACTTCTCTCTTGTACTCAAAAGTAGCCTTTTGTCTTTCCTTCTTTATACTTTAGCCAACTTTACATCTTCGTGTGTCAGAGTACAAAGTTTTGTGTATTTGATGCTACTATGTTTTTCTTACCAAGAAACAAAATATAAACAATTCAAAATCACATAGGAAAGAGACATGGAATATTCGAATTTAAATAATCAATCATTTGAAATAAATTCGATGACTAGACGAGTTCAAGGAGATGCGTCTTTGGACGTGCATTTTCATCAAAGAGTAAACAAGGTAGTCTACTGATATCTTGTCTAGTAGTTCTACCGGGTAGACTTGTGTAACTTAACTTTGTTTTTATCGGGTAGTCTGGTTAGTTACTCGTCTAGCTTATATTGGGTAGTCCATTCTTTTCTCGGGTAGACTATAAGTCTGTGGACTTGTTGTTTTCCTGATAAACTTATAACCTTGTCTAGCACTTCTTACTCTTGATATACTTAGGAACTTGTCTAGCGCCTTTTAAACTTAGTTAATTCTAGTGACTCGTCTAGCAATAGCCTTTTGAACTAGTTCTTTACCAGATAAGTTTGAAGGCTCATTTAGCGAGTATAGCTTGGACCTGCGATGCTTTTGGACTTTCTTAAGGAAACTTAGACTAGTTTCCTAGTCTAGCGATATACAAAACAGTTCTGCATACTGGAGTAGACAAGTTAGTTCACAACATAACTTTGCCATACAAATTTAATCTTTTTGTTAACATTAAAACTTTTAAATAACCAAAGTTAACACAAGAAGGGGGGTTGAATTGTGTTTATCAACTCTTTAGGAAACTTTGAAAATTATTTTCGCAAGCAAGCAAAAAAATAAAGCTAAGGAAAGTTAGACTGGTGACTCGTCTAATTTTAGAACAGTACACACGTGCACACAGAGAATGTTAAAACAGGATTTGATATTCACAAAATTTACTCTCCAAGTTAAAAGCTTAAATAAATAAACCCTTAAATAAATCAAAGAGATTAGGGAAGAGGAATATCACTCAAGAGTTTTATACTGGTTCACCCTAAAATCAACAGGGCTACGTCCAGTTCTTGGCAGCACCAAGGTTTCCACTATAACTTATCAGATTATAGTACAAGTATTCTTTTCACACCTAGCCTCTCCAGGCTCACACTCAAACAAGTATTTTTTTCTCACCTAGCCTCTTCAGGCTCACACTCAAACAAGTATTCTTTTCTCACCTAGCCTCTTCAGGCTCAAACAGAAAAGAGTAAAAGGTTTTGAGTATTTAATACAACTTTGCAAATCTTTCAAATAACACTTAGAGAGTGGAATAAATGAAGGGATGAAAGACCGTGAAATTTGTGTCAAATGATTGAAGAGATAATCAATGAAGGAATTAATGAAGAAGTAAATGAGCAGAGTAAATGCTTCTTTGAATATGTGCAGTGTATCTCTTGACTTCATCTTCATGGTTTGCCCTATTTATAGGCTTCAATCAATTTGATCCGTTAGACACAGCTTCAGAAAGTGTGCTCCTTTGATTTGAACTTCTGGTACCCTATTAATGCCAAAGAGTCGTTCTGTGTAAGCATTAAATGTTTAGGGACTTTGGACTTTGACATATGCGAGGTTTTTGTTTCAAAGTTGCAGTAGCAGACTTATTGTACTTCCAGCAGAGAGCTTTCCATTTCAGTGCAACACTCAGTTCACTTTCTGGAAGTACTTTTACTTTGTACTAAAACAGCTAAAAGCTACTGACTTGGTGCAGAGGTTGCGTGTTTGTTCCTTAAACACTTGAAAGAATGAATTCTTTATTCTTTGTCCCTGGTCCTATTATCCAGAGGTCTTCGAGATCCTTAAGGAAGACATCTTTTTCAAATAAGGTTGACTTGGACTTTCTTCTGACAGTCTGACACTGAAACTAGTGCAGTAGAGTCTAAAAATTAGACGGGTGTTTTGATTCAAAACTTAGACGTGTAAGAGAGCCTCTTTCAGATGGGTAATCCACTGAAGCTTCTTCAGACTTTTGAAGCTTGCCACGTCATCAACTAGATCAAAACTTTGACTGAGAGTTGACTTGGTCTTTGACTAAGCTGACCTTTTTCAGGCGGGTGGTTTTTCAGACGAGTTTGAAAAAACTACTTCTTAGGGAAATTTAGATGGGTCAGATTTAGACGAGTGACCTTAAGTCTATTTTCCTGCACACTTAGCAAACTTATCAGTAATTTCATGTGGTTCAATATTACCATACTTAATATATTTGGAACCATCAAAACTTACAGAATTTACACATTAAATATGTTCCAGATTTATGAGGTCTCAACATTCTCCCCCCTTTTGATGATGACAAATAAATTTTCTGATTTTATTGAACATCAAAAAGTAATAGACAATAGATAAACAATTGAAATTTTTAGACATGTCGTAGATAATGTATATGAAAACATAGACAAATTTTATAATTAAGACTCCCCTTTAATTAATGCATCAGATAAATATCAGAGCAAAATTTGTTAAGTTTAAAAGGTCTTATTGTTACTTTTACTTCCTCCCCCTTTTGGTATCAATCAAAAAGATAATCATTAAACAACATAAAGACAGATAATGATAAAGAACAAAGAGCCAAAAGTGATAAACTGTTTCTATTTCATTCAGAGTCAGAACATACATTTACAAAATTTATAATAACATCACTGACAGTACATTGCATGACTCTAAAAAGAAACTAAGTCCTAAACCTAGGAGCTAGGTATCTTCTGCATTGCTGCTTGCTGGGCTAACACAGTGGCTTGAAATGACGCTTGATGTTCCATGGCTTCATCTTGTTTTCTGCATAACAGATTGCAGACAAGTGGCCATTTCATCCAGCCTTTAATGTGCAGAAGGGTCATGAGCAATAACAAGAGCAATGGAGTCTGTTATAGCCAAAGAGGTTGAGGGATCAGCAGGTGCAGATGGAGGAGGACTAGGAGGAGGGGTAGGACTTTGAGGAGGGGTAGGAGGCAACTCTTCAACCATGATTTCATCCCGACGCTCAAGATCTATGTAGACACTAGTTGAGAGTGCGGTTTCAAAGTCAGTGTTAGGAAAGAAAATATCCAGAAACCATTGGATTCTTTCATGGTGAAGGGGAGACTCAACTTGGGACAACATAAACTCATAGGATCTCCTAATGAGGTTTATGGGGGTTACAGGGGTAGACTCAGGAAAGTTTAAGATGAAGAAGGGTAAAACAACAAAGAAGGGAAGAAGAGTATAGACAAATGGTTCAAAAGGGTAGAGAGCAAGGACAGGTCTACCTTTAGTAGGAATTTCCTTCTTCTCTTCATCTAACAGCCCAGAGCCAGATCCACATCTCAGATAGATGTCTCCAAATTTTAGATACTTGGAGGAGGTAGCAGTGGTGACTATCGTCTTTCTGAACTTCAGCTTTTTATTGTTCAACTTGAATAGACAGTTTATCTGCTTCCCATGGATGTTAACAACTTTCTGTTTCCCTTTGAGTGCCATTGAGTTTGGCATGACTTTGATAACTGTTGAGGGCTTCATGATCACATGTGAATTTGACTTCCACCTTGCAGAGAACTTCTGCTTCTCTGCCAATTTCACCAGTTGTCTTTATGCTTTTAGAGAAGCAATCATGTCCAATTCTTTGCTAAACAACATATATGAGCTGCAGTCATCAGAAATAACAATTGGAGTGGTTCTGGAGGACAGATGGTATTTAGGTAGAGTGGCTTTAGGTAGGGGGTTATGTAACACCCTTCTCGAGCGCTATATTGTCCGTAACGTCTTAAGGCCGAAAATAGGGTAATTTAAAATTTATTGTAATCTAATGGGGAATTTTTTGCTATCGCAAGACATAAATGTAAATAAATGGCAATAGGTAATGTGTAATAAAACATTTCTTAATGCATTTCAGGTTATAGGTTCAAAAATAGACTTACATAAAAAACCCAATTCAACTCGTCGAACAAAACATATACATATACAGACCCAACATAAAGATATGGAGACAAAGCTCCTAAAAACATAAGGTACTTGGAGACGTAGCTCCATAAAAGCTAAAATCACACACATACATCCTACACTGGCCCAACTATACATAAAAGACAATATTTTCTCATACATTACGAGAAAGACAAACTAACTGACGAAATATAGTGGAAACTCTATTTGAGCCCACTACCAACATCGCTACAAAAGTCACTACTAGAGCCACTACAAAGTAACTCTCATACTAGGGCCCTTTCCCCTTCCAAAGGAAAAGCCATAGCCTATTAACCATCGACAATCATGCCTATCAGAAGAAAAGGAAGATCAGGCACGACAGGAAACATATACACCCTCGTCTTGAACCATTTGAAAGCTAGAAGTGACGTCCTCTAGAGACTTCCCCATGTTGTCCTCATGCTCGAACCTCAACACCTCTAGTGGGTCAGTCGAGCAACATCTCGACATCCCATCCTTCTTAGAAGAACACAAAAGGAGCATAGCCAAATCGGACACAGCAATATAAAACAAAGGAGGTGAGATTCCTAACATCACACAGCATATGGCATATATGAAACAACACGACACAACATGGCACATATGCATATTCATACTCTTACTAACATATCTCATGTTATCATCCAATTGCAGATCAACAATTCAATCAATATACCAACAACATACAGTGTATACATATCATCAAAAGCATACAACATCAAAGCATTACAGGGCACGGCTTATGCACAAACATGACCCAGTGAAACTCATAGTCCCATACCTACACAGCCTCACAAGAAATGAGAGATGACTGATTGAAACTGCATAGTCCCATATGTACACAACCTCAAGGAAGATCTGACTCTACTCTGGAGTTAAGAGAATGTTTGGAAGGAATGGTTAGAACACACATTTCACAACTGCCAACATTAGGCATACTTGTGCATCAATAATATGTTGTTTTGGCTTCAAAGACTCAAGAGGAGGGGGGGGGGGGGGGGGTGAATTGAGTTTTCAAAAATTCTTCCTTTTCAAAAACTTACTTTTCAAATCAGAGTTGCCACAGGATTTTTAACAAATCAAGAAAGGGCTTTTTAAGATTCAGAACAGGTTATACAGGTATTAGATACAGGTCTTAGTCAGTCATGAACTGAAGTTACAATATATCAGTTTCAGTTTCAGTGATCAAGAACAGTTTTAATCAACTCAGTTTTGAATAATTAATAACTCAAGATTGATTGCAATAATACTTCTGGTTTCAATTCAAATTAAACAGATCAAGAATAGAAGTTATATGAGTATGCAATGTCAATAAAACTTAGAACATCAAAATCACAAATTCTTGAATATGATCAGAAGTTTATATGAGCAAGAACATAGTTATATGTGCAATACAGAAATTTAAGAGCTTTGAGTTTAGAAGTACCACACAACCAGATTTATCCTGGTTCAGTCACCACCACTGTGACCTACATCCAGTCCCCACTCCACATGTGGGTTTTCACACACTAACACAGCAAGCTTTAGCCAGGTAACTTGAAAAACCTTTACACCACAGAGCACTTCTTTCACTTCTAGGATACCACACCTCTTGTGAAAAAGCCTCAATGTTCTTCCTTAGGATTCCTCACCCTAATCACACAGAGAGAATCCCTCTCTCTTACAATCAAATAGAAATAGAAAGATTGATTTCTAACTCTCAAAAGTTGAATACACAAATTGAAGCTCTAACAAGAATGAAACACTCTTTTCACAATAAGCTCAAGAAAGATGATGAATGATTTTCATAATTGATCTCTCAAATTGATTTCGTGTGTTTCAGATATGATATCAGTATTCTATTGATCCCATTTTATATAGAAAACAAATTGTAACCGTTTGGGATCAGTCCAAACAGATTTGGGTCTGATATCAGAATCAGTTTGAACTGATTCAAGTTCTTGGACAGGGGTTGAGTACAGGGATGTATTAACCGTTTTACATACTGAAAGTTTCTGTACACTTGTGTAATACATAGCTGTACGAGTTCTTTTAAAAACTTGATCTTGGTTAATCCACCAGTACCACCAGTACACCCATTCAGTACATCTATGTATTAATGAACATCAGATTTTTCCAGAAACTTGAATACACGCGTACATAGCATATGTACAGGCCTGTATTCAGTTAACCACTTATAACTGATCTGATTTCATGTTATTCATAGGTGTAGTACATCTATGTACTGAATATTAAGAACCTTGTATTCATTTGTCAGTTACAGGAAATGATATAAATCCATTGAGTACATGGCTGTACTGACAAAGAATTTTCTTAATTTCCAAAAATCATTTTCATTAAAACTTATTCCTTTTAATGCAAGTTATGTAAAATGATTTTCTTCATGCATCATTTCAACTGAGCTATTTATGAATAAGAGATTTCTTCTCTTACAAAACATCTAAGACTTAAATCTAAATCTTCTTTATGTTTGTCCTTGCTTGTTGCTCCTTGAGCTCTTCAAGTTCTTCTTTGGATATTCTCCTTTAATTGCTTACAGAGCTTGATATATTCAGCTTGATACCTGTCTTTGCAATTTTATACTAAAACACTTGCACACACATTAAATTGTATATTTGTCATATATCAAAATCTCTATGTCATTGAGTCTTACAAACTCCCCCTTTTTGATTATGACAAACCTTTTAACAAATTCTTAAATCAGAGTGTAAGTATAGCAGAAGCTAAGTGTTTTTGTCAATTCATAAATCATGGTATCAAAACATTTAATAGCACATGGTATCAGATCATATCAGATTATTTATATATGATAACTCCCCTGAATCATGTAAGCTCCCCCTCAACATATGCATTATTTAATTTGTTTTCCTTTCTCTATATCATGCATTTTCCTCCCCCTTTTGGCATTATAAAAAAGGTAAAGAAATAACCATTCAAATCAGTAGAAAAGAAATTCAAACATAGCATAGCATATTAAAGATGTTCATAACAGAGGGATAGTGCAGGAGAATTAAAAAAAAACAAAATTCATCAAACCATTACAGACCAAGGCATTTAGCCTTTCAAAACAAATCAAAATAAGTTCTAAGTCCTAAGAACTCCTAGAACTAATTGTCTCCTTGGCCTTGAAATGATGGTTCAGCAGAGGTGTCTTCATTTTGTTGCTCAGCTTCCTCCACAGCAGCTCTTGCCAGTTCAGCAATGTTAAAATTTTCTGGTTCAGGTGCAGGAGGTGCAGGGTTAGGAAAGTCAATTCCTAATTCTTCTTTGATCTGATCAACACTCTTTTCCAGTTTAGTCATCCTCGAGTTCAGACTTGTCAATGCATTCAATTGCATTGTGTGTCTCTTGATTTGTCTGCCATCCATGTTTCTTAGCATAACCAATATTTGTTGAGCAAATTCAGATGTAACACTATCTGATGGTTCAGCTATAGTTGCTCCCTTGTTTCCAGCTTTCCTTATCCATCTTCCATCTTCCCTCTTCAGTCTCATTTTGCTCACAATTTCTTCACCAAACTTATGAGTTCATTTTCTTCCAAGTTTCTTTCCTTCTCCATCAAAAGGAACATTAAAGTGAGCTAGGATTTTGCAGACCAGTGCAGGGTAGGCAAGCATCATCTTGCTTTTCCTGCATTCTAACATGTGTATAGCAACACAATATCCCCAACTGATTTGCTTTTCATTCAGCATTGCCCACATTAGCATTAAATCATAATTCTATAGTATGGAGTGATTTCCTCCTCTTGGAATCAAAATTCTGCATACAACATAATGCAGAAGCCTATCCTACACTCATCACACTAGTGTAGGTAACTCTACCTTCAAGTTCATCAGAGAGAACTAAGTCTACTCTAGCCATTTCCCTATCATATTCATCATACCATTCAGCTTGTGGACCATTTCCAGCAATACTAGGTCCATAAAAAGGTAAATTTGCAAGATTTCTAAATTCCTCTAATGACATTTTGATCTTTATTACTTTAACTTCAGAGCTAATTCCATTAGCATTCATCTCAAAATTTGAGTAAAAGATCTTGACCAGAAATGGATAGTAATCAACTTGGGTTTCTAGGAATTCCTTGACCTTTTGACAGATTAAAATCTCAGTGAAATTGAAAGCATTATCATCAAAATACTTAAAGTCCATTATCCAAGGTTCTAGGATTCCTCTATCTTTGAAATTTTGTCTAAAGAACTCCTTCTGATTATTAGTGAGGGAATACCTTTGGAGAAGAACATCATTGCCCATGAAAGATGTTGGAGCGCCACCTCTGCAGCCTCTGTCTCTATGTGAGACTCAACTTCCTTTCCTTTACTCTTCTTTGCAGCTTTGGAAGGTGAAGGACCAGTGTTCTTGGTTCTTGCCATGTTAGGGTTTAGAAAGGGGAAAAGAAATGTTTGAGGTTTAGCTCTACTAGGGTTACGAATTAGGTGAAGAGAGAGTGGGTTTGAGAGGATTTGAAATTTTGAAAAAAATGAATTCAAATATCAGACTTTATAAAGTTCGCGTACAGGGGTGTGATACACCCAAGTATTAAAGATTGTGCATTCTGACTTTCTCAGATTTTACATACATGCCTGTAGTACACCTCAATATACTTATGACATTCAGGAATTGTGTTTCAATGTCTTAATACATCTATGTATCACAGGGATGTATCAGACCAAAAACACAGGGGATTCATTCCTGATCCTCTATACAGCTATTGATCACACCCATGTATAAAACAAATTTTCAGTTTTTATACGTGTACATGGGTTAAGTACATAGGTGTACCTGATCAATCTAGTTTTAACTGAAACTCTCTTCTAACCACACACAGATAGATCATTCTAGATACAAATCATACAATCACAAGGCATATTTACACAGAGATTTAAACATATAAACACTTTCAACAGAGATCAGATATAGGATTGGTCAATTATGCCTAATTCTCTTCTAATGAAAAAGAAGCTTTCCTTGTTCAAAGGCTTAGTAAAAATATCAGCAAGTTGCTTTGTTGTATCAACATATTCAATCACAATTTCTCCACTTTGAACATGATCTCTAATGAAATGATGTCTGATTTCTATGTGTTTGGTTCTAGAGTGCATTATGGGATTCTTAGTTAGGTTAATTGCACTTGTGTTATCACATTTAATGGGAACTTGGTTTAGTTGCACACCATAATCAACTAATTGTTGTTTCATCCATAAGACCTGTGCACAACAGCTACCAGCTGCTACATATTCAGCCTCAGCAGTGGATAGAGCCACACTAGATTGCTTTTTACTAAACCATGAAACTAATGAATTCCCTAGTAAATGGCATGTTCCATTTGTACTCTTTCTATCTAGTTTACAACCAGCAAAATCAGAGTCTGAGTAACCAATTAAAGTACATGTAGCTCCCTTAGGATACCATAATCCCATGTCTTTTGTTCCTAACAGATATTTAATTATCCTCTTAACTGCTGTTAGGTGTGATTCTTTAGGATTTGGTTGATACCTAGCACACATGCATACACTTAACATAATATTTGGCCTACTAGCAGTAAGATAAAGTAATGAGCCTATCATACCTCTGTATTTTGAAATATCAACAGGTTTACCCTGTTCATCCTTGTCCAGATAACAAGCAGTACTCATTAGAGTTGCCATCTCCTTAGCATTTTCCATGCCAAATTCTTGATCAACTCTTTGCAATATTTGGTTTGGCTAATGAAGATTCCATTTTCTGTTTGCTTTGTTTGTAGTCCAAGGAAAAAGTTCATTTCACCCATCATTGACATCTCAAACTCATTCTGCATAAGACTTGCAAACTCATTGCACAAATGCTCATTAGTAGCACCAAAAATGATGTCATCCACATAAATTTGTACAAGTAAAATGCTGTGTGCCTTTTTCTTAGTGAACAAAGTTGTGTCAACTTTACCTCTTTTGAAACTTTTTTCAATTAGAAAATTACTTAACCTTTCATACCAAGCTCTAGGAGCTTGTTTTAAGCCATACAAAGCTTTAGACAGTTTATAAACATGGTTAGGCAATTCATTATTCTCAAAACCAGGTGGTTGACTAACATATACCTCTTCTTGAATAACTCCATTTAAGAAAGCACTCTTTACATCCAATTGATACAATTTAAATCCCATTATGCAAGCATAAGCAAGTAGCATTCTTATAGCTTCTAATCTTGCTACTGGTGCATATGTTTCATCATAATCTATGCCTTCCTCTTGATTATACCCTTTGGCTACCAACCTAGCTTTGTTTCTCACAATTATGCCATTTTCATCCAGTTTATTCCTAAAAACCCATTTTGTACCTATTACTTGACTATTCTTGGGTTTAGGCACTAGGTTCCATACTTGATTTCTCTCAAACTGGTTTAATTCATCATGCATAGCCATCATCCAATGTTCATCAGTTATAGCATCATCTATATTCTTAGGTTCTACTTGAGACACAAATGCCATATGATTACATGCATTTCTAAGAGATTGTCTAGTAGTTACCCCCTTTGTAATTTCACCAATGATGTTATCAATTGGATGATTTCTGACAGTCCTCCATTCCTTTGGTAAGTCAGACTGTTGTTCTGTTTGCTCCTGCTGCAGCATCTCTCCTTTGGAGCTTTCATTTCCTTCATTGCCTTGTTGCTCTTCCAAGACAGTTTTCTCAATAGAATCTGCAAGATCATCAATAACAACATCCTTTCCCAACCTTTTGGGGTTAGACTCATCAAATGTAACATGCACAGATTCCTCAATAGTTTCTGTTCTCTTATTATAGATTCTAAATGCTTTACTAGTTAGAGAATAGCCTAGGAAAATTCCTTCATCAGCCTTTGCATCAAATTTTCCAAGGTTATCCTTTCCATTATTAAGTACAAAGCACTTACAACCAAAGACATGAAGATGTGCAATGTTTGGTTTTCTTCCTCTATAAAGTTCATAAGGGGTTTTCTTTAAAATAGGTCTTATCAAAACTCTATTTAACACATAGCAGGCTGTATTCACAGCATCTGCCCAAAATTGTTTTGGTAGGCTAGAGTCATTCAACATAGTTCTAGCAATCTCCTCTAATGATCTATTCTTTCTTTCCACTACTCCATTTTGTTGTTGAGTTCTAGGAGCTGAAAAATTATGTTGAATGCCATGCTCATCACAAAAGTTTTCAAACACTTCATTTTGAAATTCTCCCCCATGACCACTTCTTATAGAAACAATTTTCATGTCTTTTTCATTTTGCACAAATTTTGCCATTCTCTTGAATGCAGCAAATGCATTACTCTTATGAGATAGAAAGTATGTCCATGTGTATCTAGAGTAATCATCTACTATTACTAAGGCATACAAGTTTCCACCAAAGCTTTTGGTTCTTGATGGACCAAATAAATCCATGTGTAAAAGTTGCAAGGGTCTATTTGTTGAAACAATGTTCTTAGGTTTAAAAGAGATCTTAACTTGCTTTCCTTTTTGACATGTATCACATAGTCCATCTTTCACAAATTTCAGTTTAGGCAAACCAATTACAAGATCTTTAGAAATCAGTTTATTCAATTGGTTCATGTGAATGTGTGCAATTCTTCTATGCCAAAGCCAATTCTCTTCTTCTTTTGAAATAAGACAGCATGCAGTGTTTGAAGAGATATTATCTAAATCAAGCATATAGATGTTATCTATCCTATGTCCAATTAATTTCAGATTTGCATCATTCTGATTTTCTATCAAGCAACTATTGGAATTGAATTTTACCTTAAAACCTTTGTCACATAGTTGACTTATACTTAGAAGATTGTGTTTCAGTCCCTCAACATAAAGTACATCCTCAATGATTGTTGTTGAGTCACTTCCAATGTTGCCAATGCCAAGTATCATTCCTTTATTGTTGTCTCCATAGGTAACACTTCCACTTGATTTTGGAGTGAGTGTGATGAACTTGCTTTTGTCTCCTGTCATGTGCTTGGAACAGCCACTATCAAGGTACCATTTCACATTCTTGGCCTTCCAACACACCTACAAAACAGAATTCATGTTTGTGTCTTAGGTACCCAAAGCTGTTTGGGTCCTTTTGGGTTAGTTCCATCAAAAGTTCCTTTAGGAACCCACACATACTTAGACTTGTTATATGCAGAATTTCTGTAGTGGCATGTTGTAGCAGTATGACCTTTCCTAGCACAAAAATAGCATCTAACAAATGGTGTTTTTGATGTCTTAGGTGCAGCAAAAAACTTTTTAAAAGATTTCTCATGTATCTCAGGTTTATAGCCTATTCCAGCTTTATCATAAACACATTTTTGCTGTCCTAACAATGCTTCTAATTATCTCTACCATTTGTGAATCTTGCTAAGTCATTTTTTAGTTTTTCAACCTCTTTGGATAGTGAGCAGCACTTAGAACAGTTAGAGCTAGATGACATCAAGACTTTATTCCTAGCATCTAGTTCTCTTTCTTTCATTTTCAAGCATGCATATTCATCACATTGTTTAGCAATTATTTTTCTAGATGAGACAAGTTGTTTAGCAATTTTAAGATATTCAGCATACAACTCATCAAATACATCTTGCAATTCCTCAAAAGTAGGTTGTGAATCAGAATTTACCTCATTCTCTGAGTCACTGTCATTGCTGGCCATCAAGCACAAGTTTGGCTCCTCAAATTCAGATTCATCAGTGGAATCTACATCATTATCATCCCAAGCAATATAGGCCTTTCTTGGCTTTCTCCACTTCTTGTCCTTTGAATCAAACTTTTCAGTTTTATCCTTCTTTTGCAGTTTTGGACAATCAAGCTTTATGTGACCAACCTTTCCACATTCATAGCATGTGATGTTGTTGGAAGAGTTGTCACCTTTGCTGAAGTTTCTTTTGGGAAAGGTGGATGACTTTCTTTTGAAGTTGCCTTTATTCTTTAGGAACTTCTTAAACTTTCTGACTAGCATCCCCATTTCTTCTTCAGATTCTGCATCATGATCTCATTACTCATCATCACTGTCTTGTATCTCTTTAGCTTGTGACTTGAGAGCCAATCCTTTCTTCTTTTTGTCAGTTTCTTCACTTTCATTTAGTCTGTTCAACTCTAGTTCATGCTCTTGCAGCTTGCCAAATAGTGTTGCAATTGTCATTGAAGACAGATCTCTATTCTGAAATTGTAGTGACTTTAGGCTGCCATTCTCTACTTAGGCATCTCATTACTTTGTTGATTTGATCCTCATTTGATATAGCTTTACCAAGACCAGCAAGTTGATTAACCATATGTGTGAATCTTTTTTACATTTCACTCATTGGTTCTCCTTGCTTCATTCTGAACAGCTCATACTCATGTGTGAGAGTGTTCATTCTTGCTCTTTTGACATCAGTGGTTCCTTCATGTGTTACTTGCAATGTGTCCCACATCTCCTTTGTTGTCTTACAATTTGAGACCCTGAAAAACTCATCATGGCTCAAAGCAGATGTTATAATGTTCTTAGCACGTGCATTATATTGAATTCTCTTCTTATCATCTTCATTCCATTTAGTTTTAGGCTTATTTCTTGGAGCACCATTAGCATCCACAGTAGAGGGGACAAATGGTCCATTTTCTACTGCATCCCATATGTCAACACCAGCTGCCTTAAGAAAGATTACCATTCTTTCCTTCCAATAGATATATTCAGATCCATTGAAGGCAGGAGGGCGTGCAAGGGAAGCCCCTTCATTTAAGCAGTCATTGGAAGCCATACTCTTATAGTTGTTAAGCCAAACTTAAGAGTTTAGCTCTGATGCCAATTGTTGGTTTGGCTTCAAAGACTCGGGGGGGGGGGGGGGGGGGGGGGGGGGGGTTGAATTGAGTTTTCAAAAATTCTTCCTTTTCAAAAACTTACTTTTCAAATCAGAGTTGCCACAGGATTTTTAACAAATCAAGAAAGGGCTTTTTAAGATTCAGAACAAGTTATACAGGTATTAGATACAGGCCTTAGTCAGTCAAGAACTGAAGTTACAATATATCAGTTTCAGTTTCAGTGATCAAGAACAGTTTTAATCAACTCAGTTTTGAACAATTAATAACTCAAGATTGATTGCAATAATACTTCTGGTTTCAATTCAAATTAAACAGATCAAGAATAGAAGTTATATGAGTATTCAATGTCAATTAAACTTAGAACATCAAAATCACAGATTCTTGAATATGATCAGAAGTTTATATAAGCAATAACACAGTTATATGTGCAATACAGAAATTTAAGAGCTTTGAGTTTAGAAGTACCACACAACCAGATTTATCTTGGTTCAGTCACCACCACTGTGACCTACATCCAGTCCCTACTCCACATGTGGGTTTTCACACACTAACACAGCAAGCTTTAGCTAGGTAGCTTGAAAAACCTTTACACCACAGAGCACTTCTTTCATTTCTAGGATAACACACCTCTTGTGAAAAAGCCTCAATATTCTTCCTTAGGATTCCTCACCCTAATCACACAGAGAGAATCCCTCTCTCTTACAATCAAATAGAAACAGAAAGATTGATTTCTAACTCTCAAAAGTTGAATACACAAATTGATGCTCTAACAAAAATGAAACACTCTTTTCACAATAAGCTCAAGAAAGATGATGAATGATTTTCACAATTGATCTCTCAAATTGATTTCGTGTGTTTCTGATATGATATCAGTATTCTATTGATCCCATTTTATATAGAAAACAAGTTGTAACCGTTTGGAATCAGTCCAAACAGATTTGGGTCTGATATCAGAATCAGTTTGAACTGATTCAAGTTCTTGGACAGGGGTTGAGTATAGGGATGTATTAACCATTTTACATACTGAAAGTTTATGTACACCTGTGTAATACATAGCTGTACGAGTTCTTTTAAAAACTTGATCTTGGTTAATCCACCAGTACCACCAGTACACCCATTCAGTACATCTATGTATTAATGAACATCAGATTTTTCCAGAAACTTGAATACACGCGTACATAGCATATGTACAGGCCTGTATTCAGTTAACCACTTATAACTGATCTGATTTCATGTTATTCATAGGTGTAGTACATCTATGTACTGAATATTAAGAACCTTATTTTCATTTGTCAGTTACAGGAAATGATATAAATCAATTGAGTACATGGCTGTACTGACAAAGAATTTTCTTAATTTCCAAAAATCATTTTCATTAAAACTTATTCCTTTTAATGCAGGTTATGTAAAATGATTTTCTTCATGCATCATTTCAAGTGAGCTATTTATGAATAAGAGATTTCTTCTCTTACAAAACATCTAAGACTTAAATCTAAATCTTCTTTAAGCTCTTGTCTTGATGACTCCTTGATGTTTGTCCTTGCTTGTTGCTCCTTGAGCTCTTCAAGTTCTTCTTTGGATATTCTCTTTTAATTGCTTAGAGAGCTTGATATATTCAGCTTGATACCTGTCTTTGCAATTTGATACTAAAACACTTGCACACACATTAAATTGTATATTTGTCATATATCAAAATCTCTATGTCATTGAGTCTTACATAATAATAACCCTATTGACTGTGAAACGCCATCGATAACCAGGATTGTACAGCAGCAAGTAGAAGATGTTCGTGTTTTGCACAGGACTCCATGACCCATCACCCTGAATGGCCATCCGTGGTCATCCCAACCCCGACATTCCCAAGATCATTGAAGAATTGTCACCCTACAATCCACATGCGCACAGAAAATGTAGGCCCACTTCCAAGGCACAAAGGCCTTACTGACAATATTCTTTGGATCAAGCCGATCAAGGCATGTGCGTTCGTATTTATCCGCCGGAAAAATTTTGGGATTCCTTTTACGAAATCATGAGCCATTCTAGAGGCAAGATAGTACAACCCTATGAATCCTTGCACAAGTTTAGGATCCCCTCATTGGTCTATCCATGTTTCAACGCTTAAGTGCATTATGGAGATTGGTCATTCCCCAAATCATTATATTTCTTCTGGTTCTTCCCGAACGAGATTACTTACTCGGCAAGTAATCTTAGAATACTCTTGGTTAGTAGGTATTATGGATCCTTGGATGATAAAATCATCTAGGGTATGAATACATAGTCTTGCTCCACTATATCTCATACTTTAAACATTCCATTTCTTTTAATCGCTGAGTCATACTCCTCGACTTAGGTTTTGGAATACACATTTGCTTTGGTTTTAAAATCCTCTTGATGGTAAATCGAAATGTTTAAATCATTTCTTTTGTAAACACATCTCCTAAAATACTAAAGTACCTCAGCATTAAGGTTTTGAAATCAAAATAAAAGAAGAGTTCTAAAGGCTTAACTTCCTTTTTCATTACTCTTAAAACTCCAAATGATAGAACTCTTATGGCCCAGCAACTGTCAACCAATTGAATGCCACATGGAAACTTTACAAAAGTCTCTCATGTAAATGAAATCATTCAACGCCTAAACTATGGTTCCATCTTTCATTCATTTGGGTTTTGAAATCCGTTTTTAGAGCCATCACATAAAGTTAATATGTAAAGTTCATTATAAGGACTGTTCTTATCAAAATCATTTTGATTTAACTGATTTATAACTTAAACGAAGTCATTTAATTAGAGGGCTGAGTATAGAAAATGTTTCTCGTTCAAGTTATAACTCAAACCCGAACTAAAATAGACATCCTTTTTGGATGATTTTGTTTTATAAAAGTTTACCCGATTCGATTTCCAAATATGATTTCAACTTAACAATTACCTTGATTGAAAATCAAAACATTCTAAGTGAGGATTCTAAGGAAATCGTACCTATACCTCACTTAGAGTAGGCTTTTAATTAAATCTTTACTTATAGTAATTGCATAATTTCAATGCTCAAGAACTTGTTCTTTTCCTTTCTTCATTGTCATTGTTCATATCCCCACTTAACTGTTGTGAAATTCACTTAAAACTCGGGAATTGGAGTTAAACACCCATTTGTTCCATATGTGGCCGAAACTTGACCACGATTCATGAGAAGATTCCACTTCTCCAAAAACACACGTAGCCATAACCGTATATCAACATAGCATATAACTACTAAAAAAGTCATGTTATAACCATATTGACAATTCAAACCAATTAATCAAACCAAGGCATATAAATAATCAATCAAACATAGCATGTTCATGAGCATATAATCATACCAATTCCGAAGTACTAATCACACCACAACCAATATTACAATCATGTCCACATAGAGAACCAAACCAAACAAAGTGGATAACCCTAGGTTTAGGGTCACCAACTACAAACAAATTAAGCCATCTTCACACCCACCAATATGGTGTGAGGTGGTTCACTTCCCCCTTACATCTTGTAGCTCCCGTAAGCAAGTCTCTTCTTTGCTCTACAAAGCCAACTCCAACACCAACCTTCATCAACAACAACTTAACTAGTTAAAATAAACAAAAATCAAGTCTAAAACTTTAGCTATAGCTCACGGCCTCTTTAGGTTTATAGGACTAGGATGATTTGTTTTGAAAACCTTTTGGTAGACATAAACACAAAGGTGTTTCCATGGTAGAAAATTTGTTCAAAGTCCAAAAACAACATCATGCAAATTCCTATGAATTAATACATGATTTTTTGAAAGTATGTAATTTGAAATAAATTAAATATTCATGAAGCTAATGAAGTAGAGAATTACCCCTTTGTTGATGAGAAAGTGATGAACAAAGTGTATGCTAGAAAAACCCATTTCACAAACAAGCTTCAAATGGATTTTTGTGTGAAATAGAAAGTGTCTAGATGATGTAGGGGAGTAAGAATATGTAGTTGGAATGTTGAAGCAAAGATTGGTTGGTGATCTAGAGGGCTTGGCCGGAATTTGAGGGTTAGGAGAAAAAGAACTTGAATGTTCTTGGATTTAGGAACATGATAGCTCAAAGTGAAGGAAAGGATCTTGGGAACAAGTTTCATGAATTAAGAATCATG
This sequence comes from Echinosophora koreensis, assembly GCA_035048595.1. Taxonomy (NCBI): domain Eukaryota; kingdom Viridiplantae; phylum Streptophyta; class Magnoliopsida; order Fabales; family Fabaceae; genus Echinosophora; species Echinosophora koreensis. The sequence goes on from JAPCYP010000173.1 coordinate 169,435, forward strand.
AAATATTGTCTCTAAGATGATGAAATATAGAGGAGAAATGAAGAACATGTAAAGAACTTTCAAGAACAAGTCAGAGAAAATAAAACTTATGCTTTTGATCCTTGAAACTTAGGAATCAAGTGTGTTTAGTGTTTTTGTGAAATGAAAATGAATGGATAGCTTTTGATGTAGCTTAGCAAGAAATTAACAAGGTAAGAGAGGAGGGTATTTTGGTCATTTAACATGGTTGGACATGAAAGGAATAAACAAGAAGTGTAAATATATGCCTTGACAAGTACTTTTGTTTTGATGATGGACAAAAGGAAAAGGTCCAGAAGGACTAAGTTGCAAAAAGCGGAAAGTGATAAAGCAAGCAAGCACAAGGGGCAAAATGGAAATTTCAGTCTTTGTATGGGATGTTTTAGAAAATGTGTGTAAATGGTAAGTAGAGTTCTCAATTTAATATTGGTCTCACACACACACATTTAACATGTGCTTAAAAGAAATTAGACTGACAATTAATTGATCTTAATGTAGAATCATTTCGTAAATTGTCAAGTTTTTGAAATTAAATTTTATACGCACCATAATCGATTATGGTAATCCTATAATCGATTATGAGTCGAGGTTAAATGGCTTTAATTAGTATTAATGAGTAATTATGACATTAAAGCCGTTGAGTTTGAAATTCGAAATAGAATAATCGATTATGGTTTTTGTATAATCGATTATGTCCTGTCTGACCTAAATGGACTTCAAACAGAAACCCTGTAATCGATTATATAATCGATTATAGTTTTTATATGAAAGTCAGTGGACCAGTAATCGATTAATATAATCGATTATGCCTATTCTGTCAAAGTGAGCGTTTCCTGAAAAAGTTTTAAATAATCGATTATACTGCGACAAAAATGAATTTTAAGAGGCCTGACCTAATTTCTCTTTGAACCTTCACTTGTTCTCTATAAATATAAAGGTGGGCTGCCTTGCCTCAATACACAACACACTGCTATCATTTTCTCTGTGCTAAAACTCTGTTAAACATTTTTTTTAATACTCTATCTTTTGTACTTTCACTTTGACCATATTATATTGAGAATTCTATACACCATATAGGTGTTATTGTAATTGTTCTTCAATTTGTTTTATCAGCACTATTAAGAGTGCATATTGTTGGTAAGAGTCATGTGACTCAAACCTTTCTTTTTTATACCTAGTTTTTCAAGAGAGGTGATATCTCTTGGGGTGTTTCTTGGATGTGATTTCCAAGTGTTTACAAGGGAGGTGATATTCCTTGTGGTTGACAAGAGAGGTGATATCTCTTGGGTTATTGTCTTGAGGTTCTTTCACTGGGGGAGGTGATATCCCTGGTCTGTGAGGAGTGCTCTCTATTGTAAAGGTTCTAGTTGATCCTGTTTAAAAACTAGAGTTGATTAAAAACCCTTGGTGATATTGCCTTGGGGACTGGACGTAGGTAACGTGGGTAGTTATGTGGTCGAACCAGGATATATCGCTGTGTTCTTTTCTCTTCCCTTATCTCTTAACTTTCGTTACTGTTTTTCACTTAAACACTTTTTATTTGCACGCGACGTTAACAATTTGTTTTACAAAGTATTTTAAAAGGATTATATTTTTAATTTGTTAAAGTTTCTGTAAAACACAGTTCACACATAATTCACCCCCTCTTGTGTTTGGAGTCACTTGTCAACAAGTGGCATCAGAGCTTAACTCTTGGATATAAAGGACAAAATCGTCCCAAGAGGAAAGATGACTTCAAACAGTTTTCGTAATGAGGGTAATTCCGTAAACAGACCTCCATCGTTCGATGGTGAGGGGTATGGATACTGAAAAGAAAGAATGCAAATTTTTTTGGAAGCTTCTGATATTGATATTTGGGATGCTGTGGAAAATGGTCCATTTGTCCCCAGGCATGAAGTTGATGGTGCTTCGGTGGATAAACCAAAAACCCTATGGACCGACGACGAAAAGAAAAACGTCCCATACAATTTGAAAGCTAGGAACATCATCACCTCAGCTTTAAGCTACGATGAGTTCTATAGGGTCTCAAATTGCAAGACCGCTAAAGAAATGTGGGAGACCCTTCAATTGACCCATGAAGGTACTACCGAGGTCAAAAGGGCTAGGATGAACACATTAACCAATGAGTATGAGCTATTTAGGATGATACAGGGTGAAAGCATACAAGATATGCAGAAACGTTTTACCCATATTATAAATCATCTTAGGGCTCTTGGGAAATCTTTTAATAATGAGGATTTGATAAACAAAGTGCTTAGATGTTTAAGTAAAAATTGGCAACCCAAAGTAACTGCTATATCTGAATCTAGAGATTTATCATCTATGTCTTTGGCTACTTTGTTTGGCAAATTGCAAGAACACGAGCTTGAACTATATCACCTCATGGAAAGTGAGGAAAATGATAATAAGATAAATAATGGCCATGCACTCAAAGCACGCATGATTGAAAATGATGAAGGGAGTGACTTTGATGATTGTGATAGTCTTGTTGAAGACGAGGAAGATATGAACAAAATGATCCATAAATTTAAAAAGTTCTTAAGGCGAAAAGGCAAAGAAAAACAAGTCTCCAACCCTCAAAAGAAATATGAGGAAGAAGGAACCTCTTTCATCCCAACATGCTACAAGTGCGGCAAAAAGGGTCATATAAAACCCGACTGTCCTAAAGGCCAAAGAAAGCATGAGAAATCGGATAAAAGGCCACAAAAAGACCGAAGAGAAAGAAGGGCCTATATTGCTTAGGAAGACAATGATATGGACTCATCCGATGTGTCGGACAATGAGGAGGCACATTTATGTCTCATGGCAAATCATGAGGAAAATGAGGTAAATGACCTTGAACTTGAAACTGAGTTATTATATGATGAATTACTTATTGCATGTGAGGAATTGAATGATGAAAGCATGCGTCTTAGAAAATTATTTCCTCATCGAAGAAAACCATTTCTAGTCTTGAGCTAAAAATTGACTTATTAAACAAAGAAATGGAAGCAAATAAAGAAAAACAACCTTTGTCAAAAAAGACTTCATCATGCTTATCTTGTGAAAATGAAAAGAAAGAAGTTTCAAAATGTAGTGAATGCAAATTTTTAAAAAACAAGATTGAGGACCTGTTTAACATGCTTGCTAAATTCACTAGTGGAAGAGATAACCTAAATGTGTTATTAGGAAGTCAAAAAGGAATGTATGACAGCTGGTTTGGGTTATCATCCAAGGTTTCATGAAAAATCTTTTAAAAAGTTTTTTGGTCCAAGCAATAAGTCAAGTAGTCCTTTTGTTAAATGCTTCATTGTGGTAGAAAAGGCCATACCGCCTCTATTTGCAACATTAGGAAAAACAAAGGCATGGATGTTAAAAATGGATGGATTCCAAAGGGCATATTGCCCAAGACTAATGTTCAAGGACCCAAACCATTCGGTGTATACTTGTCAACAAGAAGTCCAAGGGTAATTAGGTCATTTCACATGAAAGATTAGCTATTTTGTTCCAAATATCTTAGATATTTTGACAAAATCAATCATGACTATAGTGAGTCATGTAGTGACTCAACATGTGACTCATGTCGATGAGTCATCATGGATGACTCGTGTTGCCTTAAAAACAACTGTCTTTAAGCTTATGCAAGTATACACAATTGCCTCAAGTAATATAGAAACTAAGTTCAAATATCGTTCCCACAAGGATTATAATGGTGCAGCAAATTCCAAATCAGATTATATGTTCTAGGAGTTAGGAATGGTAACAAAAAATTATGGTGTTTGTGCAAGTAAAAATAAACAAATCTTTGAAGTAGACAATGAAAGTGAACTGCAAACAGTGAAGAGAATATGTTGTCAAATATGGAGAAAAATAGCTCTAGGTAAGCTGCAGCATAAATCCTGCTTAGCCCATATTATGCTCTGAATATGCTCTAGCATCTAACTCCAGGAAATAAAAGTATGTTTTCCAATAGTTAAGGGTTAGGTTCATTAACTGTTTTCTATTCCCAGATTCAGATTAATTACACCACCCTCTTAATAAGCATGTTCCAGCTAGTTTATAGGCTTGTACAACTATTCCTAGTCTATCCAACATCATTTAATTTTTCAATTAATGATTTAACCTCTATCCTTTATCAATTTTCACTTGCTTAATTCTTCCAAATCAAGTAAGCTAAATATCTAATTAAGTTGATCACTCTTAATTAAATAACATTAAACACGTAATAAAAGAAGATGAAGAACATATTCATTGCATAACTCAGCTAAGCATTCATTACATTTGCATACCTAAAGCCTAGAAGTGTTGAGCTCATAATGAGCTTACAAGGACCAAATGGTAAAATAAGAAGAAAGTCATTACAATGGGTAAGAGCAAAAATAAAATGCAGCAGCCGGAGGAAGAAGAAGAACAGTGCAGCCTCCAAGAGTAATAATAAAATAAACCCTGGCCCAATTCCTAAAAAGTGGGGAATCAGATCCCTAGGCGTGTGTGATTCCTTAAAATAGCAGTGCTAGCGCCTATGTGGAGAGAGAAAGAGTGTCCTTGTCAGATTTGTCCTTTAGTGCAGAGCCATTGGAAAGTAGTCCTTGCTGTAACAACCAATAACTTATTCACCCATGCATTAGCCATGCTCCAGCAAGTTCACTGCATATGCAGACACAGAAATTTGAGACAATGATAGAGCATTCAAGAGCAACTGGTTGATATTAACAATGCTTCACACAAATATTCACAAAACACCATTTGCTACCAAAATCAAGACTCAACACCTCAAAGATAGCAACAATTAAGAGAGAAAAGGAGCTAAATAACACTTCATTAAAATAGTTATCACACCCCCAAACTTAAACCATTGCTTATCCTCGAGTAATGCAAAATAATACATGAAAAACAAAAGGACTCAATTTACCGAATGGCATGCATGGCTCACCCAGATTTTGCATTCTTTTAACAGCTCAGAATTCCACTCATACCTTCCTATCAAAACACACTTCCTATCCTGCTCATACCATTAGCTGCTACAAAACTGGTTTCCAACAGATTAACATGTGTTGCAACACTCTCTCTTAGAACAGTTGGTTCTGCTTCTTACCCTCTCAACAGAATTTCACTCTCACCACAAACATGCATCTCTGATCTAAACTTGATAAGATTCTATCACAATTAAAACAACACATGATTACACGCAGCACGAGGTCTTTAAAGGTTGTAACTGGGCTTTGGACAGGTGGGGTTAAGATATATGGGTAAGTAGCTAATCCACAAGTAGAGCAAAAATATGCTTTTCTATCTAGCTTAACTTCCCAATTGCCCCACAATCTTCACTGTTCTGATTTCTTGGATCTTCCTTTCCATCACTAAGTCCACAACTTATTATTTGAGAACAGAGAACAAATTATCATTAATTTTTAAGCTTTTTACTGTTCTCTGTTTAGATTTTTCACCTTTGCAATTTTTTTTACAAGCTAATGAAGGAATGACAGCTTCACAATCTTTCATAAGTTCCTCCTTTCTATGCTGCCTTTCCGTCTACTGTTTTATTTATAGCCCTGCTGCATCTTTCACAACTGCTTCAGCACAGCACCCCCAAACTCAAAGAAGAAGCTTGCCCTCAAGCTTCCCCTCAAACTTATGCCACAAATAGCTACAAAAGCATCCTTAAGCTGTACTTGTTCAAGTATTCATTGTTTTCCAGTTAAGAGCTTGTAATGTGCTAGTTGTTTCAACAAAAGGGTTAAGGCTCCAAGGGGCACACTAGGGACAAATACAATGAGAGGGATGGTTGTTTAAGCACTAGCTAAAATAAAAACAGAACAAGAAAAGTGCCTCAAGCATAAGTTGTGTGCAACCAGATGTGTCTAGATCAGACAGAATCAAAGCAAGCCTTACAAAAAATGCATGAGTGTGATGTATATGTGTTGGCCGTGGCAACCATCACCCAAGAGGGGGGGTGAATTGGGTTTTAAATAATAATGAAATCTTTTGCGTTAAATCAAAAACCCTTTTAAAATATAAACAGAAATCGCAGCGGATAAAAGGTTCTTTTCAAATTAAGGCGCTTTATAAAAATAAAACGTTTGAAATTAAAGCGCTATAAATAAAATGTGGAAATGTAAAGAGGATAGGGAAAGAGGATGAACACAATAATATATCCTGGTTCGGCCACAAACTACCCACGTGGCCTACGTCCAGTCCCCAAGGCAATACGACCAAGGGATTTCAATCAACTCTAGTTTTTAAACAGGATAAACTAGAACCTTTACAATGTAGAGCACTCCTCACAGACCAGGGATATCACCTCCCCCAGTGAAAGAGTCTCAAGACAATAACCCAAGAGATATCACCTCTCTTGTCAACCACAAGGAATATCACCTCCCTTGTAAACACTTGGAAATCACATCCAAGAAAATACCACAAGAGATATCACCTCTCTTGTAAACCACAAGGAATATCACCTCCCTTGTAAACACTTGGAAATCACATCCAAGACAACACCACAAGAGATATCACCTCTCTTGAAAAACTAGGTGTAGAAAAGAATGATTTGAGTCACACGACTCTTACAATAATATGCACTCTTAATAGTGCTGATAAACAAATTGAAGAGCAAATACAATACCACCTATATGGTGTATAGAATACTCAATATAATATGGTCAATGTGTAAGTGCAAGAGATAGAGTATAAAAATGTTTTCACAGAGTTTTAGCACAGAGAAAATGATAGCAGTGTATTGTATTATGTTTGAAGGCTGCCTAAACTTGCTTTTATAGGAGTTCAAAAGAAATTAGGTCAAGCCTCTTAAAATTCATTTTTGTCGCAGCATAATCGATTATTACATTCTCATAATCGATTATTTAAACCAATTTCAGGAAGCGCTCACTTTGACAGAATAGTCATAATCGATTACACTAATCGATTATGAGTCCACTAACTTTCATATGAAAAGCTATAATCGATTACATAATCGATTACAGGGTTTCTGTTGAAGCTCGTTTGACGTCAGAGAGGACATAATCGATTATACAAAAACCATAATCGATTATTCTTATTCAAAATTCAAATTCAACAGCTTTAATGTCATAATTACTCATTAACACCAATTGAAGCCATTTAACCTCGACTCATAATCGATTATTAGATTACCATAATCGATTATGGCACGGATAAAATTGATTTTGAAAAACTTGACAATTAAGAGATCGATTGCTCATTAAGTATGATTAATTGTCAATTTTAATCCCTTTAAAACACATGATAAATTCTTTTAAGCATATGTTAAATGTGTGTGTGTGAGACCAATATTAAATTGAGAACTCTACTTACCATTTACACACTTTTTCTAAAACACACAATACACTTAATGAAATTCCCATTTTGCCCCTTGTGCTTGCTTGCTTTATAACTTTCCGCTTTTTGCACTTTAGTCCTTCTGGACCTTTCCCTTTTGTCATTCATCAAAACTTAAAGTACCTGTCAAGGCATATATTCACATTCTCCCCCTTTTTGATGATGACAAACATCTCAGGAGGGATTTGCTAGAAAGATAGGGTTAGAGCAGTTCAAGCAAATATATCAGAGTTTTTAGTTCTAAGCGCAGTTTGCTCTACTCCCCCTCACTCTATGCATACATTCAAATCCACTCCCCCTGAATCATGCATTCAGATAACTCTCCCCCTTTTGGCATTATCAAAAAGCGGGAAAAATATTGATAAAGCAAGGCATATATTCAGAGTAATATAGTCGAACAGTATATGCAGGCAACAGTGTAATTCAACCATGTGTGTGGAAGCAAGTGCCAGGATAGTAAAAGAAAATAATTCCCCCTTTTGCAAGTGTATGATTATTTCCCTTAATCGTTAATCATATGGAATCAAGGGGTGGCTCATGCATGGCCATTAATCAAGCAGGAATTTAAAAACAACTATGGCCCTAATGGCCCTACTATCAGACAAACACAACAGGTCCTAGGGACCACTACTTGTAGATAAGTAAAAAGAACATAATGCTCGGAATGGGGTGGAAGGTTTAGTGTGCATCCTGTTGTGGGATGTTGCAGCATTATGGTTCTGTTTCAAGCCTGAGGTGCTCGGACATGCAAACTCTTCCTGGTGCCTCCACTTTTGGTGGAAGGCACCTTGCCTGTTGTTTCTCCTGTGACTTGCATATCTTCCTCTTCTTCATTCTCCTCCTCTTCTTCTCCTCCTTCCTCTTCCTCAATTTCGTCTTCAGCTTGCTCTTCTTCCTCTTCCTCTACCTTAGCTGCTTTTTCACTTTCAGCTTCTTTTGCTTCAGCAGCCTTTACATTCTCTTCCTTCTGTGCTGCTGCAACCTTTTCCCTTTTGGTCACAGCTGCAGCCTTTGGTACAACAATCTTTGCTCTTTTGGAGAGAGGGATTGTGTCCTCCTCCTCTTCCTCTGCTGTTGCAGCATATGCAGCAGCAATCTTCATCACTGGACTCCCCTTATCAGCAGTTGACTTGGTGCTTTTTGTTGCTTTTGAGGTTGGAGAGTGAATCTCTGCTACCACAGGAGTAGAGGAGGGCATTTTTGCTGGTGCTACAGCACGAGGCCTTTTAGTGCTCCCCTGATCCTTTTGGGAGGCTTGAGAGGCAGAGGCTTGAGGGGCAGACTTCTTCTTCTTGGGCTCAGTGCCACAGTATCTTTTTGCTGCTTGGATGGAGGAATACCCATCCAATCGTCATTAGAGGCAGAGCTGTGAGTAGGGTTGAGGTTGCTGTTATGCTTCTGAGAATTTACAGAAACTGGGTCAGAAACAATGTTGTAGGGTGGTACAGGGACATCTTCTTCAAAGGGGGGCAGGATATCTTGTGGGAACTGGGGAATGGGAGTTTCAAGCTTCCAGTTGTTGATCTTCATAGTCTGCTTCTCCCGTTGGTATTTGCAAAAGTAAAACTGCCAGAAAGCTTGCTCCTTCTGCATGTGTTGCTGCAGCATGGTGGTCAGTTGATCAACTTTATGCTCTAGCATCTCAGAGCGATCCTGCTGCTCTGGGGTGCTTGATCTGGGAGGTTTGGCTCCACTGGCACTGGCTTTTTCTGAGTTGGAGTACATCCTTAAGATGCAACACATGTCAATGGGGCCCTTGTTTGGCTCTAACCCTTCCCCTGGATTGTACTCCACTCCCTATTCCAGACACAGATCAGTGATAAGACAGGAGAGGATTAGGTTGCCTTGCTGCTTCATGGCACAGATGGAGATTTGATTCTTGAGTATCTCCCCCACATTAATCTGCTTTTTGTTCATGATACAATGGAGTAGAACCAGGCGTTCTTTGTCCACTGTCTCCAGATGAGCAGTAGGGGAGAGGGAGTATCTGAGGAAGTGGTACCAATTTTGGCCAGGGGCTGCTGCATGGATTGAGGTAACTTGAGTTGGCTTTCAGCTTGCTGTATGAATTCTGCACCAGGGAGGGCCAAATCCTTATCTGCTGCAGCCTAACTGGTGTAGCACCCTTCAAGATCTGTTGGTACTCATTCTCCACCTCTTCCAGCCCAAGATGTTGATTGATGGTCTTGGCCGAAAATGACACTTTTCACCCTCGGATCACCACAAAGGTTTGGGCCTCAGAAGCAATGTTCGCATAGAACTCCCTCACCATCTGGGTGCAGAAACCATCTGGATGATCAGCAAATATTCTCCACTTGTATGCCTCTATTACCTCCACCAGTTCTGGCAATAACCCCCAGTTCACCCCTTTTCCATACTTGAACCCCTTTTCTTGGTGGAGGTTACGACTGAGTGTTTCTTTCTTATATTTCTCTTGTGCCTCCTCACTGGTCTAGGTGGTTAGGTTTTCTTTTTGAGCGATAGAGGTGGGGTTAGCATTTTTGATAGCTCTGTGTTTCACTCGGCTTCCTTTTTTAGCAGTCAGGGTGGGTATGTGGGTTAGGTTAGAGAAGGAGGGGAAGAGTTCGGATGTTAGGGTTTCACGGGTTGAGGGGGACGAGAGAAAGGTTTATGAGTGTGTAGTGGGTGAGTGGAAGAAGGAGGAGTGTGCTATTTAATGTGTCAGAAGGGAGGGATGGATTGGGTACTGAGGGTGGGAGACGTCAGAGAGAGGGGAATAAAGAGGAAAGAGAAAAGAAAATCATGTGGTTGGGGTTGACCATAGAAGAACGTGATCTTCTCTCTCCTCATCCCACTCTTGTTAAATTTTCAAAATGTTTTAAAAAGAAAATTGTCCAACTTACACTTTTCCCACAACGGACAACTTTGAGCTGTCCCCACCTTGTACTTTTGTCAGCAGTTAATCCCTGTCCCCACTTTAGCATTTTGGGAGCATGATGTAGCATTGCTCCAGAGCAACCCATTATCTTGCTTATGCTGCAGCATGGACTCACTTCTTTCTCCTTTACTGCTTCATTATTCAACAAACTAAATACTCTTTATTGATGGGCTGCCTCCCATGAGCGCTTGGTTTATCAGGTCTTCAGCCAGACCCTGTTGCAACTTCATTCTGTGACATCAAGGGTGGTGGCGACCTTCATTCTGTCCAAAGGCTCATCAAAATAATGATTGATTCTCTGGCCATTAACCTTGAATTTCATGCCACTTGCAGCATCTAGCAAATCTATAGCTCCATGTGGATAAACTTTCACAATTTTGAATGGGCCAGACCAACTTGACTTTAGCTTGCCTGGAAAAAGCTTCAGCATTGAATTGAACAACAACACTTGTTCCCCTTCATGAAAGGATCTGTGATGGATCTTCTTATCATGCCAAACTTTAGTTTTTGCCTTGTATGCTTCTGCATTTTCATAGGAAAATAATCTGTGCTCTTCCAGTTCATTAAGCTGCAGCATGCGTGCTGCTCCAGCAAACTAAAGATCAAAATTCAGTTTCTTGATTGCCCAGAAAGCCTTGTGCTGCAACTCCAGGGGCAAATAGCAAGCTTTGCCATACACCAGTCTATATGGGGACATCCCCAAGGGAGTTTTGAATGCAGTGCTATAAGCCCACAGGGTCTCATCCAGATGTGAAGATCAATCCTTCCTACTTGGGTTAACCATCTTTTCTAGAATTCTTTTGATTTCCCTGTTGGATAACTCAGCTTGACCATTAGTTTGGGGAAGGTAGGCTGTGGCTACTTTATGCTTAACCCCATATTTTGCAAGTAATTTTGAGACAACTTGGAAGCAAAAATGGGTACCTTCATCACTAATGATAGCTCTAGGGGTTCCAAATCTAGAAAATATTTTTTTTTTTGTAAGAACTTTGTAACCACCCTAGCATCATTTTTTATTGTTGCCACAATCTCCATGCATTTAGACACATAATCAACAGCTACTAGAATATAAAGGTTGCCAAAGGAAGGGGGAAATGGTCCCATAAAGTCAATACCCCATACATCAAAAAGTTCAATTTCTAAAATAGTGTTAAGGGGCATTTCATTTTTATTAGACAAATTCCCTACCCTTTGGCATCTGTTACAGTGTTTAACAGATTCATGTGCATCTTTAAATAAAATAGGCCAGAATAAACCTGATTGGAGCACCTTGCCAGCAGTTCTCATGCCACCGAAGTGTCCACCATATGCTGTAGCATGGCACTGGGTCAGTATATCCTGAAACTCTTCATCTGCAGCACATCTTCTGTTCAGATTATCTGGGCACATCTTATAGAGGTATGGTTCATCCCAGACATATTGTTTTGCTTGATGGAAGAATCTCCTTTTTTGTTGAGAGTTTAGGTCTGGGGGAACCATGCCACTAGCTAAAAAGTTGACCAGATCAGCATACCATGGTGCTGCAGCATCCTGCATTGCTAGCAATTGTTCATCAGGGAAAGATTCAACAATGGCTATTCCCGTAGATGCTACAGCATCCTCTGGTAACATTGAAAGGTGATCAACTACTTGATTCTCCACTCCTTTCTTGTCTCCGATCTCTAAATCAAACTCTTGCAACAGAAGCACCCACCTTATGAGCCTTGGTTTAGCATCCTTCTTGTCAATGAGATATTTGATGGCGGAATGGTCAGTGTATACTACCACTTTTGTACCAACAAGATAGGACCTAAACTTCTCAAAGGCAAATACCACAGCTAGCAGATCCTTCTCAATGGTGGTATAATTAATTTGAGCATCAATCAAGGACTTGCTTGCATAATAGATAGGTGCAGCACCTTGTTGTACCTTTGTTCCAATACTGCTCCTACAGCAAAGTCACTTGCATCACACATGAGCTCAAAAGGCTTCTCCCAATCAGGTGGAACAATGATAGGTGCAGTGATGAGGGTCTTCTTTAGGAGTTCAAATGCCTTAAGACATTCAGCTGTGAATTCAAAAGCTCTATTATGCTTCCGCATTTGACACAGTGGCTTAGAGATCTTGGAGAAGTCCTTGATAAATATTCTATAGAAGCCAGCATGGCTTAATAAATTTCTAATTCCTTTTAATGATGTGGGGGGAGGTAGCTTTTCAATAACTTCAACCTTTGCCTTATCCACCTCAATACCATTTCTGGAGATTCTATGTCCCAACACAATTCCTTCTGTTACCATGAAGTGACACTTCTCCCAATTCAGTACAAGATTGGTTTCCTCACATCTGTCAAGTATATGCTCCAGGTTTAACAAACAACATTGGAAGGTTTCTCCAAAGACTGAAAAATCCACTTCCATAGATTTCTCAATCATATCTGAGAACACAGCCATCATACATCTTTGGAAGGTTGCTAGAGCATTACACAGGCCAAATGGCATTCTTCTGAAAGCAAATGTGCCATAAGGACAAGTGAAAGTTGTTTTCTCCTGATCGTCTAGTGCTATAGCAATCTGGTTATACCCTGAATAACCATCCAGAAAACAGTAATAATCCTTTCCAGTTAATCTGTCCAACATCTGATCAATGAATGGCAAGGGGAAATGATCTTTTCTTGTAGCTTTGTTCAACTTCCTGTAATCCATGCAGATCCTCCAACCAGTTACAGTTCTTGTGGGGATTATCTCATTTTTTTTCATTGGTGATGACAGTCACACCCCCTTTTTTAGGCACACACTGGATTGGACTTACCCACACACTGTTTGAAAAAGGATAAATAATCCCTGCATCCAGCCATTTAATGATCTCCTTCTTAACAACCTCCTTCATGATTGGGTTCAATCTTCTTTGACTTTCAATGCTATTCTTGGAGCCTTCCGCCAAGATAATTCTGTGCATGCATATTGATGGACTAATCCCCTTGATATCTGCTATTTGCCAACCTATTGCTTTTTTGTTCCTTTTCAGAGTTGTTAGCAATTGTTCCTCCTGGAAACAATTTAGTGAAGCAGATATTATCACAGGTAGAGTATCATTATCACCAAGGTAAGCATATTTCAAATGACTTGGTAATTTTTCAGTTCAAGAAAATGAGGTTTAACAATGGAAGGAATGTTATCTTTAAAATTATCATCAGTTACCTCCAATGGTTCATATCTTCTGGTCCACACATGTTGAACAACCTTACAATCTAAAGATTCTCCAACTTCTTCATAAGAGGAGTTTTCAGCTTCCACTGATGTTGCAGCATTGCCATAATCAGACTGATCCTTCAGGAATTGCTGTTGCACCAGCTCATCAAATGATTCTATGATGGAGCATTCCTCCATCCCTTCATCTGGATACTTGAGTGCATTAAAAACATTGAATGTGATCAGCTGATCATTAACCCTCATTGTGAGTTCTCCTTTTTGTACATCAATCAAAGTCTTCCCTATTGCTAGGAATGGCCACCCAAGAATAATAGGGACCTCCCTATCTGCCTCAACATCCAAGATGATGAAATCCACAGGGATTACAAATTTATCAACTTTAATCAATACATCTTCAATCTTCCCCTCAGGATAAGTAATGGATCTGTCAGCTAACTGAAGTGTAACAGACGTAGGTCTAGCCTCTCCAATTCCCAGTTTTCTAAAAATTGACATGGGCATAAGGTTGATGCTTGCTCCCAAGTAACATAGAGCCTTGCCACAGTAAGTATCTCCAATGGAGCAGGGTATGGTGAAGCTTCCAGGATCCTTCATCTTTTGTGGAACCTTGTTCTATAGCATCATACTGCACTCTTCAGTCAAAGCCACTGTTTCAAATTCTCCCAATCTCCTCTTCTTGGTTAGCACATCCTTCATGAACTTTGTATAATTAGGCATTTGTTGCAAAGCTTCCACCAAAGGTATGTTGATATGAAGCTGCTTCAGTACGTCCAAAAACTTATTGAACTGCTTTTCTTGATGGACTTTCTTTAATCTCTGATGGAATGGTGGAGGTGGCCTTTCTGGAATTAATTTAGGGGTAGCATATGATGCTGCAGCATTGGGTATTTCTTCAGCAACTGCAGGTTGTTCTGTTGCAGCATCTTCCCTTACTGCCCTCTTCTCAGGTTCTGCCTTCTGCACCTCTGGTCTCTTCTTTGGCTCAGTAACGTCTACATCCTTGCCACTCCTCAAGTGGATAACTTTACACTGCTCATTTCCTCCTCCAGAGCTTAAGGCCTTTGGATTTTTAGTTGTTGTAGGTAGTGTGCCAATCTACCTTGAGTTGAGAGCATTGGCAAGCTATCCCACCTCCAAATTTCTCATTCCAGTCTTGGTCTCTGTCATGAATGCTTTCAGAACAGACTCTAAAGATGGTTCAGAGGCTTTTGTTGGAGTGGTTGATGTTGCTGAGGCTGCTGTTGCCTAGGTTGTTGCTGTTGGTTGTAACCAGGGGGTGGATTCAGAGTATTACTGTAATTGGAGTATGAGATATAAGGATGCTGTTGTTTCCACCCTGCATTATATACATTATTATATGAATTGTTTCCTTTGCTATTGTTGTTTCCAACATAGTTAACTGAAGCTGGGTTAGGAGAGTAATTCTCAAAAAGGTGCTCTCCACCACAATATACACAAGAAACCGAATCAGCACTATAGATCTGTTCTTGCACCATTGCTTTAGTCTTGATAGGTGGAGCCACAGAATTTCCCTGATTTCCCATAGTCATCCCTTTTACCAGATTAGTCAAAGCAAGCATCTGTGCAGATAATACAGATGCTTCACTCACTTCATAAGCCCATGCTACAACATTTGCCTTGCTAGGAGCAAGTCTAGTTGTTGGCCACTGATAGCTGTTAGCAGCCATCCCTTCTATCAGAGCATGAGCCTCATTATACGATTTGGTGAGCAGGTTGCCTGCAGCTGAGGCATCAAGCATCATCCTTGAACTAGGTAAGATACCATTGTAGAAGTGTTCTATTTGGATACAAATTGGGATACCATGATGAGGACACTTCTTCAACAGTTGTTTGAATCTCTCCCAAGCTTCAAATAATGGTTCATCTTCATGTTGCTTGAAAGATGTGATATATGTTCTCATCTTTGCACTCATTGTAGGTGGGAAGAACTTGACTAAGAACTTCTCAGCTAATTTATTCAAAGTGTCAATCGAGTTGGCACCCAAGGAGTTCAACCAATTCTTGGCCCTTCCATCCAAAGAAAACTGGAACAGTCTCAGTCTAAATTCATCATCAGTGATGCCTGGGATCTTGAAGTTACTTGCTACATCCAAGAACTGTTTCAGATGCAGGTGAGGGTCCTCTGTTGCAGCCCCATTGAATTGTCCCATAGCTTGTAGCATCTGGAACATGACTGGCTTGAATTCGAACTGAGGTACAGTAATTGGAGTCCTTACTATCCCAGTATTCATAGCTTTAGGATCAAACACTACATACCCCCTGATAGCATAATTTCTGTTATTGGCCATAGCCATGCTATCCCGCTGCTCTTCCTTAGCCATTTCTGAACTAGCAGCAGATGGTGACTCAGTGGAAATTGGTGTGGAATTTGTTGGAGTATTCAACACCAATTCAGGTAAATATTGAGTGGTAGTTGATCCTTTTCTGAGCCTCCTAAATATCCTTTCTATCTCTGGATCAACTCTGTAATCAGGTGACAAGAACCTGTGCATACAATTTCAGTAACCTGTGCTACAGCAAATCACACAGAGTATTAGCTATTCTAACTACAGAACTAATAATCTAAGAATAGAATTTTAACACCATTAACAATCCCCGGCAACGGCGCCAAAAACTTGTTGCCTTAAAAATAATCGTCTTTAAACTTGTGCAAGTATACACAATTGCCTCAAGTAATATAGAAACCAAGTTTAGATATCGTTCCCACAGGGATTATAATGGTGCAGCAAATTCCAAATCAGATTATATGTTCTAGAGTTAGGAATGGTAACAAAAAATTATGGTGCTTGTGCAAGTAAGAATAAACAAAACTTTGAAGTAGACAATGAAATTGAACTGCAAACTGTTGGCCATGGCAACCATACCCAAGAGGGGGGGTGAATTGGGTTTTAAATAAAGATGGAATCTTTTTCGATAAATCAAAAACCCTTTATGATATAAAACAGAATTTGCAACGGGTAAAAGATTATTGTCGAATTGAAGCGCTTGATAAAAATAAACGGTTTGAAACTAAAGCGCTATAAAGTAAAATGCAATAAAGTAAAGAGAATAAGGAAAGAAAATGAACACCACAATATATCCTGGTTCGGCCACAGACTACCCATGTGGCCTACGTCCAGTCCCCAAGGCAATACGACCAAGGGTTTTCAATCAACTCTAGTTTTTAAACAGGATCAACTAGAACCTTTACAATTCAGAGAACCCTTAACACAAATCTCAGGACATACGATCCCTTGTGTAAGAGCCTCAAACACTAGCTTTTAAACAGGCGTAGCTAGAACCTTCACAATGAAGAGAACCCTTAAAACAAATCACAAGACATACAATCCCTTGTGTAAGAGCCTCAAAAATAAGAGATGGGATCACACCCACTAAACACTTACAAGAGATATACCCTCTCTTGTAAGAATGGTGATCAAGAAATGGTTTGAGTCAATCCGACTCTTAACAACAGTATGCACTCTAATTAGTGCGGATAAAAACAATTTGAAGCACAATTTACACAATAACCTATATGGTATAGTAAAGCTCTCTCAATATAAAATATGATCAAGATGTGAGAGCCTCATTTTAACTCAGATTGAGCCTCATTTTAACTCAGATTGAAAGAGCGCCTTTTTGAGACAGCAGCATCATAATCTGTTACGATAATCGATTATTTCAGCATAATCTGTTATGTAATAGATTATTGACAGCATAATGGATTATGTAATCGATTATTGATTCTCTGTTTGAAATTTTTCGAACTCTTAAAGCATATAATCGATTACCAAATGATCATAATCGATTATTCATATTCAAATTCGAACCTAACGGCTAGAAAGAAGTTATTACTCATTAAAACACATTTAATAGCCAATTAAGTTTATTAAAAACGTGTTCAGCATAATATAATCGATTATGCTAATCGATTATTATCAATTAAAATAGTTGATTTAAAATATTTAATAGCTCTAGATTTGATTACTCATTTAAAGCATAATAAGAGCTATATTAATCCTATTTGAATTTGAATTCTGAAAAACTTAATGGCTGAAAATATTTTCTCATTTAGGTTCATTTAAGAGCCATTTAAGTTTTACTTTGAAAGCTCATTTATGTGTGTGTGTGACCAATTTTAATTAGAGAGCTTTACTTACCATTTACATCCTTTTCTAGAACAAGCAATACAAGTAAGAAATTTTCCCTTAACCCATCTTGATTGCTTGCATGTCCTTTTGCCGCTTTTTGCAGTTAGGTCATTTTCACGTTTTTTGCAATTTAATCCTTTAGTTGAATTTGCGTGTTAGTCCTTGGACTTGAAATTTCCCTTTTGCTCATCATCAAAACAAAAATACCTGTCAAGGCATATATCCACAAACTCCCCCTTTTTGATGATGACAAACATCTCATGAGGGAATTTCTAAAAGATAGAGTTAGAGCAATAAAATATATCACACATTTTAGTTTTGCTCTACTCCCCCTCACTTTATGCAGTTAGAGCAAGCAATAAATATATCTCATTTTATAATTTTGCTCTACTCCTCCTTAAGCATGCAATCAATAGAAGATTTGCCAATTTTAATTTCTCTCCTCCTTAAGCATGCATTTATACAGTTCATTTCTCAATTTAGCTTATCTCCCCCTTAAGCATGCACTCATGTAACTCTCCCCCTTTTGTCATTATCAAAAAGCGGGAAAAGTATTTTCTAACTCTAATATGGCATATATCCACTAAAGTGATAGTCAAATTTTAAGTTTGAGATATAAGCCATGGCATGCATATATCAGATATGTGCGGAAGCAAAAATGCCAGGAGAATCAAGGAGATGAAAAACAATCATATTTTCAAGAAGAGAGTTTTAGAGATATAACACAGTTTAAAAGAAAATTCTCCCCCTTGACAAGTGTATAATGTTGTATATTTATATTTCTCTTAAACATGCAAATATTTCTCCCCCTTTCGAAAATAATTTTTCAAAATGTCATTTTATTTATAGGAGAAAGCATATAATCACATTTAATTTCAACAAGTATTAGACAATCCACAAAATTGAATATCATAAGAGATTAGGGATTGAGAAACTTATTGAATATATTGTGAAGCTTCTTATTTGCAGCCGGATTTTGCACTTGTAGTATCCTCCCTTGAGCTTTTCATTTCATGTTGCCGGAAGAAGATCTTTCAATGCTCATCTTTATTCAATTCAATATTTAGCTGCTCATTTGTTTGTGAATCTCTCTATTTAAAATTGCAACAAGTGTAGATGTTTGATTTGTAGGCTTTAATTTCAACAAGATAGAAACTCATTCTTATCTCTCGTCATGTGCTTCAATTGACCACTATCAAGATATCAATTTGAGTTCTTGGTCTTTAAGCACACCTACAAAAGTCTTGAGAAAGATTCTTTTGGTATCCAATTTGTTTTGGATACATGGGGTTGGCAATTTTATCAAGCTCATATCAAAAGCAATAATAAGCAATTTTGAGCACGTGTGTAGATGGGAAGGCATAAAACATGTCTTATAATGATTATCATACGTATTGCACTTAATGGCATTGAGACATGTCTATAATTATTTCATAAATTTAATATATATATTGCAACTAAAAACATTGTGAGGAATAAGGATAGAGATCACCACTTTTATCAAGATAGCTCATTTGGATATTGGTGTCTGAATCTCCATGAATCGTGATATAATCGATTATTGTAATCGATTAGGACTCCTCTGACTTTTGTGGATTCTCCCCCTTTCACATGTAATCGATTATCTCAATCGATTATTGACTCACTGACTTGTGGATAATCGATTATTTACTCTTCATAATCGATTATTTACTCTTGTAGAGAACCTGTATAGCCTATTTTCACACTTCAACGCACAGATTAGAAATAACAAGGTGAAAATAAGGATGCATATACAAGCATTCATTCAATGCGTGATTGGTTTAAAATCTTTCCTTATTAATCACCATCACAATAAGTTTAAATTGTTTGTGAAGCAGTTAAAGCATTCCATAACATCAGAAAATTCGAATTTCAATTTAATTATCTAGATTTCAAATTTAATGAAATTTTCGAAATTAATCATAAAAAGATTGGATTTGAAATCTTCAATGATTTTAGCAATAAGAAATATTCAAATAAAAGATTTGCCAAACTTGTTTAAGATATTTCTTTATTAACCACAGTCTTAATGAATTTTCACTTATGTATTTGTGGTGTAATAAAATATTTCCATACATCTAAGAATTTTTGAATCTAAAACAATTTCCAAATCAATCATTAATAGATATTGAATCAATCATCATAAAGAATTTTTCCCCATAAATATTCGAAAATAGCCAAATCAATCTTTAATTTGAAATTTGAAGTTTGAAATCTTCATTAAAGAGAAATATCATCAGAATTTATGTTGATCATCTAAGTTTTAAAAACAATCCTTAATAGATTTTCCAAATCAATTAACATTAAGGATTTATCACCACAACCTCAAATGTTTTCATATTTGAAAAAGATGTGGTTTATTAACTCATGATAAGAGATCAATTTTTCAAATAAAGTGCAATCATGGATTAATTAGTAATTTTTCAATCAGATTTTGATTTTATGATGAAATGATGATTTTTGAATTTCAAAATATATCTCCATAATTCAAGGATTTCGAAAGTAAAAAATTTGAATTGTGATTTTAAAATCTCAAAAATTGAATTCTCTTTAAAAAGATATAATAATTTATTCATCATTTAAATTTCAAAAATTGATCCTCAATAAATATTACAATCAATCAATATAAGGAATACATTACTATAATTATTATGATTCTCAATTTGAAAAAGCTCTTAATTAATTCATGGCTAGAAATTTTATTTTCATTAAAACATGATCATGAATTAATTACTAATTGTGTATTAAAATAAATTTTCAAACAGATTTTGATTTTGTAATAAAATGAGGAGATAATGATTTTTGAATATAAAAAATATATCACCATAATTCAAAAAATTCGAAAATCGTGATTATTTGAATTTTGAATTTAAAACAAGTATCATCAAAATATGTTGACCATTTAAATTTCCAAAATCAATCCTCAATAGATTTTCAAATCAATTATTATAAAAGATTTATTACTACAATCTTAGAGATTTTCTATTTTGAAAAAATGTAGTATATTAATCTTTGATAAGAAATCAATTTTCTACTATAGTGCAATCATGAATTAATTGCTAATTGATTAAAAAAAAATTCAATCAGATTTTAATTTATATAGAGAAATGAGGAAATTGTGATTTTTGAATTTCAAAATAAATTTTCATAATTTAATATTTCGAAAATAATAAAAATCTTTGGAATTTTGAATTTAAAATCTCAAAAATTTGATTCTTTTTATTATGATATTCAAGAGATATTATGATACTTTATTTATTATTTAAATTTCAAGAATTGATTTACAATACATTTTTCAACCATCAATATCAAAGATATATTTTCAAAAACTTAAGTGATTTTCAATTTGAAAAAGTGGTTAATTATTTCATGACAAGAAATCATATTTTTATTAAAGTATGATCATGAATTAAATCATTATTTAATTTTCAAATCAGATTTTGAAAGAAAATAGTAAAGATATAATTTTCAAAATATTTATGTATCATAAAGAAATCAATGTCAAGGTGCATTCAAATTTGAAATCATTTAAATTTGATATCTTGAAAAAGATTAGAAAGTTAAATCAGATATCTTTTTATAAAGAGGCATTTACTATAAAATTAATTAGGATTTGATTTAAAACAAAACATTTGCAAAGATGCCAAATTTCATAACATAATCGATTATTCTAATCGATTACATGCCTACTGTTTTCTCCGAATTTTATAGCAGCATCCTATAATCGATTATCTTAATCGATTACAGTAATTCTGACTTTCTTCCCTATTTTCTCGAAGAAGCATAATCGATTACCTAATCGATTATCCTATTCGTTTTTTAAAGTACATAACAAGGGAAATTTATAACTTATACAAATTATTAGTGCCATGCTCCAAATAATAATCAATCAACATACATACACATACATGGTATCTAGCACAAATTTCATACAACATTTTGATAGAGCTTGATTGATTTCATATGAACATATTTATCAACATACTTCCATTTAGCGGATTTCAAGTTTGAGCACATATGAGAAGTAGTGGATAAAGTTACCTTGTTGCATGAATTCAAAAGTTCATTCTTTCTTACCCACATTTGCTTGACTTTGAATCTTGCTCTAATATCATCTATCTTGTTTGAGTTGTTCATCAAGATACCTTTGTTTCTTTTGGTGGTCATTGCATTTTCTAACTTGTAAAGCATTTTTCTTGATGTTGCCTCCTTTTCCAGGATAGATTGTTTCTCCATTTTGGAATTTTCCTGCATATTTGACGTACTAGAGAGACCTCTTGGTACCTATTTCTTATTGGGTCCTTGTGGGTTAGTGGACAAGATATTTGTGCCTTTAGGCACCCAAACAAATTTATCTCTCATAGAATAATTTTTCTTATAATTGCACATATGAGAAATATGTCCAATCCTTCCACAATAATTACATGTCATATGCTTTTTATTTTTCATGTTACAATTTTCATTTCCAGCTATAAAATAAATTTGACCTTCATGTATGTCATGTTTAGCAATTGATAAATCATAGTTGGCATGAATTTCTTCTTTTTCATGTAAAGGATGTACACGTGTGAAACTCTTCATTTTTGAAATTTTTTGAAATAAGTCCTCAATTTTATTATCAAGAAGTATGCAATTTTCATAGCATGGAGAGGATTCAAATTTCACAACATTTTCATCATAACAAAAAGTACATTCATTTTTCAATTTTTCCAAATCATTTTCAATCAATGAAATATTTTTCAAGCAGTTTAAATTCTTATTTTCTAACCATACCAATTGATCATACAATTCATTGTATGCATGTGAACATTTATCATTCAATGGATTTAGTTTAGAATCTATTACCTCCAAGTTTCTTTGAGATGTTTGGAGAGTTGTTTCTATTTTCTTGACCATTAGCTCTTTGCTTTTGTGGTCCTTTCTTTTCATGGCATATTGTTGAGGATATCCTTCCTCCAATGAATTTTGCCCTTTCCTGTCATTGCTCTCAATCTCAAAAGTTGTGTTTTGACCCAACTTTGTGTAAGATTGCCTTGTTCAGAATTTGATGAAGGATATGAGCTTCATCTTGCATTTCGACAGCTTTCCAAGAATGATTTCTTACTGTATCATCCCTCATCATAATAGTTGGAACAGTTTCTTCACCACCCAACTCTTCTTCCCATTTCTCACTTACGGTAAATCCCTCTTGAGGGCAGTTAACCACAGTTGCGATGGTTGCTTCAGATACTATGACTTCAGTGCCCAAAACAGAGGTTTCCACTTCAGTATCAGTTACAATGGGATTTCTCCAGAAGGCTCTGATTAAGTCAGGAAAAACTGAAACTTTTTGGATGAAGAATCCTTCCCAACAAGCAGTTCTGATGAAATGACTTACATCGACATTGTACTATTTCAGAATGCTGAATTCAAAATGATGCTCTATTCCGATTTCCATAAAGCTGACATCATAAGCAGTATTTGCAGAAGATGAGGCCATTGTTAAGAGTTTGAAGTTTTGGAGAGACAGAGAGTTCTTCGCAAAGGAAGGATTAAGTTTCGAAGCAAGTGAAAGGTTTTCAGATGAAACAGGGAAACTTTAAAAAGGTTTCAAAGGTGAAGGGTTTTTCTTTGAAAATAAATTTTAAATAAAATAAAATTGAGGAGAAATGATAGGACATGCATTTAATGCTGACATGGTGCAGGTTTCTTGAAATCGTAAAAAGCAGTTTGTACTAATGATGGATTTTACTGACTCAGCTAAGAGAATTTGAAATAAATATGTCTTGAGACATAATAAATGCAAGTAATTAAAGACAACAAAGACGAGACATATAGCAAAAACGCACAAGAATCGGACTACTTATGCAATGGACGAGCACTTAAACATATATTGGTCGACCTCTACTGGACGACATATCAATCAATACAAATCATGTTAAGATGCTTTCTAATAAAGATGAATCAGTCCTCAGCTAGAGGTTTATTAAAGATATCTGCCCATTGTTGTTCAGTATCCGCAAATTGTATATCAAACACACCTTTTTGCACATGATCTCTAATGAAATGATGTTTAATCTCTATGTGCTTATCTCTTTAATGCAAGATTGGATTTTTAGAGAGATTTATTGCAGAAGTGTTATCACACATAAGTGGGATACTACTTACAAACACATTGTAGTCCTCCAATTGATGTTTGATCCATAGAAGTTGAGAGCAACAGCTTACAGCAGATATGTACTCAGCTTCAGCAGTTGACAAGGCAATGGTATTTTGTCTTTTTCTTAACCATGAGACTAGATTGGCTCCAATGAAATGAGTACATAAACATACACTGAACATAATATCAGGTCTAGAAGCAGTAAGATATAGAAGAGATCCTATCATACCTCTATATACCTTTTGGTCTACCTTTTTATCTTTATCATCTTTGTTCAGTATGGACGTGGGATGCAAAGGTGTATTCATTGGCTTGCAGTCATCCATCTTAAACTTCTTCAAGAGTTCCTTTGTATACTTGGTTTGATGGATGTACACCTCGTCCACTGTTTGTTTTACTTGAAGTCCAAGAAAGAATTTAAGTTCTCCCATCATGCTCATTTCAAATTCCTTTTACATTAGCTAGAGAATTCCTTGCACCAAGATACACTAGTAGCTCCAAAGATTATGTCATCAACATAAATTTGCACAATTATAAAACTGGATTTGTTGGACTTTCTAAACAAGGTTGTATCAACATTTCCTCTACTAAATCCATTGTCCATTAGAAATGAACTCAATCTTTCATACCAAGCTCTAGGGGCTTGTTTAAGACCGCATAGAGCTTTCCTAAGCTTCTATACATGTTCAAGATGGGTTTGACATTCAAACCCCGGAGGTTGCATAACATATACTTCTTCTTTGATGAAACCATTTAGAAATGCACTTTTTACATCCGTTTGATAAAGCATGATGTTATGATGTGCATCAAATGATAATAGAATGCGAATTGCTTCTAATCTAGAAACTGGAGCAAAGGTTTCAGTATAGTCAATATCTTCTTGTTGAGAATAACCTTGAGCAAATAATCTTGCTTTGTTCCTTACCACCTTACCATTTTCATCAAGCTTATTTCTGTAGACCTATTTTGTTCCAATCACTGATTTGTTCTTTGGAAGAGGTACAAGAGTCCAGACTTCACTTCTTTCGAATTGATTTGGCTCCTCTTACATATCCAAAATCCAACCCTCGTCTAGTAAAGCCTCGTCTAGTATCTTTGTTTCCAACTCAGAGACAAAAGCAGAATCAGCTTGCTCTCTGAAAGTTGACGGAGTCCTTAACTTATCACTGGGACTTCCAATGATTTGATCTTGAGGATGGTAATTCTTGAAGTGGCATGACCTTCGAGCATTGTCTTGTTGAGAAGTTGAAGTTTTTGAATCATTCTGATGGTCGTCTACAGATTCATCAGTCTTAATATTCACTGGATCTCCTGAATCTTTGAGATTCAAATTTGCAATAGCTTCATCTAGCCCTGATAATTTCTTATCAGGCTTTTTTTCATCAAACATAACATGTATACTTTCTTCTACAATAAGAGTTCTAGAATTATAGACTCTAAACCCTTTGTATGACTCAGAATATCCTAACAGTATTCCATTATCTACTTTTGCATCAAACTTACCAAGTTGATCTTTAGTATTTAATATAAACTTTTACAACCAAAAGGATGAAAGTAAGATATTTTAGGTTTTTGTCCTTTTCACAATTCATAAGGAGTCTTATTCAGAAGTGGCCTAATGTACATTCTGTTCTGAATGTAGCAGACAGTATTAACAGCTTCAACCCAGAAGTGTCTAGGGACAGAGTTATCATTGAGCATTGTTCTAGCCATCTCCTGAAGAGATACCATTTTCTTCACAGAACCCTTCAAATAGCTCATTTTCAAACTCTCGCCCATGGTCACTTCTGATTGAAGTGATACACATGCCTTTTTCATTATGTGCACGTTTGTAGAATATAGAGAAAACCTTGAATGACTCATCCTTGTGGGCTAAGAACATAACCAATGTACATCTAGTGTAGTCGTCTACTATGACTAGGCCATATTTCTTACCACTGTCAGAAGCAGTCCTTGTTATACCAAAAAGATCAAGGTGTAGCAGCTCTAGTGGTCTTGAGGTACTAACTATGTTCTTAGATTCAGAAGAACTTTTAACTTGTTTTTCATTTTGACATGCATCACAGAGAGCATCACATTTATACGTAAGGTTTGGTAGTCCTCTCACGAGGTTATGCTTTAGCTTTAAAAGAAACTTCAAGCTTGCATGACCTAGCCTTTTGTGCCAAATTCATCGCTCATCTTCAATGGACACTAGACATGAGACACTTTGATTTGTGAGGTCCGCCAAGTCAATCTTATACAGATTGTTTTGCCTCATCATTTGGTCATCCTACTCCGTCCTGTGTGGGTTACATCCCTCAAGAGCATCTCAAGCAGATATAAAAGACCGTTGCACAACATAATTTCGAACTCACAGAGAAGGCTGCCAGGGAGCAATTGATGGAGGAGAGCATTGCATGGCTGACGTAGACGGTAGAGTAGCTCACATATGGCGGTGGAGCTGGGTCATACTTTGCGCTTTATATTAGAGTAGATGAGGGCCCGGCCTTCTCCTGTTGCACTACCACCTCCTCCAGTTGTGCCACATCTTGCCCTAGAGGACGAGGATGACGACGAGGGGGCTTTCGACTTCCCGCCAACACTTTGATTTGCCGACATCTTGTATTTAGTTAGCTACATTTTATGATACATTTTTATTTCATTTTCAATTGACTTATTGCATGGTACTTTTTTATTATTCAGTTAATATATATTTTTAATATTTGTTATTTGTTGTCAATACTAATAAATTTTAAAAAAATATCAATTAATGTATATTTCTTATTAACAATAATCAATTAAAAAATTTATTTATAATTATTTTAAAAAATAAAAATTACTTAGCTACCTAATTGGCAACCCAAAATTCGGTTGCTAAGTATAAATCTAAAAATTTTCAGTCACTAAAGGAATGGCCCCAGTCTAAAACTAGTTACCAAAATTGTGACCAATATTTTGGTCGCTAAATTTGGTCATCAAATGCAAGTGACCAAAACAACAACGACCAAGTTTTGTTAAATAGTGAGCGACTGAAATATGAATTCGGTCGCTACTGATTTAGCGACTAGGGTTTTTGTGAGAGATTTATTTTGGACACTAATTCAGTTGCAGTATGGTTTAATGATCAAATTTTCATGTTTAGCGCCCGAAGTATTTAGTCTCTAAATAGCATATTTTCATGCTATGAGATGTACAAGACTTAATATTGTTTTATGTCATTGATGTTGTGAGTCGATTCTTGTCTAATATTGGTGTTCTCGCCTAAATTAGACTAAGGGCCTAATGTAGGACAGGCCCAACTATATTGGGTGAACAACCCAATAAGGATGAAGATCAATCAGGATAAGAGGAAAATAGTTCGGTCAACCTAAGAAGAAGACATCTCGGTCGGGACAATAATATATCTAGGTCAGGACAAGAAGACAGCTCGGGACATAGTGAAGACAGCTTGATCGGTTGGTCCAAGGCCCAATTCCTTGAAGACAACTAGGTTAGGCCCATTAAAAAGGCTATAAATAGATGAACTTCATCCTCATTAGGGGCACACTCTCTTTCTCACACACACCCTTAGATAGGGTTTTATTGATACATTGGCTATGTGTAATAAACCTCCCATGGCTCCTTGTACAAAATCATTCATCAATACTATAACTCCTCCTTTGAATGGAGAATTATTGTTTTGGACGAAACAATTGGTGATGCAAACCAAGAATGATATCCAATTTAAGGCCAAATTGATCTTTGATGAAAATTTTATTTTCATTAATGATGAACCCGTATAACTTTTTTGGCTATATCATGCGTTACAGAACTCCGATTGATGCATTATTTAGTGCGTTGGAAAGATAAGGAAATTATCTACAAATCTTATTTCAAGCCTCTTGACCAGATTTGGCTTCTATCATGGTTAAAAATGGGATGCAAGTGTAAGACAAATTCTTGGACGGTGCACATGTTAATTAAGCTTGTGTGGACGGTGCACATGTTAATTATGCTTGTGTGGACGGTGCAAATGTTAAGTATGCTTGTGTGGATGGTGCACATGTTTATTGGGAGGGCAACCTTTGGCTTGCATGCCTAGGTAACTCCCTTTTAAGTTATGAACCACTTTTATTATCCACTTAGTTTTCATTAGTTGTTTTAATTAGCCACTTAATGGATTAGTTATTGCTTTTATGGGGAATTAGTCTCATTATGATGATCATTTTGTAAGCATATTCTATGCACCCCATTTTCCTATATGTATGCGTCTAGAACATGAATGAAATTAACTTGGATGTTCAATTTGGATTTGTTCCAATTGTGAGAGTGTTTAGCCTCTCTTTGGTTCTGGATTGAGCCATCCCTGATCTTATCAAGAATCCAAGATTCTTGTGGCGATCTTCACTTGGCTTATCAATTCCCCTTGGAATTATGGTGCCTACCTTCCATTCCTTATCTTATCCATTTGTTTTTTTTTTCTTCTTCTTCGAATTTTGGTTGGTCACTCGAGGATAGATTCGAATTTATATATGTTCCATTTTAGGATCATATCAATTGGGAAGGAACATTAGGCTACTGCAAAATGGATATTCAGATATCTTCACAGCAAAACCAAAAATTGAAGAGATTTTTGTGGTGCTGTGATAATCAAAGTGCTATATACCTAGCTAAAAAATTTCAACATTTCAATCCCATTCAGAGCACATAGATGCTCGTCATCATTGGATACACGATATGTTGGTGGAGAAGCTCGTTACTTGAGAAGGTTCACCCTAATGAAAACTAGTCGGACATGATGCCCCCCAGCAATTAAGTTGGGAAGGGGAAGAGTAAGATTTATTAAAAAGCCCTCCATAATTGATGGAGCACCATTCAAAGTAATCTTGGTATGTAGTTCAAATGCATGGAAAATAAAATATGCATATTCCAAGGTCTTGGAATTTATTCTTTGACGCCTAAGAATATTACGCTCACCTTAGAAAAAAAAACGGAGATACATTTTTCAAGTGTTATTGTATAGAATTAATTACCATCAGTTACTCCCTCGTAGAAGAAACTATATCCCTCCACTATATAAAGGGGGACTTATGAGGAGATGGAGCATCCCATCCAAGTGAGAAAGGTCCTCTCCAAGAGTGATAGAGTGAGAGTTCTTGAAATCCCCTCTAAGTAAGAGAGTTGTATTTTCACCATAGTTAGTGAGAGTTAAGAAATATTGTATGTCATCTTTGTTGAGTGAGATTGAGAGATATCCCTTGTAGAAAGAGTCATTGTAATCCTACTTTCAATAGCAAATATATTTTTCTAGACTAGATCTCATGGATTTTTCCCCCTTCACACTGAAAGGGTTTTTCTTTCAGTTAAAAATTTTGGTGTCATTCTTCTTTTCTTACTCTCTTTACTTTTCTTATTACCCATCTTAATCACATAGAGGGGGAAATCGTTTTGCTATTTTCCAACAACATAAAATGCACATGTATGTGTATTATTAGTTGGATGAATAATTTATTGTTCCAATGTCAGCTAAAAAAACCATTCATGCAGTTACAACGATTGCAATGCCACTCATCATCTAAAAACTCGGAGGGAGTGAGTTACACTGGTGAAGCCTCCATCAACCATCAGATTATCTCCACTGATATACCTTGAATCATCACTTGCTAGGAATAGCACAGCATTAGCCACATCATCAGTAGTCAACTCTACCCCTTGCAAGTTGGCATTTCTCCCAACAAAATCACGAAAACCAGCCACAACATCCTCAGTTCTCTCATGCTCAGGCAAATGAGCCAATGCCAAAGCTGTTACCACACCATAAGGTGAAACACAATTCACCCTTATTCCATGCATCCCCAATTCAGCTGCAACACTCTTTGTGAGCCCCAACACAGCATGCTTCGAACCTGTGTAAGCATGTGTTCCTATTCCTCCTTGAGCACTTGCTACACTTGCTATAGAAATGATTGAGCCCTTCTTCTGTGGGATCATAATTCTAGCAGCATGTTTCATCCCATGAAATACTCCTTTCGCATTTATATTAAATACCTTCTCAAATTCTGATAAATCCACATTGCGGATATCAGGACAAGGTGATCCTGAAACTCCTGCATTGTTGACTATGATGTCAAGGGTGCCAAATTTAGCCACGGTAAAGTCAACTGCACGGGACACGTCATCCTCTACTGTAACATCACAATGGTAAAAACAAACCTCTGCTTCAGCACCAAGGGATTCACAGACCTGCTTTGCAAGGTTGTCTTGCAGATCAGCTATACAAATTTTGGCACCATGGATATAGAAGAGGCGGGTAATGCTTTCTCCAATTCCTGATGCTCCACCTGTGACTAATGCCACTTTGCCTAATAACCTGAAGAACAGAGATCATAGAGAAAATAAAAAAAAAATCAGACATTGCATGTTTGGTTTACGGTTGAGAAGCTACAAACATACACATTTCGAGACAAAGTACATATTTGGAGCCAACGTATCTTTGGACTCAAAACTACGTTTGCAATGGTATATCACACATAACCAATCTTCTATTCTTATTACCATGCACAACATGTGGGGCCAAATACTAATGTTAACACGTATTCAGTTCAAAATCCTTCAAAGACATTCCAAACTCAATTAGATAAGACTTTGGAGTTTGCCTCAGAAAGAGTAGATCTGGCTGAGTGAGCATCGAAGGAGTCACAAGAAATCAAGCAGTTAAAGCTTCCAATAATTTGAAAACAAAATCCTAATACTTTTGGATAAACGGGAGAGCCAAGAGCATACATGAAAAAAAATAAAAAAATAAAGCGTAAATCAATAATACGAATTATACATCAGGAATTATCAATAAATGGGGGAAGAATAATTTTCTGATAAATACAATCTTTCTTACACCAAAGAAAAAAAGAAAATGTAAATCTTCAGTCAACAAAAAAGAAAAAATAAAAAAAAGGAAAATGTAAATCTTTCAAAAATTAAAGAGAAGTCCAAATTCAATTAGGTGCAGAAAATAAGTCAAATAGGTCAAACAAGATCAGTACAATTCATAAACAGACAGCTTGAAAAATTCAAATAACCCCAGCAGATATCTTCTTTTATTTGTCAACATCGCTAAAATCTCCATAATAATTTCCAAAAGACCGATAACTTTATGCAACAAGGTAAACTACAACAGTCAAAGCAAGTAAAACTTCAGTCAACTCACCATTTGAAGCCAGAAATTTTAACGCAAGGGAACAATAATTTTCTTTGGTTGTAAAAATGGAGGTTGGTTTCATAGATGAGAAACTAATCCATGATTTTTTATGCACCCCATTTTTGACCATGTAGCAAAAATATCATGGCTGACACAAAATCTAATGACATAAATATAAAAAGCAATGACAAGGTGCTTAGACTAGATCCAAAATCAGAAACAGATTTTGGTGCTCCTCAAATCAGTTGCTGAGTCATAGCAAGAAAAGTTAACCATAGAAATTGCAAAGACAACAGATTTCAACTGCAAAATGAAAAATCAAGACCCAGAAAAGTATATGCTTAACAAGCAAGAAATGGGAACAAGGTAATAGAGATATATTCTATTACCTTTGTGTAGGAACCAAAGCCTGAGCATCAATGCTAGTCGACATGGCTGTCTGTACTTTCTCTCTCTGTTTTTCTCATGTGATAGGCCATTTTATATAGATTTTTGTTAGAGTTCAAGTAATTGTAAAGTTTTTCAAGATAACTAATTACAAATATTTTTTAATATGGTTAGAGTGGGTCTGGGAAATGTGGAAAAAAAATAAGAGTATGCTGATAATCGATTTTTGAATAATTGATTATAATTAGAATATGTTTTTGTTTAAGTCTATTTGCTGAAAAACGATTTTAAGATAATCTATTTCGTTTGACTGGTGAAAAAAAATACTTTTATGTAGTAAATTACAAAAAAGGGTATGAAGCTATTTGTATAATTTAATAATATTTTTTAAAAGTTAGTTTTGCAGGGGTAAACAGGAATAGAGTTTTGAGAATGAAAAATAATCAAATCACATCAATCTTAAGTTAAAATAAACTAGATGACATAAATCAGCTTTTTACCCTGAAAAAAGGCTTATCTATAAATTTAAGCAAAATGTCAAACATATTAGATTATTTTAAAAACAATTTTTTGAAGATAAAATAACTACAATCTAAAAAAATAAGCGTTTCCAACATGCTCTTGTTGTAAAAGTAAAAGAGGCAAATTGACCAAACTGGTGTCATTTTAGAAACTATTTACCAGTTTAGGGTCCTTTTGAAACTATTTATCAAGGGGGGTCGTTTTTGCCACATGGCAAAAATTTTTTTTTTTTTCTGACACACGGAAGGCGCCACTTGGACTGGCGCCTTCCACTTAAAAAAAAAAAAAAAAAAAAGTCAAAGGCGCCACTGCAAGTGGCGCCTCCCCCTCCCCCAATTTTGTTTGGGTACTGTAGCGCTACAGTAGCTTTTTTTTTTTTTTACAAATTTTGACTTTTTTTATAAAAAAAAAATTTGTTTTTTTAAATACTAACATTTTTTTTTATCCTATTAACCATATAATGAACTAAATTAACCAAATATTTGCACGTGATTAACCATATAACAGAATACACTGAATTAACCAATCATTTTCAAAGGATTAACCACGTGTTTCGGTTTTTAAAAAAAGTCGAAATTTGTCCAAAAAAACCCATTAACCATTTAATAAACTGAATTAACCAGATATTTGCACGTAATTAAACAAAAATATTAGTATTCAAAATATTAATTCAGTTTATTATATGGTTAATGGGTTTTTTTGGACAAATTTCGACTTTTTTTTAAAACCAAAACACGTGGTTAATCCTTTGAAAATGGTTGGTTAATTCAGTGTATTCTGTGGTTAATCGGTAACTCTGATGCTTCAACCATTCTATATGGTTAATTACATACAAATATTTGGTTAATCACATGCAAATTTCTGGTTAATTCAGTTTATTATATGGTTAATGGGTCTTTTTTTTTGGGACAAATTTCACCTTTTTTTAAAACAAAAACACGTGGTTAATCCTTTGAAAATGGTTGGTTAATTCAGTGTATTCTGTGGTTAATCGGTAACTCTGATGCTTCAACCATTTTATATGGTTAATCACGTGCAAATATTTGGTTAATTTAGTTCATTATATGTTAATGGGTTAACAAAAAATGTTAGTATTTAAAAAAATAAATTTTTTTTTTATAACAAAAGTCAAAATTTGTATTAAAAAAAAAAAACTCCACTATATCGCTACAGTACCCACACGACTCAAACGAAATTTATTATATGGTTAATGGGTTTTTTTTGGACAAATTTCGACTTTTTTTTAAAACGAAACACGTGGTTAATCCTTTGAAAATGGTTGGTTAATTCAGTGTATTCTGTTATATGGTTAATCACGTGCAAATATTTGATTAATTTAGTTCATTATATGTTAATGGGTTAACAAAAAATGTTAGTATTTAAAAAAACAAATTTTTTTTTTATAAAAAAGTCAAAATTTGTAAAAAAAAAAAAAAAAATTCTACTGTAGCACTACAGTACATACTGTAGCGCTACAGTACCCAAACGAAATTGGGGGAGGGGGAGGCGCCACTGCAAGTGGCGCCTTTGACTTTTTTTTTTTTTAAGTGGAAGGCGCCAGTCCAAGTGGCGCCTTCCGTGTGTCAGAAAAAAAAAAAAAATTTTGCCATGTGGCAAAAACGACCCCCCCTTAGTAAATAGTTTCAAAAGGACCCTAAACTGGTAAATAGTTTCTAAAATGATACCAGTTTGGTCAATTTGCCAGTAAAAGATGTATAATGACGTGGCAATCCATCATCGCATAAGAATGTAAAAGCCTATATATATTGACCATGTAAACCAATTAAATAATTAGGATTTGTTGCAGTTTTTAACAAACTTTGGATGATTCATTTCTACTTACAACAACTTATTTCTAAACAAAGGACACCTTTAACAAACGTATTGTTGCAGCTTTTAACAATCCCAAACGCGAATCTACTATATTTATTGCAGATGGTATTATAGGAAAAAAAAAATTTACGGAAAAATTTTTTGGTAACAATTATGCGGAAAGTTTTTAAAATATATATCTTTTTTAAGAAAATATTTGAACATTCATCCATTTAAATAAATAATTTGATAGAAATATATATAGTTTATTGATTACAATAGTTATGTCATTGAACTAATAATTAATAATTTTAAATTTTTAATATATGTTTTTGAGTATCTATCTATGTGTAGTCTGTAGTATATCTATTATATCTATTATCTATTATTCTATATTCTATTTATTCTATTCTATTCTATATACAATTTAGAATTTAGAATGTGCCTCAACGCAAAATTTCTTAGATGTCATCCTCTAAGCAATGATACATCAGCAAGGGCATACGTGTCACTACGGGAGAGATTCAAGGATGAATCATTAATTTATTCAAATTTGATTTTGATTTGAACTATAAATTTTTCAAACATTTTCTGAACAAATATATTGATATAAGATAAACACTGTTCAACCTCGATATCGTGTTGTTGATAATATTCTCCTCTATTTTTTTTTCATGTTGCTAAATACTAACCCTCTATGTGTGTTGATATTGCATGTCGCGAGAAACACCACCATCGCTATAAGGTAAACACTCTTCTTCCTTTTTTTTCTATTTACGTTTTCTTTTCCATTTCCCCCTATTAGTTTCTTTTGTTTTCTCCCTCTCAAGTAAACTCTCTTTCTCTTTCTTTTTTCTTTTATGTTCACCCTCTATGTGTGTTGATATTGCATGTCGTGAGAAGCACCACCATCACAAGCCCGGGGAGGAGAAGCCTATTGGTCTTGGAATTAGATCCAAATTGGTGAAGTCAGCAAGAACAGTTTTTCGATCTGATATGTATGTTTTAGAGTATTGTTTGTGACACCCTAATCTCGGGACATCACATGGTTACCCGTGTGCGGAAATAAAATCATAATTTCGCTGGTTGCTTCTGGAAAATAAAGTTTTCTCAACATTTATCTTAATCAAAATGTGGTGATAAAAGTTTTCTTTCCTTTCAACATCGTCACAACAATGAACACATAAACACACTTAAATATATCAAAATATATATGTAAGTCATACAACTATATTGCATCATATGTTTTCACACTTAACCATTTAAAATGAAAAGACTATTCCCAAAACATAACTTAACTTAATCCTAAGCTGGTCAAACACTACGACAAAACCAAGCAGTATCAGCATGCCCCGAACTAAACATTCTTCTTCTTGTAGACGCCATAGTCCTTAAGAGGTTCATCAGAATTCCACCACATAGAACCCAGAAAAGAAACCACAAATAAAACATGCAAGAGTTAGAAACCGACATTTGGACATAACGCGATAGCCACATGCACGACACAACAATAAAAACACATATACGTACCCACATACATATTTGCGATCTCATAAACATTAACATCAAAGCATAATGGGTTTCACACCCCAAACAACATCTTTTGAAAATATGCATGAACACATCATATACATCATCTAACGTTTTCACTTAATCTCATGAGATATCCCGACCTCGTGTTTGAGTTGATCAGACTCTCGGCACATAGCCACAGACATATAGTCACAGGCCCACGTCCGAAACCCATTGCACACTGTCCAACATCGTGGCACAGTGATAACATCATGAATGGGGTTCCATTGTCCATCCGGCACAATGAAAACTTCATGGTATGAAATACCTGATGCCACAAGGTAATCATATATCATATTGTGGCACGTCTGCCAAATGCATGCTCGAAAACATATTTCTTTCAACACTGCTCTTTGTGTTATATCTTTCCTTGGCAAAGCTCAACGGCTTTAGACCAAATATTGTTTTAACATCTTTAAAATCATTCATTAACAACACAGGACCTCAAAGTCCGAGTGCTCAATCACGAAACCCCTAGACCGATGCACCAACCTTAGGTTCGTGGTAATAGAAAACATTTTAAAATGTTTTATCTCTTTTAGGTAGCTATCCAGTCTACTAGATAGCTATCCAGTCTACCATACACCGAACCTTAATATCCCGACGTCTCGGTTATTAAGTTCAAATCTTTTAATATATCATCCAAGTCAAAACTTGATTTCGGAAAACACATTAAGTGGGAAGATTTCTATCATAAAAACATCGGTTACCGAAAAATGTCATTTTCAAAAAGAGGGTCACAGAGATTTGAAGTTCATCAAAATACACGTTGTCGTTTCTAAGATACTTGCCGTAGTCGGTTTTCCAAATTGCCGTCGTTAAGACATTTTAAGGTATTTTAAGGAAAAACTTAGCTTTTTCCGCTTAAACAATTTTCTAAATTAACGGTTGAGTTATTTTCGCAGATTAATTTCACAAAATATCTTTTTATAATATTGCAGAATATCTTATGTAAAAATTAGCAGCAGTAAAATATTTTCACGGTTGCACCCTCTCTACGACCCATAAATCACTTTTTATAAATAAATCATTAAAATAATAATATTTCTCAAATACTTGTTATTTCTCCCAAACTATATTTTCCACAAACATTATATCCCAATATTTCCCATAAAACATTGAATATAATATACATTGTGCACTGACCACTGTCAGGCCTCACAAACAACATTCAACATCATCATCATAATTATATTACTAGCAAATCATGCATCACAGCAATATAATATACAACTGCAGATAATTAAATCAATTAAAAGCAGATAAACAACCGAAACACAGATAAACCACTTACAGCTATAAACACATAGCTCAGTAAAATAAACCAGAAAACACCACAGCCACATAGATAAACATATATGGACCACAAACAAATTACACATGGCCATCCGAATGATCCCTCAAGTAACCCCTCTTACCTCTTGAAGCTCCTCAATGAAATTAAAAGAATTATGTCGGTTGTCGGAAACCCTCGTACGCCGTAAAACAATTAACCTTCAATCAACACAACCAAACAATCCCTTAATCAAACAATTAAAACATCACTAATTCACCTATATAGGTCACGGCCTAATAGGGTCAAATGACTAAACAAACTCCAAAATTGTTTAAGTCATGGATTAATGATTCTAATATACTTAAGGAAATGGATTAAGGCTAAACAACAAAGTTTTGATCAAATTCATCTTAGCCACAAAGTTAAGATTTTCGGCCTCAAAAACATAAATAGTTTAGGTTAGGGTTTGATCTTATAATCACTTGAATCAACAACTAAATGGATTAAAGATCATGAATCAAGCATCATTTAAACAAAGTTGAAGAAAATCTTACCTTACCTATATATAGGTTCGGCCAAGCATGGATGAAAAGGGAAGAAAATTTTGTTGATCACATGCTCTAGGATAATCCAAGTATACATGATTCTAAGATCATAGGAAGTGGTTTCAACATCATAGGATCTTTCTAGAATTTGTTATGGATTTTCAAAGTTCTAGATCTAGAAATGGGAAAATATGATTCATGGCATAAACATGAGAAACAATTGAATATGAAAGCTTAGATGATCAAGGAGTTGAGCTTTGACCTCTTGAAGATTGAAGACATGAAAAAAATGATCAACCAACACTCATATAAAATCTGGACAGTTTGAGGATGTGTTGATTTTGTAAGTATATCTCATGATCTACTCATCCAAAAGTTACAAACTTTGGCTTATTGGAAATATAAGAAGAAAAGGAACAACTTTTATGTTGAAGGTTTCATTTTTTTCGGATCATAACATGGGTAAAAATAGGCTTCTTTCTGCTGTCTCGCATGGATCTGAGGATTCTGGGCAGTTTCTGTATTTGGGTCATAACTCTCAACATACTCATCCGTTTTTGATGATCTTTAGCTCGTTGGAAAGAAGAGAGAAAGAGGAACAACTTTCATGTTGAGAGTTTTCCGAGTTTCATAAAATAAGAGGGTCTTATTTTCGGTGCAAATTCTGCTAGTTTTAGGACATCAATGGTAGCTCATGTGTATGTTAGAAGGAAAAAGGAGGAATAGAGAAGATGATGGATGAAGTGAGAAGCTTGGAGAATGTTCAAGAAACACTTGACTCATCCAAGTTTATGAGCCAACCATGCGCCTTGCGAAATTTGGGCTTGGAAGCCCACTTAAGCCCATTTGATTTTGTCCATTGAAAATGCTTAAGACATAAACTATGTCATAGGAAACTTATATAAATGAATTGGCATCATGAAAATAATTTCATGAGCATGAAATTTAGGCTCATGGCCGCAGCCCCCCTAATGGGCTTGGAGCAAATATTCTGGCCCAATTCACTTAGAAAAGCATAGAAACTAACTTAGGGTCCAAAGTGCAATTAAGAGAAAGTTAAAGGACCAAAATGCAATTTCCCTAGAAATTGTCATCATGACTAGTGACTCCATCCATGACATCATCCACATGGCCTTGTCATTTGTGACTCATGGATATTATCCGTTAGCGGTTCCCGGAAATCCCGTAATCTGCTCCGCCGTTTACCTGATCAAATACGACGCCCGGATAAAACATAATATTTCACTTTTTAGTGAAATAATTCTAAAAATACACTATCGTAGGAAATGAAATAAAAATCTTAAGTTTTTCGTTCACGAGTTAAAATTAGGTCTTCTGGTCAGTATAAATATACTGTCAGTGAAAATAGCGGGTCGGGATTCGCCCGTCGTTTCAACCTAAATTTTAATCGTAGCTTTCTACGTTCAAGTAGAATTGAGTGGTAACCTCCGTTTATTTAAAATAATTTTCTAAAACTCAAATAAATATATAAACAGTAGCACATTCATTGTCGAAAAAGAAAACAGCGGAAAATCGGGGTATTACATTGTTACTTTTCGTGATTATTTTTACAAAAAGTATTGAATAACTACTATGCTATTGAATAACATTGGAAACACCCTTTCAAAAAATCTTACATGCAATTGTTGAAAGTTAATTCTTAACTGTTACTCTTTTTACCTTTTTTTTATTATCATTTTTTTTAAAGTTTTTTTGCAAGTGAAGGCATAACATGATTCATGTTTTCAGAATCAGGGCCATATTTTTCTGAATTAGTTTTCTTCTTTGTGCTTTTTAAGGTTTCATTTTTGAATTCTTAATTTTTAAATGCTAGACTATGTTTTGAATTTAAACCGTGTATGGTACCATTCGAAGTCCTACCTGAATTAATTTCATATCATTATAAA
This sequence comes from Echinosophora koreensis, assembly GCA_035048595.1. Classification (NCBI taxonomy): domain Eukaryota; kingdom Viridiplantae; phylum Streptophyta; class Magnoliopsida; order Fabales; family Fabaceae; genus Echinosophora; species Echinosophora koreensis. The sequence continues at coordinate 208,360 of JAPCYP010000173.1, forward strand.
TTAATGTTGATTCGATATGATTGGCTTATCACTTAATGATGTCAATATTCGATATTAATTGTGATTATTATATATAATTAAATGCAATATATGTTGATTCCATATATTTTAAATTTAAACCCTAATAGCACCATTCAAATTCGATTCTAAATTATTTCCACATCAATTTGAATTAATTTCATATCATTAAACGCATGCCTTTAATGTCATTAACTGCAAGAAGAAAAAAATCCTGATTTGATATATTTGGTTTATCACTTAATGATGTCAATATTCGATAATATTTGTGACTAATTCAATATAATTGAGTTCAATATATGCTCTCTTTTTTTGACAAAATAAAAGTTAAGCAATTTCATTAATAATGGAGAACGCAATACATTCGGTAACATCATCACGAATTTGGAGAATAGTAATATATGTAGCCACCCTAACAAAGAGTGAGCAACTACATGGACTTTCCTCCTATCAAACTCTACCAAAGAGTTGTTAACAAAATATGATAAAAGACTCCTATAATTTGAAATAGCAGCCCTATAATTAGCTTGGTCCTCTTGAAGGAGAGACCTAGGACTTCATCTTTTTGCACCTGGAGTCTGGGAGAGTAACTATAAAATTTGGCTTTGAAGAAATATCCTCCCTCATCACATAAATTGTGATCGAAGTCGATGCTTCGAGCTACCTGCAAGAAAGGCTCAATGCACTGCCAATTGTCTTCGACTTTATTTGCATAAACTAAAAAAACCAAAATTAAAAAGGGAAAAACGACAAAACGCGTATGGCCAATGACACCAAATGAGGTAGTTGTGGATAGAAACTGCACATAGGTTACCTATGCCTCGACAGTTCCAATTAAGGATACTTATGACTTCTGGCAGGCCTGAGAACCAGAACCTGCCAATAAAAATTGAAGAGAAATTGAGAGAAACAATTCCTTCATCTTCTTCATTCAGCAACGATAGACTCTCACAAATGGAGAGAAAAACATAGCTCTCACAAGTGGAGAAAAAAAATAATACTCCTCAGATAGCAGGAAAATATGAATGCAAACGCACTACAGAAAAACTAGGGCCTGTGCTGAGTTCAATATATGCTGATTTCATATTTTTCGAATTTAAACCTGAATAGTACCATTCGAAATATTTTATTGAATTATTTCCATATCATGTTGAATTAATTCCATATCATTAAACACAAGAAATCATTAAACATGGGAGAAAATTTCTGATTTGATAAAATTAGTTTATCACTTAAAGGAGTCAATATTTGATATTAATTGTGACTGATCTCATATAATTGAGTTAAATATATATTGATTCCATATTTTTCAAGCATAAAATCAAGATTTCTGTAATATCTCGACTTCCATCACGATACTACTAAGTAAATATATATATATATAAACCTGATTATAGCATATGAAATAATAGTTGAACATAGAAAATTTTGAAACTAAGAGAGATATCATCACAACATTTTGTACCAATTGACCACATAATTGAATTAATTTTATACAAATAAGTATTTAGCTCCTAAACAACAATTCAAACTCATATAAACATTGACTCCTAATAAGACTTCCACTCTGATCCGGCTGTGAAAACTAACGTATCTTGGGACACTATTGGGTGACTGTCAAGCAATCTCCGGAACTTGCTTATCAGTTTCCAATATGTACCTGTTATCTGAAACAAAAGGAGCCTAGTGAGAATAAATCTCAATGGGTTCCTGCTTCAAGCAAAACATGTGAGTAATCAATATATATATTCTATTTGATCGTCCTCATTGAAATACAATATATGCACACGTATTATAATTAACCTCATATAGTGGCAGAGTTTTTCATAGCCTACTCACCTCTTAACCAGGTGTGCACTCCATGGACTAATGCAAGCTAGAGTAAGACTAGTAAAAATCTATACTACTATGGAATTATTCTCTAATAACTTAGCCTTTCATCACCAGCTCTTTTTACCGGGTCCTTACTTAGGCTAAGTTATTTGATGAAAAAGAACCTAAATATAGGCACACATACATGAGGATAAACTTCACATACTTGGACATCCCTTTGGTTTTTTGTTAGTGAAAAACGTCGCTGTTTCCCGCGCACCGAGGTACTTAAGAGGAACTAGCTCTATACTGTAAGGCAGGACATACGTCTATGACCACAAGCGGCGTCCCACTTGCTTTGCACTTACTTGCTTGCCTTCCAAAACTGAAAGGACTCTATACTTGCCTTCCAAACTGAAAGGACTTCTGTGATTGCCTTCCAAACGATAAGGACTCTATACTCGCCTTCCAAACTGAAAGGACTTCTGTACTTGACATTTGAAATGTCCTTGAGAAACCATTCTAAATCGAATCATAATGGATATAGGATGGTTATCATTATTGGATGCCAAGTAGTGGTTTACTTCTATACATCATTATACTGCAGAAACACTCTAAATCAGTCAAAGCAGCCCTCAATCAAGCATTTAACAAGGAATAATGCATCAGTAACATATGCTGAATTTCTACGGTTTTCAGTCAACTTCTATGATTTTATTAAAATACCAAACGAAGTCGGATTTAGACAAAAGACCCCTATAAGGAAAGCTAAACAAGTCTATTTTATAAATATAATTTTATTTTTGGAATAAAGCTTTCCAAAAAGTACAGTTTTTAACCAATAAGCTACTGCATTCGAAAACAGGACAGCAACTTTACTCTAACTTGTAACAGGTTTTTCTTTATCAATACTCAGTGAAAAACGGTAAACTCAGTGCCTAAACTGTAGAAAATCGAGTCTAGTTTCTAAAAAAACAAGATTCATTAGCAACAGAACCCTACATAAATAATTATAAGCAAAACACTGAACCTATGTCAAAACGGGTTTATGGACAGCAACATCATCTAGGACATTTCACAAACAGTTCACATGCATGCAACAACCACTAAGTTAGATCATACAGCCACAAAGAGCACCATACCAATTGCACATATACATTTTATTCATGGTTGGACAGAATTAAAACACATAGAAATCTATTCCACACAATTCAAGTACCATATGCTCAAAGTTATATAAACAGAATTTTGTAGCAAATTGGAACTGGGTTTTCTCCACAAAAACTTCATCAAAATTAGAACTTCTAGAGCCTAAATTGTAACACCATAAGTTTATTTTCTATTAAAATTATAATTAACTCAATCCAATATTTGTACAATTTACAACAATTTAATTACTAAAACAATGTCAGTTCAGAGTTCCCAGTACGAACAGAAAATTAAATATCATTTTTCTCTTTCAATACTTAATGGAATTGAATCTTTACAACGCCCATTTCGAAGGCAAATGAGTCTACTTTCTAATGGTACAAATATTACTTCGAAATAAGCGCTGTAGAGGAAGTTATGGATGAAACACTAGCAGGGGTGCATTACGGGTTTGAAGGATTTGATAGCCCCTTGAAAATTTTTCATCCAAAACCACCCCTAATCAATATGAAATCAAAATCCCATTATTACAAAGCATATATCATTTCAGAACAAACATTCTACCAAAGCAATTTAAACAATCTAACAAGTAATTGGGATTTATGGTTACCCAATGTTACAAACAACAAGAACTCACTTGGCTTGGTAGTGGAAGCAAAGTTGCAACTGTTGATCTCCCTAGAGTTCCTCACTAATCTGATTTTGTGCTCCTATTTTGAAATTTTTGAGAGAAACTAGAGGTCTTGCATGCTGCCCTATTGCTTGGTGTAGGTGTTTAAGAGTTGTTAGAAAGAATGAAGAAGGGAAGTGGTGTGTGCTGGCCATAAATGGAGAGGAAAATAGGAAGGAGGATGGCTGTTTTGAGTCTTGGTGAGTGAAGGAGAAAAGTGAGATTGCATTGTCTTGTTCTGGTTGAAAATAAAAGGGAGAAAGGGAGAGGATTGGCTAGCCAATGGCGTTGGATTTCCTTGAAAAGTATTGGTCACTTAGGGGATTTTAGCATAGAGGTGAATAAGTTGGTTTAAAATAAGTGGGTGTGTGTATGATAATAGATAATACATATATATATATATATATATATATATATATATATATATATCCATTCCATTTTAAATTCACAAATAATAAACTTCATAATTCAATCAATCATAAAATTGTACATTTATGAAATCTAAAAGGATCCAAACACACCTATTTAGAATTATAATGAAAAGACTAAAATATCCTTTGGGAAGGATATTACAATTTCCATCATAGCATTAACTTATATAACAATATTTTGGAATCTGCACTTGATGGAATCAGGATAATTAGTAATAATAAAGATGAAAATAATAATGATAATAATATTAATAAATTCAAGATTTTCATGTTTCCCACCAAAACCATTTTTTATTACTCTTATTCTTATTTTAGCACAATCAATATATTAATATCTCAATTAATAACCATTATCAGAATCATAAATATATTCTCTTAAATGACTTATCGATTTCAAATTTGTATATTATTATATCAATCATTAATCACTATTTACTATTATTTTACCATGTAGATTTACTACAAAATAGATAATATTGTTACTTGAATCAAATAAAACTATAATTAAAATAGTTCATACATAAAATAATCAATTAATAAAGTAATAAATTAATAAATTAATAAATTAAAATAAAAAATAAATTATAAGTGAATCATTCAAATTTTAAAATTTAATAATGGTCACTTTTTAATCTAACTCAAATTCAATTTCAAATCTAAATTTATTCGAATAATACGAAAATTCAAAAAATAATATCAAATAAAATTGAATCTGCAACAACCCTAACTGCTCTATGGATTGACGACTGACCCCACAGACCAACACGAGTATTTCCAGCGGGCTTTGTCCTCACTCACGCACTTCCTAGGAAAACTTCCTAGGAGGTCACCCATCCCAGAATTGCTCCAAGTCATGCACGCTCAATTGTGGAGTTCTTAAATGACGAGCTCCCAAAAAAGGATGCATCTTGTTGGTATAGGTAGTATCAATCAATTCTTATAAGCCATCCTCAACTCTATAGTCCCATACCAACACTATCTCAGGATCACTCTCATTACGGTGTGTTATCGGTTCATTCATGTGTCCCTCTGCCTAGAAACCTGCCAGGAGCCGTTCCTTGTTCGTGCCTTCTTGCACCGGCGACCACTCCCCGCCCTCGTCGGTCCCTGGTGTCATTTTCCCACCAGCTTCCGCTTGGTTCATCCTCGAACCACACCGTACTGGGAGAAGTGTCGCTCTAATACCATTTGTAACCTTTGAGAAGGAGAAAAGGAAGGAAAGAAGGGCAAAATGGGAATTTTACGAAGTGGGTTCTTTTCTCCTGCTAGTGGGTGTGACACCCTTCTACCCCGCATGTTTTGTAAAGCATTAAACATATAATGGCAACGACGTAATCATGCATATTCATTTAAAAGGAATAAAAATCTGCTGATAGAAAGATTCACATGTACAAGTTCCAAAAACAACGCGGAAATAAATCATAAGTTTAGAAAGTTCAAAACGTAAAACATAAGACAAAAGCATAAACCCCAACCCCGATATCACATTCAGAGCTGGTATAAAAAGTTCTGGAATACATCAAAGGAATACAACCACTAACAAACTAAAACTGATAACTAAGCACCCTAACAAGTCGTGGCTCCTCGGAGTCACTCCTCGACTGGCTGCTCACCGTCCTCTGGAAAATGCCGATCAGGCCAAACATAAACAACAAGGAAAGGGAGTAAGAAACATATAATCATAACAGCATAGGAATAGGAAGCAAGATGACATGGCATAGCAGTGTAACGACGTATTATCATCCAAATCGTCAACAGATTAATCATTCAACATATGCTATGCAACGCTACTCCGCTACTTCATCAATGCATGTGGATCCAGCTAACTCAGGATGCTACTTCGGAGACATATATCCGTATTGGCCATAAAAGCACCAACACCGGCAGTCTACTAACTAGTGGACCCCATGGATAGCCTACGTATCATAACGGATACGACACCTCGGATGCGTACGGTGTCACCATAGCAGGGTGAACACCCGAGACTTGGGCCAGATCACATAACGGTGACCTCCCCTATGTAGACATCCCCCCCTCAACAACAACTCCAATGCTCTATGCAAATGACATAACAACGAACAAGACATCCACCTCCTGCACTTGGGCCGACTCAGCTCCCAAGACTTATCATTCACATCAACATCAACATCAACACCTTAGACCCAAACCATGGGGTCAAGGTCCCCTTGGCCCAAAAAGCACCAAGGTCCAACTTAACATTACCTCGACCGAAAAGCATCGAGGCCACTTTGGCCAAAAAGCACCAAAGTCCAACAGCTTGCGATAGCCCATTAGGCACCGACTTAACCAATTCATCGCTTCAATCCTCTTGGTTAATCGTTAGCCAAGTTATTTAAGTCTCATTAATTGTTTATTACACTATCAAGATACTATTGGGGATAATTGGGGTCGAAAGCCTCTTAAATGCCTTTAATCTAGTTTCTGTCAGGAGGAAGAGCACGGTCGTGCTCGTTTCCCTGCATGGTCGTGCTGCCACTTAAGTGGAGCACGGGCGTGCTAACTATCAGGCACGGTCGTGCTCATGGAGCACGGTCGTGCTCATGGAGCACGGTCGTGCTTAATCGCTGCACGGCCGTGCTAAACGCGCGGCCATTTTTCCAGAATTCAGTTGGGAGCACGGGCGTTCTCCCTGTTCAGCACGGTCGTGCTCAATGCATGACAGTACTGTTCTGGGCAGGAAACAGAGCCTAATTCTTGGGGAAAAACTCCATAAACACTCTTAAATCATAACCTAGAGTTGTTGGGCTAATCCATCAACATAAATCTCACACCTTACTAATTGTTCATAATCAATTTACAGTCTGAGTAATTAATCCTTAATTACTAAATCAATTAGGGTCCTAAATTAATCATTTAGGGTCCTTTAACTAACATATCATCTCCCTTAACATGAGCCAACCAAAACAATCACAATGACCACAACTCCAATACATTTATCATGACATATCATCAACCACTCAACGGTGTAATAAGCACAACATCATAGGCACATTAAACATGTTAACATAGTCAACAGTACAACCAACAGACAACTTATCATAGCATCAATAAACATATTAAACATGTTAGAGACATAGTATTAAACAACCATATTACCAACACATAATATTATCATACGACAACAATATAACGGGGTTATGGGAACCCCTCATCTTACTATACCCCTAGCCTAGAGATTATATTATACTATCTTCTCCCCATACCTAGTATGCGGTTCGCGTTTTCAAAAGAAGAAAGAGGGTCCTCTAGGGTCTCGTCTCACAAGCACTTATCTACGACCTCAAGAACAACAAGGAAACACCTTAATTAGAATCTTAGGACAAGAAATCAAATGGAAAAGAATGAGAGGGACGAGGTGTATGAATCTTACCTTGTTTGGAGGTTTAAACAGCGAATATGATGATCACGTCTTCGCAGTGATGTTCTCCTATCAACGAATGGTGAAGAACGGTGCAAGAACGGGTTCCCTAGAGAGAGTTTTCTAGGTACGGTTGATGGAGATTGAGATAAAAAGAGAAGGGAGGTAGCTCTGAGTGTTGGGACGTGATAGACTAGGGTTTAGATCGTGTTTTAGGGGTTAAAAACGGGTTGGAATGCGTTTTGCGCTTAAAAAGAACCTAAATCGCGTTTTCTGATTCTGCAAGTATTCGCGGGGCGAGATAGAGAACCAATTTCTGTCAGCTGGATTCGCGGGGCGAACCCGAAAGTGCAAAAGCTGAATTTTGGGTTTTCGCGAGGCGAACAAAGGCTCGCGGGGCGAGGACGAAACAGTTGAATTTGGCCAAAACACTTGAAATAAGATTTGTAGATAATTCTCTTAGCTTTCCGACGCCATGAAGATCACCTCGATCAGACATCTAGAACTCAAGATATGGCCAAAACGGTAAAACAAGTTACTAGGACTTCTAAGACAATTAAACCTTCCTAAGGCTAAACCTTCCTAACATGAACTTAGACATCAAGATCAAGCATGACAAGCATATATAGGCTAAGTCTAACACACATTAACATTTATTAACGTATGGTGGAATTCAGGGTGTTACAATTCCACCCCCCTTATAAAAATTTCGTCCTCGAAATTTCTATCGCCATGATTGGTGTAACAGCCTGTTTTTAATTACGCTGTTTTAACAGTAAAAATATATTTATTTATATTTTTATTTGAGACTTAGGAAATGATTTTGGAGAAAACAAAATCATATCTAGAACTTACTCTATGGTAGGAGGCTATGGTTAAAATTTGGGTTTAAAACTCAGACGAAAACCGGTCTGCATTTTTTTAACTGACAGTATAATTTTATACTGTTAGAAAACCCTAATTTGACTCGAAAAATGAAATTTGTAGATTTTTTATATTTTGTCCGTGAGGAAGTCTACTTTCCAAATTTCTAATCAGAAATAAAAAATTATGTGTATTCGGGCGAATTTTGGCGAAAATTCATCAGTCGGTGTTTTCACTGATAGTAAGATTTTAATGATCAGAAAACCTTATTTTGACTCGTGAACGAAGCAAAGTAGATTTTTATCACGTTTCCAACAAGATAGGGTATCTTGAAATTTTTGTAAAAAAATAAGATATTAGACGATTCTCGGGCTTTTTAGGTCGTTAATCGGGTAATCGACGGAGCCGGGAGCAAATAATAGAAAAATATCTAGATATTTAGTAAAATAAATATCTAGATATTTAATTGAAAATATCTAGATATTTAATGACAATATCTAGATATTTATAGGAAAATATCTAGATATTTAGTTTAACTTAACCATGATTAACCTAAACCTAACCTAGTTAAAGCCAACCTCCTATCTATAAATACCCTCCTCCCCCCACACCAAAACCTCACCCCTCCCCTCTCTTCCTTCATTTTTCTTCTTCAACTTCTCTTCACTTTTCTTCATTCTTGTTCTTCATTTCTTCAAGTGTTCATCATTCACCAAGAACACCAAGAACACCTTCACTCTTGTTCTTCATTTCACCAAGAACACCAAGAACACCATCACTCTTGTTCTTCATTTCTCCAAGAACACCAAGAACACCATATCGGAGTTGTGAAGAACTTCATCAATTCCTTTCATTTCTTCAAGCTTCAAGAGGTAAAACCTCTTCTCCTTAATCATCTAAGTCTTTTCCTTCATTTATTTTGTAAGATCAAGCCATGATTATCAAGTTTTCATAAATTTTCATTCCTAGATCTAGAACTTCAAATAATTCTAGAAAATTGTAGAAAAATCATAAAAATGTGAAACCAATTTCTATGATCTAGTTATGATCTCTACTTTCATTATCCAAGAGCTTAAAGAAATTTTCTAACCTATTTTGTTTATATTTGAGGCCGAAATCCTACCCTAAGTGGTTGGATGATTTTTATTCCATATTTTCAACTTATAGTAATTTATCCTAAGCTATCTAAGACCTAAGTAGTTAGTACCCAAAAGATTAGAATGAGAAAATGATCCTAGCCCTATTTTGAATTGAATGGCCGAATCTAGCATAAAGTGGGTATAGTTAGGTTTGTTTGATTAATTATAGTTATGTTGTTTGGTTCAAGGTGATACTATTAAACTGTGATAGCAAGGAACGTCGAGTTCGCGATTTCGGTGCTAACTCAGGTGGGGGAAAGAATCAACCTGTCGTCGGAATCGATAAGTAGTAGATTATATGATAATTGTGTAGGGCGACCTAAACCCTACTAGTAGTCGAGTAATTGACAAGACCAAAATCACATTGGAAACCTTTTCTGTAAAACCAATGGTGATTCGGGGATTGTAGGCTTATCGACGTTAGGATGATTTTTATCTTATTTGAGGTTGATTGAATTTATTATTATTATTGAATTGCTTATGTGATATTTTGTGGTATTTGAATATTTTGTGATGTTATGTTATGCATGATCTGTCTGGTGGTTAATATGATGCTTAGTGGATTTTAAGAAAAGATATATATGTTGTTCGAGAGATAGTTATTTGTTTTGGGTGTGAGAATAATGGTGATTTAGAAGTGCCTAACCTAGATGATTTATTTTAAAGAGGTATGGTGACCTAGAATATATGTTGAGTTCTAGTGGAAGGTTAAGGCACTAGGATGTTGTTAAAATGGGTTGGTGAGATTCACGTGTATTGGTAATATAATACACAAGGTCGGTATTGTTGTTCACAACCGTGTATTGGTAATATAATACACGAGGTCAAGAGTTCTCGCTAGACCGTTCCACCTTAGAAATAGGTTGTGCAGCTATAGTGTCATTGAATTTCATTGAGCACCCCCGGGAGTGGACGGGGTGTGCACCGGGAGCATCGTGCAGCTATAGTGTCATGCTTTGCATGAGCGTTCTCACCATGGAAGAGAATGTGCACCGGGAATTTGGAACCTGTCGCTTGAACAATTGACTGACATTCCCCGAGAGGAATGCGTGAAAGAAATCAGTGGTGGCCACGTCAGTATAAAAGTCTAGTTGTACGAGATTGGGGTAGAGGATGATACATGATTTTGAGGATGTTGTGCTAGTTAGGTGTTAAATGATGATTTGTCTGTAACAATTACTGTATAGTTTACTATTACTCTTTTCCGCTTTTTGATGATAGAACTGCTTCTTATCCCCTATATTTCTGTATTCTTGTGGGCTACTTTACTTACATTAGAAGAACCAATGGAGGATTATGTTGCTGAGGAGCAGGACGGAGATCTGTATGAAACAGAGGTTGCTGAGGAGTTGGATGGAACTCCTTACGAACCAGACGCTGGAGGTCGGTCTGTGATCCACGGTGATTAGAGTATAGACACTATGGCCAGTGTGTCTAAGGAGTATTTTTATATGTTTCCGCTAAGTATGACTCTTATTTAAGTTTATGCCTGTGAGGGATCCTATGGAAAGGATACCCTCAACAGTGTTTTGGTAATGTAATAAATAACCAGGTGTGTATTTATATATTACAATGTTGATATGTTTAATTTGCAGAAGTTATATGTTTAGTAAATAAGTTTTAATTTTTACGTATTTTTCACGCTAAGCGCGCAGTTAAGAAATAATTTAAGAGAGAATTAATCTAATAAAACACCGGGGCACAACGGGGTGTCTCAATTGGGTAAACTTTTACCAATTAAGTACGTACCTTTGGTTAAGTCTTCCGACTCGGATGCTCCACTCCCAATGAGAGTAAAAACTCTCCCAATGGTCTTCAGACGATTGACTTGGGGTCTCTAGTCCCTGCTAGCACTCTATGGCTCTGGCTTCGCTTCGCTACACTCCCGGCTGATGTGGCCAGACATGTCACACCTAAAGCAAATGACGTCTGGTTCCTTACACTGGATTGTGAAGTGATCCGGTGCGCTGAACTTGCCGCACTTCCTGGGCCTAGGGGCATTGAAATTACCACCTCTAGACCTATCTTGAGAAAACTGTGGCCCCTTGCCACTCTGTTTGAAATCTCGGCCAACTGGAGTTAGATGCTGCCTCACCTCGTCTCCCCGATCATCCTTCTTACTACTCTGAACATCTGAACCCTTACGACTCGCCACCCTGAACTTGTAGGCATCCTCGAAGATCCTACACTTGTTCACCAGAACTGGAATGACTCGGATCTCCTGATAGCTGATCGCTTGCTTGATCTCTGGACGAAGGCTATCCTCGAACTTTACACACTTTGATCAGTCATCTACCATGACCTGATAAGGTGTGTAATACCTAGCCAGCTCCTCGAACCTTGCCGCATACTCTCCCACGGACATACTACCTTGCTTCAGAGTCAAGAACTCCATCTCTTTCTTATCGCGGACGTCAACTGGGAAGTACTTCTCCAAGAACCTGTCCTTGAAGACATTCCAAGTCACCACTGTACCCTCAGCTTCTATATGCTGGCGACGATTCTCCCACCAATGCTCAGCTTCCTCTGACAGCATGAAAGTCCCAAAGATGACTTTCTGAACATCGTCGCATCCCATAGCTCGGAAGATTTTCTCAATCTCCCTTACCCACAAAAGAGCACCGTCGGGGTCATAAGCTCCCTTGAACTTGGGCGGGTCGTTCCGCTGGAACTTATCCAGACCCTGAAACTCAGCTGGTCCTTCATGTTGGTTGTTGTTCTGGTTCTGGCCAATAGCAGTGGCAAGCAGTGCCAAAGCATCGGTGATCGCTTGGTCGTTCCTACCTTTTCCCGCCATTGGTTCCTGCATTTACCCAAGACAACTGTTAAATACAGGAGACCAAGCAGGAAGGTCTAACGCTTCTTAATACTAAAGCATCATTAGCTATAATGCATATAGATAATTCAAACAAAAACACACGGAAGACTCGCAACTGACTCATGCCACGTCCGGACAGGGCCGAACTGCTCTGATACCACTAAATGTGACACCTTCTACCCCGCATGTTTTGTAAAGCATTAAACATATAATGGCAACGACGTAATCATGCATATTCATTTAATAGGAATAAAAATCTGCTGATAGAAAGGTTCACATGTACAAGTTCCAAAAACAACGCGGAAATAAATCATAAGTTTAGAAAGTTCAAAACGTAAAACATAAGACAAAAGCATAAACCCCAACCCCGATGTCACATTCAGAGCTGGTATAAAAAGTTCCGGAATACATCAACGGAATACAACCACTAACAAACTAAAACTGATAACTAAGCACCCTAACAAGTCGTGGCTCCTCGGAGTCACTCCTCGACTGGCTGCTCACCGTCCTCTACAAAATGCCGATCAGGCCAAACACAAACAACAAGGAAAGGGAGTAAGAAACATATAATCATAACAGCATAGGAATAGGAAGCAAGATGACATGGCATAGCAGTGTAACGACGTATTATCATCCAAATCGTCAACAGATTAATCATTCAACATATGCTATGCAACGCTACTCCGCTACTTCATCAATGCATGTGGATCCAGCTAACTCAGGATGCTACTTCGGAGACATATATCCGTATTGGCCATAAAAGCACCAACACCGGCAGTCTACTAACTAGTGGACCCCATGGATAGCCTACGTATCATAACGGATACGACACCTCGGATGCGTACGGTGTCACCATAGCAGGGTGAACACCCGTGACTTGGGCCAGATCACATAACGGTGACCTCCCCTATGTAGACATCCCCCCCTCAACAACAACTCCAATGCTCTATGCAAATGACATAACAACGAACAAGACATCCACCTCCTGCACTTGGGCCGACTCAGCTCCCAAGACTTATCATTCACATCAACACCTTAGACCCAAACCATGGGGTCAAGGTCCCCTTGGCCCAAAAAGCACCAAGGTCCAACTTAACATTACCTCGACCGAAAAGCATCGAGGCCACTTTGGCCAAAAAGCACCAAAGCCCAACAGCTTGCGATAGCCCATTAGGCACCGACTTAACCAATTCATCGCTACAATCCTCTTGGTTAATCGTTAGCCAAGTTATTTAAGTCTCATTAATTGTTTATTACACTATCAAGGTATTATTGGGGATAATTGGGGTCGAAAGTCCCTTAAATGCCTTTAATCCAGTTTCTGTCAGGAGGAAGAGCACGGTCGTGCTCGTTTCCCTGCACAGTCGTGCTGCCACTTAAGTGGAGCACGGGCGTGCTAACAATCAGGAATGGTCGTGCTCATGGAGCACGGTCGTGCTTAATCGCTGCACGGCCGTGCTAAACGCGCGGCCGTTTTTCCAGAATTCAATTGGGAGCACGGGCGTGCTCCCTGTTCAGCACGGTCGTGCTAAATGCATGACAGTACTGTTCTGGGTAGGAAACAGAGCCTAATTCTTGGGGAAACACTCCATAAACACTCTTAAGTCATAACCTAGAGTTGTTGGGCTAATCCATCAACATAAATCTCACACCTTACTAATTGTTCATAATCAATTTACAGTCTGAGTAATTAATCCTTAATTACTAAATCAATTAGGGGTCCTAAATTAATCATTTAGGGTCCTTTAACTAACATATCATCTCCCTTAACATGAGCCAACCAAAACAATCACAATGACCACAACTCCAACACATTTATCATGACATATCATCAACCACTCAACGGTGTAATAAGCACAACATCATAGGCACATTAAACATGTTAACATCGCCTACAGTACAACCAACAGACAACTTATCATAGCATCAATAAACATATTAAACATGTTAGAGACATAGTATTAAACAACCATATTACCAACACATAATATTATCATACGACAACAATATAACGGGGTTATGGGAACCCCTCATCTTACTATACCCCTACCCTAGAGATTATACTATCTTCTCCCCATACCTGGCGGTTCGCGTTTTCAAAAGAAGAAAGAGGGTCCTCTCGGGTCTCGTCTCACAAGCACTTATCTACGACCTCAAGAACAACAAGGAAACACCTTAATTAGAATCTTAGGCCAAGAAATCAAATGGAAAAGAACGAGAGGGACGAGGTGTACGAATCTTACCTTGTTTGGAGGTTTAAACAGCGAATATGATGATCACGTCTTCGCAGTGATGTTCTCCTATCAACGAATGGTGAAGAACGGTGCAAGAACGGATTCCTTAGAGAGAGTTTTCTAGGTACGGTTGATGGAGATTAAGAGAAAAAGAGAAGGGAGGCAGCTCTGAGTGTTGGGACATGATAGACTAGGGTTTAGATCGTGTTTTAGGGGTTAAAAACGGGTTGGAATGCATTTTGGGCTTAAAAAGAACCTAAATCGCGTTTTCTGGTTCTGCAAGTATTCGCGGGGCGAGACAGAGAACCAATTTCTGTCAGCTGGATTCGCGGGGCGAACCCGAAAGGGCAAAAGCTGAATTTTGGGTTTTCGCGATGCGAACAAAGGCTCGTGGGGCGAGGACGAAACAGTTGAATTTGGCCAAAACACATGAAGTAAGATTTGTAGATAATTCTCTTAGCTTTTCGACACCATGAAGATCACCTTGATAGGACATCTAGAACTCAAGATATGGCCAAAACGGTAAAACAAGTTATTAGGACTTCTAAGACAATTAAACCTTCCTAAGGCTAAACCTTCCTAACATGAACTTAGACATCAAGAACAAGCATGACAAGCATATATAGGCTAAGTCTAACACACATTAACATTTATTAACGTGTGGTGGAATTCAGGGTGTTACAGTGGGCTAGACCCAAAAGTCTAAGAAGCAACAATGGGATATCAGAAAAAGGCTCATGATTTTCCCTCCCCAAAAATTACTATTCCCACCTCTCATTCCCCTTCAATTTTATTTTATTCCTTAAATACCCTCGAACCCAACCCTTTATTCACCCTTCCTTCAATGGGTTATACAGAAACTAGTTTCGTAAGTGTAGATTTTTTTTTACACATATGAAAAATACAGTTTTCATAAGTGTACAAAAATAATAGTGTACAATTTTTTTACACTTGCGAAAAATACAGTTTTCACGAGTGTATGGAAAATAATAGTGTAAAATTTTTTGCACACTTGCTGAAAATACAATTTCCGTGACTATAAAAAATATTACACTTTCGGAAAATAATAATTTCAGTGTTAATAAAATTAACAATAACAATAAGTGTCCTCTAGCAGGGATGGCAATTTGTACCCTACCCATGGGGTACCCGCAAAAATTACCCACAATGGGTAGGGTAATTACCCGCACAATGGGTAAAGGTTCGGGTACGAGTAATTACCCACAAAAATGAATGGGTATGGGTGCGGGTATGGGAACTATGGTACCCACCCCGCCCCATACCCGCACATATGATTACGTATATATAATTATTTATTTATTTATTTATTTATTTATTTATATTACTAATATATATAATTTTAACTATAATACAAATTATAAAACCAAAATTAATCTAAAGATTATTAACTTTCTAAACCTAGTTGCATCCATAATTCCTTTTTGGGTGTTTTTATTTATTTAAATATTTTGATTTGTAATATTTATTAGTAGATTTAAAAGACCTTTGAATCGTTTTTTAATTGTTATAACTTTCTTTTGTTATTTTTTACTTTTTCACTGTTAAAGTGCGAGTAACGGGTACGGGTACGGGTACTTAGGTACCCAGAGGGTACGGGTAAGGGTACTAAAGTTACTACCCACAAGGATACGGGTCCGGGTACGGGTAATTTTTTCAAATGCGGGTATGGGGACGGGTACTATGGTACCCTATCCAAATCCTACCCATTTCCATCCCTATCCGCTAGTGGTAGGGATGGCAATGGGTAGGGTCTGGGTAGGGTACTGTGGTACCCATCTCCATACCCGCGTTTAAAAAAATTACCCGTACTCGGACCCATACTCGCGTGGGTAGCAACTTTAGTACCATTACCCGTACCCTCTGGGTACCTAAGTACACGTACCCGCACCCATTACCCATATTTTAACTGTGAAAAAACAATAAATAATAAAAAAAACGTCAAAGATCTTTTTCATAAAACATTACAAATCAAAACATTTAAATAAATAAAACATTCAAAAAGGAATTATAGATGTAATTACGTTTACATAGTTAAAAATCTCTAGATTAATCTTGGTTTTAAAATTTGTATTATAGTTAAAATTATATATATTAGTAATATAAATAAATAAATAAATAAATAATTAATTAATTATATATACATATACATATGTGCGGGTGCGGGTGCGGGGCGGGGTGGGTACCATAGTACCAGTACCAGTACCCGCACCCATACCCATTCAAATTTGAGGGTAATTACCCGTACCCGGACTCTTATCCATTATGCGGATAATTACCCTACCCATCGTAGGTAATTTCTATAGGTACCCAATGGGTATGGTATAAATTGCCATCCCTAGCTGGTGGCTGGCTTGGTGGTTTGGTGTTCTGTGAAGAAGCCAAGGAGGAAAAAGGAAAAGTTTAAGGTTTAAGTCTCAAAGGTCGAACATTTTCGAAGCATCAATTTATCATTACTTAATCAAAACTGTTAGAATAAAATAAATTCAGTAAGTTCAAGAGATACTCTAGCTGTAGTAAGATCATGCTGCTATTATAAAGAATATATCTTTTTGATAGATCTTTCAAGATGTCATAAGCAGTGATATCAATGCCTGCATAAGAAATCATACCAAGAAAAGATGAAACAAGCCCTCTATGGAAAGTCCGAGGTCGCTCTTGATCCCATATATCCTTTGTAAGTGTTCCCAGCTTAGGAACCCTTCCACCTTCAGAAGAGATGTCGTGGCTTGGTGAGGAACCAGATCAAGTGAGAGTGGGGTGGGGTGGGGTGGGGTGATTTAGGGTGGGTTAGGTTAGGTGAGTAGATAAGGGGTTCGGGGTAAAATAGGTAAAAGAGTTTAAAAATATCAAAGAGAGATGTGGGAATAGTAATTTATGGGGTGAGAATAATGTAACAGCCCGATTTTCGTATACGATGTATTAACGATAAATATATATTTATTTATATTTTTATCTGAGACCTAGGAAATGATGTTGGAGAAAACAAAATCACATCTAGAACCTACTCTATGGTAGGAAGCTTTAGTTAAAATTTGGGTTTAAAAACTCATACGGAAATCGGTCTGTGTTTTTAACGACAATATAATTTTATACCGGCAGAAAACACTAATTTGACCCGAAACTGAAATTTGTAGATTTTTTATATTATGTCCGTGAGGAATTCTAATTTCTAAATTTCTGTTCAGAAATAAAATATTATGTTTATTCGGATGAATTTTGGTAAAAGTTTGGACGGAAAACAGTCGGTATTTTCACTGACAGTAAGATTTTAATGATCAGCAAACCTAATTTTGATTCGTGAATGAAATGGTTTACGTTTAAAACATATTTCCAACGAGTTTGGTTATTTTGAAAATTTTCGATCGAAAAACAGATGGAAACCCTAATCGGGAAACCGACGGAGTCGAAAACGGAACTGCAGAGACCCGTCAAGATATCGGGACAACGAGTCATGCATGATGACTCATGGAGGATGAGTCATCAAGCATTTATTGGCATTAAATGCTAGTAACCATGACTTTTAGGTAAAATAACCAAAATGCCCCCAAGTTTTCGTGGTTATTAACAAAACACATCTCCTTACTTTTAACCATTCATTTTACATGGTTGTAAACCTCCCACATCTCCTCAATTTCTTGCAGCCATATATACTAAATCATACCTGTTTCATTTTGCTTTCGTTTCATCATTTTCCTCTCAAAAACCGAAATCGGGTAAATGACGAAGCTGCGTACGGGATTTCCGAGAACCGCTAATGGATTGGATCGATGAGTCATGGATGACTCATGAGATATGGCCCAAAATCAGCCACACTTCCCTTCATTCTCCACCACATAATCTAACCTAATCATGATTACAAATTAACTCTAGTTAGGTTATTATAACCATAGTTAAGTTATTATATTATTTTCTAAACTTAACCTATGTCAAATTAACTTAACCTTGGTTCATTTTAATTAATTAAACAACTCCTCACTCACTTATTCTCCCATTTGGCCGCAGCCCCCTCCCCACTCTTAGGCATCATTTTGTTGCACTTTGCTTCATCTTTTCTTCACAAACACAAAACAACACCAAGAACACTTAAGAACACATACTTGACAACTTGTGATCTTGATCAAATTTCTTCATTTCCTTTATCAAACTTCTTCATTCCAAGGTGAGGAATCCCTTCCTAATCATCTTAGCTTCATTAATCATCCATCAATCTCCATGTTCATCAACTATTTCATGATTTTCCATTTCTAGATCTAGAATTTCAAATATTTCTAAAAAATTGTAGAAAAATCATTTTAATGTGAAACCAATTTCTATGATCATTATATGTCTTCTACTATCCTCATCTAGGAGCATGTAAGAAAAATCATTTTCCTTCCTATTTTTCTTGTTGAGGCCGAACCTATGTGGTTTTAGGCAAATGAAGTTTTTTTTCAATTTTTAGAGTATGACACTTGATATTAACTCCTTAAAACCTATAGTTGTGATATCTAGAAGCTTGAAATCAAAATAATTTCCTAACCCTATTTTCTAGCCTTGGCCGAAATTGTGCTCATATGGGGAAAATAAGTTTTCTTCAATCTTTAAGTGAGTGATGATTTGTATGAACTATCTAAGGTGTGTAGGTTATAGATCCAAGAGTTTGTGAGCAAAAGGAATTTTTTAACCTACTTTACTCACAATGGCTGAAACCCTAACCCTAGAGGTTAGATGATTTTGTTTCATATTTTTAACTTCTAGCAATTTATCTATGCTAGTTAATACTATAGGAACTAGATTCCAGAAGATTGGAATGAGAAAATGACCCTAACCTATTTTTGAATTGATGGCCGAAACCTAGCATCAATGTGTCATAGTTGGATTTGTTTGATTAATTATTGTTATGTTGTGTTGGTTGGAGGTTAACGGATACTAGTGACTTAGTGACGAGGATCGGAAGATTCGTGTTTCCAGTGATAGCTCAGGTGGGGGAAAGATTCAACCTATCGTTGGAATGGATAAGTAGTTTATAATATAATATTTGTGTAGGGCGACCTAAACCCTGCTAGTGGTCGAGTAATCGACAAGACCAAAATCGCATTGGAATCTTTTCCGTAAAACCAATGATGATTTGGGGATTGTAGGTTTATCGCCGTTAGGATAATCTTATAATATTGAGGATGTTTGACTTTATGATTATTGACTGTTTGTGATATACTGGTTGAGGTATTCTACTGCTTGTGACGTTTTATTTTGATGTTTGAATATTTTATGATGATTGTGTTATGCATGATCTGCCTGGTTTGATAGTGTTTTTAGTTGCCTTTTAAGTAAAGATATATATTGTTCGGGAGATATTCATGTGGGTGAGAGAATGATTTGACTTAGAGGTGCCTAGCCTAAATTAATTATTTTATAGATGAGAGGTGACGTAGAACATGTGTTGAGACTATGATGGAAGGTTGAGGCACTAGGTTGTAACCGATGCGGGTCAGTGAGGTTCATATATATGCATAGTATTGTTCACAGTAGTGTGAGTGGAACACATGAGGTCAGAGGATGTGAGTACGGATATTGGATGTCACGAGTCAGTTCTCTAACGGGAATGGGGGAAACTACCGTGATATCCTGATAGTTCTAGATGAGTCGTCCCGTATCCTAACTGGAATGAGGATACTTTTGTATGGAGCAGCCATTCCCTAATGGGAATGGGAGAATAGTGTCGTTCTTTGAATAAGCATCCTAACGGGAACGGGGGTGTGTCTCATTCACTGGATGAACACCCTAACGGGAATGAGGGTGTGCCCCGATGCAAAGGAGGGATGTAACATGATTAGGTGGTGGTCACGTTAGCATACAGGGTTTGTTGCATTAGAGTAAGGGTAGAGGATGATATCGTGAATTGAGGATGACTGTTATGTATATGTATTGGGTGTCTTTGACTATTATTGTATTATATGCTATGTATTCCTTTCCGCTTTTGATGATAGAACTGTTTCTTATCCCCTATATTTTCTGTATGTTGTATTTTATTGTTATGTGATCGTACGATAAGGCCCTGTGGAGGAACCAGTTGCTGAGGAGTTGGACAAAACTCCGTATGAACCTTATGCGGGAGGACGAGCCGTGGATTCTAGTGATAGAGTTCAAGTGTTATGGCCAGTGTGTCTTTATACGTTTTATGTTTCCGCTAATAATATTTTGTATAAGTATGCACTTGCAAGGGATCCTACTGATGGGATACCCTAGACAGTATTTAAATACTCTGATAAATAAACATATGGTGTGTATGTATGTTATATATATATATATAGTATGATGTTTTAAATTTAATACCTTGTATGTTTATATTTAAGTTTTAAATTTTTACGTATTTCGGAATATACGTTTAACGTTAAGAACGTGAGTAAGTTTAAATAAATAATTAATGGCACAACGGGGCACAATGAGGTGTCTCAATAACAAACCCCTCAGAAAAATTGTCGGGTCTGTCCCGTTCATTAATAAGAGTCCAGTCAATATCATGCCCATTTACCATACTCCTTTCAATAGCGGGTCACAACCCAATGCCTTAAGGAATGATGAGAGAGTTACTGGGGATATCAAGGCAGAATTGATTCAAAAGGAACAAAAGCAAGTCTGGAATTGTAGTGCACTGGGGTTGTTTGACAAAATGAACATGGGGGAGACTGGAGCAAAGATAATGGGATTCGCTGGATTCTCTATCTTATGGGATCCAGCTGCTGCAACCGGTACACGAGATAGCACATTGCAGATTTTTGTTGAAGATAATGGCTGGGTGAACCAGCGAGAAAATGGAATAATTTGTTCTTTTGATGCTATAAAGTGCATGCTACAAATGGCTGGGTAATCTTTCTGAGAAGATGAGGATGACCAAGTTGGAGTGTAAAGATGAGGTTATAGATATGTTTGCTGGCATTGGCTACCCATGTGCTGAAATCGATGAGCAAAAGGATGTGTTATTTGGTATTGCTGCAATAACAATGGGAAAGCGGGGCTATGCCACCTGTATTCTTACCAATGCTATGTGTGGCACTATGGTTCATGGGGATGGAGAAATTGTGGGGATGTGTCAGCAACAAGCAAGAAATGTCAATATGGTCATTTGCCAACTTGCTACCCGTGGAAGGTTGAAGTCTTCTAGTAGGGCCTTAGGAGAGGCTATGCTGATGGGTGTCTTGAGAGACTCTGCTAAGGTTACAGTTGCCATGGTAGTCGGGGGTTTGGTGGTTCGTTGTGTTTCCACCCAAGCAAGACAGGTTCAGGTTGCCATCATCCATAGGAATCACCAAGTGTTTGGCTCTATTGATGAGGTGCTACAGAGGCTATGGGAAGAAGGGGAGATTGACATTCAAGCCACTACTGCTCGCAAAAGTCACATGCCTTTCGGGTTATCTAAGATGATCTTTGGTGATAGCAGAGAAAAAGATCAATGGGACCCAGGTGGACATCCTTCTCTGTCCCTAACAACAAGAGCATTTTGTTTCAAACAATGGGATCCAGGAAAATTTTGTTCAAGAGGCCACTTGCTTGTTCGCCTTGAGGACAAGGTGAATGTTTAGGGGAGGAGTATTGTTAGATATTGTTAGCTAAGTAGTTAGTTAGTTAGTTAGTTAGTAGGTGAGTTAGGTAGTTAGTCGAGGGAAATAAGGCATGTTGCCTATAAATAAAGGAGAGATTGAGAGAGGAGGGCATCTTGTCATTTGGGAATAGTTGGGGCCTTTGAGCATTGGGAGAGTCCAAAGTCTCTCAAATACTCTGAGATTACATTCTGTAAGGGATTTTCCCTATTTTCTATAGTAATATCAATTGGTTCCTATCAAAATGCTTCTCTGCCTATAGAATCCTTAAAGCCGTAGATTATTATTAAGGTATAATAATAGATTTAAAATGCAGTCAGCAAGCGGAATTGTGAAAAAAAAAAAAAAAAAAGCAAGCGGAATTGTGACTACAACTGTGGCTGCATTGATTTGCAGTAAATGCAACATAACCGCAATTTAAAATCATGGGTATCACATTAAACCAAAGTCTGAATAAATTGGCCTAATTGACAAAAACTTAAGAATTACCTGCATTCCACCATAATCGACGGCAGGACAATTAGCAGACCTTGCCAGGCCAACAGGCTAGCAGGCCAAATCAACCGTAATTATAAATAAATAAATTTAAAAAAATAAACATGTTTTAATATGCAAAACTGGACAATAATTTTCAAAAAACTGTTTATTGGCTTAACTGGACATTGAAATAGCAGGTCCCAAGCAATCAGCATCCCTAAATGCATAATAGCTTATATGGTCTCTATCAAACAACACAACCAACATCCCTATCAGTAGATATACAAGCAAGTAGATACATCTTGAGTTACCCACGAGACCAAAACAATCAGTAGTTACATCTTAACAAGAAAATCTACAACCAAGTCCAGGAAAAGTAGACAAACAATACTAAATGGAATATGTAATATGTTTTTTAGAGTAATAGAACCTTCAAGAACTCTTAACAATCCAATTAAGTGTATTAGTTTTCATTGTTGGACGTCATTCAAGCATACCACTGAGATGCAGCATTGATCGTTTCCCTCTCTATTAAAAGCTCCTGCTAAAAACTTTCATTGATATCTTCTCAACTTGAGCTACTAAAGCACTATGTGCAGCGACAGCATATTCAGAAATTTATTATTATAACTGAAAGCCAAAAGAAAAAAGCAACAATAGTTAGAAAAGAGGGAATAACAAGCAAAGAAATTTATTATTTAAAAAAAATCAATATCAAGCATCTAGTTAAACATTTTAGAAGATATACAAAGAATATGCCTCACCAAGTGCAAGAGCTATTATTCCCTGCTCCCCAGCAGATAAATCGGCTACAAATGCAGGAAATGCATTAGGGGGTGTATCTTATTAGTGTCTATAAAACCAGAAAGTTGATACAGCTTCTGCCCATCAGTCATTGGGTTTGATAAATACAAATACATCAGTTCAATGCAACAGGAATTAAGACAATAGCTTAAGCATATAAGAATGGCAATAACTATGGACTATCAATGCAAAATAAGATGAAATGCAGGCTCGGTAACAGATCTTGACTGTAAAATACAGATTCAATACAAATTCAATAAGCTGCAAAATATTGCTGGCTGTTCAGGTAAGCCCATCGAGCCGGGCTCAAAATGCCAGCTCAATTCACATAACATATAATCGTTGTTGCATTCACCAATTATTGCTACAATATTAGATGCCAGAACTCCTATCAACTTTCTATGAATTTGCTAACAATTTGTAGATAGAGTCCTGAAGTAAAAAATTAAAAAAAAAAAATACAAAAATACAAAAAAAAAAAAAAAAACCAAAGGACAATCTTCTGAGGACGAAAACAGTCCTATGTGCAACCAAATGGATGAATTGGAGAATCAAACACTCTCTTATGCATATTAAGAAGAAATCATATACAATTAAAAAGCATGAGAAATGTTTACTCTATTATTTCAGAACACATAAAGCAAGTCTAAACCAGCAGGTTTAACCAATTGAAAGGAGAAAACCTTGCTTGATTTGGCCTATAACAAGAGTTTTGTCTATAAGAATAAAGCAGAACTTAGGAAGTTCTATAGCAGTTTTGTCTACTCTTCTTCGATAGCATCTTCTGCAAAACTCAGGACCTGACAAACAGATGCCTCCACATCCTTATCCGGGTAAAAGTAAGACCTCTTTCCTTCCAACTCAGCCACCCTTTTCGCAGCTCCGGAGTCTCTAGGACTCTCATTAGCACTCCGAAGTGTTCTAATCTTTGGAAGCCACACATCACTCATATCTGCAATGGATGATGATGACAACAATGAAGCCTTCTCCTCCTCCTCCTCCTCCACCTTGTCCTCACTCTTGTACACTACAACCTCTGCCGGAATTTCCCACCTCTTCTTCGCCCTAACCGATGAAGCGCGCCTCTTGTCACACCTCCCACCACCATAATCCTCATTGTCATTTTCAGGCAATAACCTCTTCCTGGCATCAATTGCAACAGAATTCCCACTAGACTGATTATTAGCAATCTGGTTATACCGGCTCGCCACGACCCTCCCAGGCTTCAATAGCTTCTTATTAGTATTAGGCACTGATTTTCCCCCCTCCTTGAACAGCTTCCTTGGCTGAACCAAAGCAAGAACCTCATCCTCTTTCTTCAAACACTTTCTTGATCCCAAATTAGCAGTGGTGGCTGCATGCCTCTGACCTTGAATTAAGTTCACTCTACCCATAAATTTCCCCGATTTCGGGCTAAGGCTCAAACTCTTCCTCCTTTCACTCACTCCCTTTCCCTTTCCTTTTCCTTCATCAATCTCTTCCAGCTTCCAAAAGCACGATTTCCGGCGATTCTGCATCGCTGGAACAGGGGTGACAGTATCAGCCTTCCGTGATGACCTCCCTCCTCCCCCTCCTCCTCTGGAGGCAATCTCTGCTGGCCCTAAACTAACGCCTCTCCTCATGTTGTTAACCTTCGCTTTTGGGGTCTCTTCAATCTTTTTCACAAAACCCTGTTTCGGGGGTTCCATGAACTTAGCAGCAACGATTCTACCCTTCTTTTCCACCGTCTTTGCCGCGGCGGCTTTCTCTAAACGGAGCGCTTCCAATCTCGATGTCAAACGCTTGATCTCCTTCTCAATCTCTTCAATCTCATCGTCAATCCTTTTCTCGTCTTCTTGTTCGAAACTCTTCTTCTTCAACTTGAGTATGCTCTGGGACTGAGTTTTTCCCAGAATACCATTTGTTCCGCAACGGTGCTTGATTGCAGAAACAGGGGAGGAATCCAGTGCGGCAGGGCTCAGGTTTTCTTTGCTGCAATCGGAGGACCAAGAACAAGTCTTCATAGGGAACGACAAGCCTTGCAATTCTTCTTTGCCGTCGAATGCTGCGTTGTTCCACACGTGAAGCTGTGTGGAGTTCTTGGTGGTGCCTTCTGGGTATTGAAGAATGCTCATGGTTATTTTGAACAAGGAAAGAAACTTTTAGCTTGCTGAAAAGAATTCAGGTTTTATGATTTTGGAATCTGATTCTAGGTTTTTAGCTTTTAGTGTGATTCTTGGGTAGAAGAAGAAAGCTAAGGGTTGAGATTGAAATTGAGACCGAAAGTGTGACTAAATGGGTAATTATTTGTATTTTGAGATTATGTGACCGTTGGGATAGAAATTAGACGTTGGTGATGAAGGAGGCGCCCTGATCGTTGAATGGAAAACGCTCCTTATAGACGATTTGATTTTTAATTATTAAAGGTTTTTATTATGCTCTTAATTGCGGGCTTTCTTTTCTGTTTTCTCCGATAATTGTTATGCATGTATATGTTTCCTATTATTAGTTATTATATTAATTAATATTAATAATACCCATATTATATACAAATCTTTTGTATATTTACTTTTATAAGGCAACCTCACTGTATATATTTATTTAAAGGTCCAAATTAGTCCCAAAAAAAGGAGGTATACTTTTAGTCCTTAAGAAAGAAGAAAGAAAAAGTCATCAGGTAGTCTAGGGGTGAGCAATGGTCGGGTTCGATCTGTTTCGGACCCAAAAATACCAATCCATCGAAAAACGACCATGCTATTTTATGGCCCATCTTCGTCCATTTGGATGATCGGTTTAGTCGGGTGTCAGTTTGGTAGGTTTGGACGGGTGTCAGGTGGGTTAATACGGATATGGGACAGAATTGGGCGGGATTAGATTTTTGGGCCAAATTAAATTCTGAACATATAATTTTTTTTTGGTCAATTTTATAAACTAAATGCACAATTGGGCCTTGATTCATGCATTGGCCCATTATAAAATTTAGTTATAATAACTCAAAGCCCTACTTGCTTTTCTTAATTTATGTTAGATTAGTATACTTTTATATTTTCAAGCATTCTCCCAGTAAAAATAAATAAATAACAAGCATTCTCAAATGATGCTTTTAATTAAGCATACTTGAAGTTGCCTAGCATAGCTTCATGCGTAATTCATGAAGATAGAAACCTAGAAGTTACTTGTCTATAAATACATACACAAATGCAAAATACATAAGAAAATAAGGTTTATATTTAATCATAAAAACTTCTTCATCTGCTTATTCTTCAAATAAGGTAGCCCTGCTGATTCTTCAAACAAGGAAACAAGATAGCCATGAGCTCAACTCTATCAAAAAATTTCAATGGAAATTCCTGCAAAAAAAGAAAAGAAAAAAAAGATTAGTGTTAAAATGCATATTAGCTTAAAGTTGTTAAAATGGAGATTAAACTAAAAGCAAGCTGCAACTGCAAGTAGGCATTAAATCAATGTAGGTTGCCATTTAGGAATACAGCAGACTAGTGAAAGAGAACATTACCAATGAGGGTTCCTTCAAAGTTCAAACCTCAAATCCAAATTTGTGCTTTCTGGAAAAAAATAAAATTAGAGAAAGAAAAACAAATTAGATAAATAAATAAATAATTAATGGAAACCCAATAATGTCAAATATTTAAAAACTGAACAACAAAAAAACACATAAAAAAAAGGAAAAACAAAGTTGCTAGGTTGAAATGCTTACTCTTTGAAGTTGATTCAAGTCAGGTTACGAAGTCACGATCTGAAACGATGAGGATGAACAGATCTGAGAACCTTTTTTTTGCCGGAGAGAAGAACAAAGGAAAGGAAGAATGAAAATCGTGGAGACAGAAGTGAAAATGCGTCAGAAAGAAACGAATGTCAGAAACCCAGACCAGAAATCGAAAGAGGGAAACGAAGGAAAGGGAACAAAGGAAAGAGGACGACGGAAAGGGTACCTGGACGGTGTGGTGTGGCTGTGTTACGCCGCTGCTGGTTGCTGGATGTTGGCTGCTTGCTGTTGCATCGCCGTCAATGGTAAGGACTAAGGAGGTTAGGGTTTCATTTCATAAGGATGTTAGGGTTTCACATATGTGTATTGAATGTGTTCTATAATTTATCTTCAATCTGACTGAGTGGAGTAGTGGGCTAGTGGAAGGTTGGGTCACCGAAGGTAAGAGTTGGGCCTTTGTATTTGCCCACACTCATCATAATAGATAGTATTTTTCTTTTTTTCTTGTTAGTGGCGGGTCGGGTCGGGTACTGATGGATTGAGAAATCCAGACCCGAAACAGACCGTTGTTATCCATTTTAACTCTATTTTTTCAACCGATGAACCCACCCAATCGTGTGAACCCGCCCGTTTCAAAAAGACATGCATTGGATTGGTCGGTTTCGGGCGGGTCAAACATTTCTTATCACCCCTAAGGTAGTCCCTTATATTGACAAACAAGGGATAAGTTATTCTCTTCGTTAGTCACCATTTTGTATCCTCTATTAAGTTGCTCACCTGTACCATTTTTCAGCCAGGACATTAACCATCCACTTAGGCAAACTAATGGTGACACAACTTAACATAAGATGCAAACGATGTTTGACGGAGAGACTAATATATCCCTAATTTGTTATTGTTAGATACTATTTTGTGACTTTTTTTCTTAGAGACTAAAAGTGTATTTTTTGTCTGAAATTAATTTTGACCTTTAGTCTAATCTTTTTTATACTATCTGTAACACCCTTTTCGGGCGCTATATTGTCTGTGACATTTCTATTTTATAAGACCGAGTAAAGCGGAAAATAATTCTTTTACCAAAAATACGGGTTTACTTTTTGCTTTTCTCTTTAGCAAATGATACCATACATATTCTTTAACATACATCATTCACTCATATATATATAAGTATTTTACAAACCATGTTCCAAGTACCATCAGTCATACATATTCATAAAGAAGGCGGAAATACCAACGCCCATAAACAACAACTTACTGGAAATATGTCTATAATAATAGTAACAGTTTTAGAGACATAGCTCCACAAAATATAACATAGACACGAGACTGGCCTGATACAAAATAATGACAAAATGTCCATTACTCTAAAGCCCTCGAGACTGTTTCCATGTCTCCAAGTGCTCTCAAACTCCAGCGGGGTGTGATGGAGAAACAGTGCTGTCGTCATCTTCGCCCGACGTAAGGTAGAAAACAACAAACCATAAAATACATAAATGAGGTGAGATTTCCGTTCATCTCACGCTTAACGCAGACATGCAGTGGTACGATACATAGGTACGTACAAATATCAATAAACAGTTATATCATCCATCACCACAGAAATAATAATGTGTCACAACAACATAATCACGAGGCACCGTTTTTCCTAGATAGAAGACATCTAAGACTCGAGGAATGATGGCATGGTGATCTTGCAATACACCGACATACTCTCCTTTGTCTCACGAATTCAGATTCGGATTTGAAAATGCAGTCGATTTCCTGTTCGATTGATTTGACCAAAAAACCCATAAAAGCGTAAAACGCATCGAAAACGATATCGGGACTAAGAATAGGAGTAGAATAAATTTAAATAGCTTAAAAAGGACAAATGTCAACGGCGTCAACACCGACATACCTTGATGATTCCCACATGCAAGGACACAACCTCGAAGATATCGAAGCCGTAAACACGAATACGCGATCGGTTTGAAAATTCGACAACCGAAACCACTCCAATCCGAGCTTCAAAGTGAAACAACATGGCTGCCCAAGATTTTAAATTTTCTTCACTCTCCACATTTTCTGCTACTGACGTGAAGAAGGAGAGAATCTTAGAATTTCATTGCTTTATTTTACTTAGTTTAGGATTATTTAAGTATTATATTACGTTTAGTGGAAAACATGTATCAACTTAATAATTAACCTTGGTGTCATATAAAAAAATTATTGGAATCCATGTGGCATTTCCTTAGGCTAGGATAGATGACTTAATGGAATATGACGTGGCGTTTCAGTGTGGCAACACATGTCATTGTATGTTGCTCCGTCGGTACAACTGGTGTTTTCTTCTACATGTTCCTGCGTAACCTACTATTGAAATATTTTTCTTAATTATTTTAGGCTACTCGTAGAATCTTATTTTACCAAGCCTGACCCAATTTTAATATTCTAACTATCAATTAATTAATTAATTGACCAATTAATCACTCGGTTTGCGTTTGCTTACGTTCCGGACCCTTTTTAGCTCCGATTCTCCTCAAACTTGAAACGCAAGCTAACTGATACCTAAGGAACATGCTTAAGTCAGCAAACAT
Source organism: Echinosophora koreensis (assembly GCA_035048595.1). Classification (NCBI taxonomy): domain Eukaryota; kingdom Viridiplantae; phylum Streptophyta; class Magnoliopsida; order Fabales; family Fabaceae; genus Echinosophora; species Echinosophora koreensis. Next base: position 238,032 of record JAPCYP010000173.1, read on the forward strand.
GCTTAATCCTTTCCTTAAACAAGAATCGACAAAACCGGGTGTTATATTACTACCCCCTTAAAATAAATTTCTTCCTCGAAATTTAATTTAAGTTACCTTACGCGAACAGATTTGGATATTGCTGTTGCATATCGGCTTCTCTCTCCCAGGTAGCATCACCGGTAACTGCATCCCAGATGACCTTCACTAAAGGAATTTGCTTCCCGTGAAGTTCTTTTATCCTTCGGTCCTCGATCCGTACAGGTAAAGCCTCATACTCAAGGTTTTCTCTTAACTGTATTGATTCGGGCTCTATGACGTGCAATGGATCGGGATAGTACTTTCTAAGTTGGGATAAATGAAAAACATCATGAAGGTTTGAAAGATTGGGTGGTAAGACTATCTGATAAGCAACTGGACCAATTCGGCGAAGAATTTGAAATGGCCCAATAAAACTAGGTGTAAGCTTTCTGGATTTTATTGCCCTGCCGCTTCCAGTCCTCGGTGTGACTCGCATGAAAACATGGTCGCCTTCGTGGAACTCCAAAGGCCTTCTCCTCTTGTCGTTGTAGCTTTTTTGCCTATCTATCGCTGCTTTCATTTTCTCCCGGACCTTTCGAACTTGTTCCGTTGTTTGTTGTACCACCTCTGGTCCAATTAACTGATTTTCTCCTGTCTCGTACCAACAGATGGGTGTTTTACACTTTCTTCCATACAGAGCTTCATACGGTGCCATGCCGATACTTATGTGGAAACTATTTCTATATGTAAACTCAATCAATGGAAGAAATTCGTCCCAACTTCCGATGTGTTCCAACACACACGCTCTTAACAGATCTTCCAATGACTTAATTGTTCTTTCCGACTGACTGTCCGTCTGAGGATGATAAGCCGAACTCATCCTTAACTTTGTTCCCAAAGCACTGTGTAAACTCCGCCAAAACCTTGAATTAAATCTTGGATCCCTGTCCGAAATTATACTTGCTGGCACTCCATGTAGCCTGACAACTGGGTTAACCTTTCTATTGAGAACCTTTGATTGATAGGGAGAAAATGGGCACATTTCACCAACCTATCAATTGTAACCCAAATTGCATCATACTTCTTTTGGTCTTAGGCAAACCAGACACAAAGTCCATTGCAATGCTGTCCCATTTCCATTATGGGACGTCCAGAGATTGCAATAATCCCGCTGGCTTTTGGTGCTCAATCTTTGCCTTTTGACACACCAGGCATGATTGGACATACTCTGCAACTTCCTTTTTCATTCCAGGCCACCAAAACATTTTCCTCAAGCCTTGATACACATTTGTGGTACCTGGATGAAAACTCAACTTGCTTTTGTGCGCCTCTTCCACAATCAGATTGCTAACTTCTTTATCTCCCGGCACACAGATTCTTTCCTGAAACCTTATGATACCGTCAGTAACTCGCTTAAACTCTACAGTTCTTCCTCCCTCTATTATCTAATCAACCTTTTGTAGGTACTGGTCTTCAGCTTGTTTCTTCCAAACTAAGTTGAGGAATTCACTAGTGATAGTGACCATTCCTAAACTTATCTTGTTCTGGGATAATTCCGGTATCCCAATATTCAGATCTCTAAATTGTTCGATCAATTCCAATTCCTTAACCATCATAGCAGACGCTTGTAAAGATTTTCGACTTAATGCATTCGCTACGACTTTTGCTTTTCCTAGATGATATTGGAGATCGAATTCATAATCCATTATGAATTCCATCTATCCCTGTTGTCTCATGTTCAGCTCTTTCTGATCGAACAAATAGTTTAAGCTCTTGTGATCACTGTAAACTGTGAACTTAGTACCATACAAATAGTGTCTCCATATCTTTAATGCAAACACTATTACGGCCAACTCGAGATCATGGGTTGAGTAGTTCTGCTCATGTACTCTTAACTGCCTTGAGGCATAAGCTACTACTTTCCTTTCTTGCATAAGCACACAACCCAGGCCTTGATGTGATGCATCGCAATACACATCAAATGGTGCTAACGAATCTGGCAAGACTAATACAGGAGTTGTAAGCCTCTTTTTCAGCTCTTGAAAACTAGTCTCGCACTCATCTGTCCACTCAAACGCCTTTCCCTTTTTCGTTAACTGCGTCATAGATAATGCAATCTTCGAGAATCCTTCTATAAACCTTCTGTAGTAACCTGCCAGTCCAAGGAAAATCCTAAATTCGCCCACTGTCTTAGGGCGTTCCCAATTCACAACTGCTTCAACTTTGGCAGGATCCACAGCTATCCCATCCTTACTGATAACATGACCAAGAAATTGTACTTCGTCCAACCAGAATTCACGCTTAGACAACTTGGCATAGAGTTGTATGTCCTTAAGCACTTGAAGTACAACTCGAAGATGCTCTGCATGTTCTTCTCTACTCGAGGAGTAGATCAGAATGTAGTTGATAAACACAACGACGAACTTGTCAAGGTTCGGTCGAAAGATCCGATTCATGTATTCCATGAATACAGCAGGAGCATTAGTCACGCCAAACGGCACAACCAAATACTCGTAGTGTCCATACCGACTTCTGAAAGCAGTCTTTGTTATATCATCTTCTTTAACTCTGATCTGATGGTATCCAGACCTCAGATCCATCTTAGAGGACACAGTTGCTCCCTGCAACTGATCCATCAGATCATCAATTCTAGGAAACGGACACTTGTTCTTGATTGTTACCTTATTCAGTTGCCGGTAATCAACACATAACCTTGAGCTACCATCCTTCTTTTTCACAAAAAGAACCGGTGCTCCTCATGGTGAAACACTTGGTCGGATGAATTTCTTCTTCAACATATCATCCAACTGCTTCTTCAGCTCTGCTAACTCCGTTGGAGACATTCGATACGACGCTATCAATATCGGTCTGGTCCATGGTACGAGATCAATTTCGAACTCTATCTCTCTCTTAGGTGGCAGCCCTGGAACATCATCGGGGAAAACTTATGGAAATTTGCAAACAACAGGTAGTGCATCCGGCGTAGGAGACTCCTTGGCTTCCAAGGAAAACAGCACCATGCAATCCCTTGAGCATCCATCTCCCGAGTTACTATCATTGACAGGAAATAATCCAGATCACTCCTAGAAATGAGGGTTTTGTTTGAGCAGTCCAAAATTACATAATTGACCGAAAGCCAGTCCATGCCTAAGATAATATCAATCTGCTGCATAGGCAGGCAGACAAGGTCTACATTGAATTGGCGATTTTCCAAAATAATAGGACAATCCCGGCAAACAAATATGGTGGTTAAGGTTTCACCCATATGTGTGGAAACAGTTAGGTCATAGGGTAATGAAGAAATAGGCAAATGCAAATGATCCATGCACTCCATCGATATGAAAGAATGACTAGCACCCGAATCAAATAAAACAGATAGGAGCTTACCAAAGAAACTTCCTGTAGCCTGAGGTCTTCTTCCTTGCTGATTTCTTGTCTGAACCTGATTCTCCGCTCCTTGATTCCTTCCAACTGGTTGCATATTCTGAGCTCTCCTAGTATTGCCTTGATGGCAATTCCATGACATATGGCCCATATTGCCACAATTGAAGCATGTAGTATTCTGCAACTGAGGGCAATCCCGTCTGAGATGAGGTCCTCCACACTTGAAACATGTCAAGCCTCATGGTTGTGCTTGACTCGAACTTTCTCCTCTAGCATTCAGTGAGTGTTGAACAGGGCGACTATACGGTTTCTATTGGTATAAGCCCTAGTGGCCAATCTATTTTGAATAGATAATTATTTGTATCATGAATTTAATCAAATATTTGATATATGAATAAGGCACTCATTTATTATGTTATTAGTTTATATCATAATAAAGTCCTTAGAATAGGCAGTTCAATCAATGAGATATTAAGTGCGTGACTTAATCGTGAGACTTCATCGAATAATAGAACTCTATTCTTAAATGTCCGTAGTCGAGTATTATTGTTAATTAGGACGACAATAATACATAGAGACTATTGTGTGAATAAACTGATGACCACATCTTAAGGGTCATGGATATGTGATATCAAGTCGGCACACAGGTATAAATATTAGGAGTAATATTTATACCTCATGACCCACTATGAGAATACTTCATAATAGTTATGTAAATGTCATAAGTATTCTCATGGCGACCATAGTGAAGTAGTACTTTGACTTGAAGTCACTACGATTCCTACATGAGGAGTTGTATGCTTTGATGCTATCAAACGTCAAGCATAACAGGGTGATCATAAAGGTAGTTATTGGGCCTGAAATAAATCATGTTGAGGAGTGTGAGTGATGTAGACAAGATTTGTCCCTCCTACATAACTTGGGTAATGTCTTGGGCCCCTCGACAGAGTGAGACTTAAAATATGCGTGGTCATGCGGAAGTGGGCTAATATGTGATATTGGGCCCATTTGTGGATGACACTCTTATGCCTTGTGTTCAATTAAGACATATGGACGAAGGGACATTCACTACACGTTAAATTTTGGTTGTGGTAAGGCTAAAATCGAATCACCGATACTCTCGCTATTTGGGTAGTAATGATGCACTACTCGATGCCGCTCATTATTTAAAATATTTAGTATTATAATTAATATTTGATATTATTATAATATTTAATATTATTGCCAACTTAGTGGGAGCCTATAGGGTCACACGCATAGAGCAAATGTGGAGCAGTTAAATTAATTAAATATGATTTAATTAATTTAAAGGATAATTGGGTGCTTGTGGTGTACAAAGCCCAATAGGGTAAGCAGTTAGGTTAAAGGGAGTTGCCAGCTTATAAATAGCTAGTGCTCTCCCCTCTAACCTAGTGTCTTGCTAACCATGCCTCCTCGTAGCCGTCAGCTAGCATAAGACGCATAGCTCCGACGTATATTTGCTCGCATGGACTGAGTAGAGATGCCGCTCCTTCGTGGTACTAGTGATCCAAATGAAAAAGCATGCTATAAGAGGTAAACACAATAGCCCTTATGTGATTCATGTTTTGTAATGCGCGATCCATGGGAGTGGTTTTCTTCCGCCTTGAGATTTGATTTTAGAAGAGGATAATCTCCTGAAAACCCAACAGTTTCGCCCTTGACTGAAATCTGCTTTCTCTTCCTCTTTGAATATTACCCCTTATTGGTCCACCGCATCTCTGCTGCTGCTGTACATTTCCGGCACGTTCATGTCCTTCCAATACGGTACACTTTCCCACTAGAGCTGGAAAGTGGTTTAACTCCAATGGCAGCATTGCCTGCTTCAAACTCCAGTGGCAGCATTGCCCGCTTCAACTCGGGCCTCAAACTGTCTTGAAACTTTCGACACACCCATTCCTCATCCAGGTGTACCTGGTAGAACTGTGAGAACTTCAGCAGTGCTTCAAATCTTGCAGCATATTCCCCAACCGACATAGATCCTTGTTTCAGGTTGGAAAATTCCTTTTCCTTCTCTATTCTGACACTTCTTGGGAAATATTTCTCCAGGAAACTATCTCTGAATACTTCCCAGTAGATTTCATGTCCTTCAGCTTCCAGTAAGCTCTGTTTGTTTCTCCACCAAGCTTCCGCCGCTCTAGATAGCGCGAAAGCGGCGTAAGTCACTTTGCGTTCTTCTCTACAATGCATTGCCACAAACACTTTCTCCACCTCCTGTAACCATTTCTCCGCTGCTTACGGATCATAGTCACAATGGAACTGAGGTGGATTACCTTTCATGAAGGCATTCAGACCACACTGTCGAGGCTTTCCCCTCCTCGCACAGCATTCAGCTGGTGCTGTCTTTCTTCCTGTTCCTCCTGCTTTTGCATGAACTGCGTATTCTGCTGAGTTTGTTGTAGTATAGCAGTAGCCAGCTCCTTCATCACTCACATTGTATAATTGACATCGCCTCCATTGTTAGTCCCCGACAAACTTCCAAGTACATCGGTGGCTCTGCCACCCCTTCCTCTTCTTCCTTTACCGTGAGCCATCTAATTTCTTGTAAAAGAAATCATTAGCTCTCTTTATTCATAAGATATGTAAGGCCATATAAACAATATAGGCAAAATTACACTTTTGGTCCCTTAAGTTATTTGTTTTGTTCAAATTGGTCCCTTAAGTTTTTTTTATGACAAACTAGACCCCTAAGTTAGGTTCAAGTTTCAAATTGATCCCTTAAGTTTTTTTGTGACAAACTAGACCCTTAAGTTATGTTCGGGTGACAAATTGGTCCCTTAATTTGTCAAAGGGACCAATAAATTAGACCCTTAATTTATTATTGTTAATAACTTAAGGGACCAATTTGTCACCCGAACATAACTTAAGGGTCTAGTTTATCACAAAAAAACTTAAGGGACCAATTTGAAACCTGAACCTAACTTAAGGGTCTAGTTTGTCACAAAAAAAACTTAAGGGACCAATTTGAACAAAACAAATAACTTAAGGGAGCAAAAATGTAATTTTACCAACGATATATTACTTTACATGTCTTACAAATACTTAACAGTTATTCTCATACAGTAAGGATAACTTGTGTATCGGACACTCTACCCAATCTAAGCATAGCTGACATCCGATGAGGATCCAACTAATAATGTCGGTACTCATCCTACCCCACAGTCCGGTTTAGAACCGCACTGCTCTGATACCACCAAATGAGACACCCCGATGTCCCATTAAAGAAGAACCCTAATTAATTAAGCCTTAATCTGTTATTAGTGTTAGTGCGCTTATACATTTGAAGATAATAATATATTAGAATGAAAAGAATTAAAAACATTTTTAACACACACAACTGTAAACACAAAGATAAAGACTTAACATATATACATGTATCCATCAGAGTACGCAGTGTCCCAATTTAAGGAACCAAAACCTAGACATCAGTTATACAAACTCTAAGAGAAAAGGAAACAGAATATACAGAAACCAGTACATCCAGCTGATACCAAAAAGATCCTAACACGACTACCTGCTCGCCTCTCAATAAAATACATCAAAATACAAAACAAAGCTCGTCGAGGCACATGAGCTACAAATGCATCCGACATATTCACACCCTAAGTGGTGTGGGCGTCTAGAACTACCCTCGCCCTCGACATCATAGTAGTCCTTCCACGCTGTCGTCCCCGCCTTGCTGTTGCTGGTCATCTACCTTGTCGATAACATAAATAGAAAGACTAAAGGAAGAAGGGAGATAAGCAACAGAACATAGTCATAAAAATGGGGATGGGGACACATAGAATAATAATCATATATACAAACAACACATACAGCAAGTAATAATCAACCGTCTTCCTAATCACACCAACACAGTAGATCCTCGAAGTTTACTCTCAGATCAATCCTCTAAGGAGTCTCACTCCTATGCATGTCGGCCGATATCTCTCATCCGGGTCTCAACCCCGAGCCATTCTCCTTACCGAGCCTCACTACTCAGAGAATGTCAGTTAGTTTGTCTAGGTAACCCTTTCGCTTGCCGTGACCGATAAGAGTGCATCCCTATATGAGCACAGCTCCATTAGAGGTATCTGGGTAGCCTCGGCACGTGCACCTACGACTGGATACTTAGGGTAAAGTAGGGAAAACCATGCTATACCGGGGTACACGACACACTAGGAGCTACCTAATGGTCACTGTGAGCCTCCCGAGTCTGGTTCGTACATCCCCAAGGTCTCTTCACAGACTGGTCCCTCCGTAATCCGTACTCGCACTCAAGTACAACTAACCTCGTATGACTCCCAGTCATATGACTCGCCACTTTGGCAAAATGCAATGCAACAACCATCACTATGGTTAACACCAGAAACTTCTCACATATTCACACTCTCAACACGGATGCCCACTACATCCCTGGCCTCAAAGCCACAGTTTCAAGGCATTACCGTGGTGTTAACCCTCAACTCATTCATACAGACAGATATTCATCAGACAATCATCCAATCATCAATTCTCATATACACACATAAAATAATCATATAGTCATGTTCAACATGTTAAATATATCAGATATCACATATAGGCATATATCATCAGGTATCAACCAAGCAGCACAGTAGCATGCATTCCAGACAACCTTAACCAATATAAAATTGCTAACCTAGGATTTTAAGCTTATAGTCGATAAACCTACAACCACTAAACCCAAGACAGCATTAAAATATTATTTTATTAGGGTTTAGCCATTGTCGATTATTCGACATCCTAGTAGCGTCTGGGGAACCCTACACACATGCATATAAAATTATTATTCTACGCTTGCCTCCACGACGATATCAGTTACTTTCTCCCCACCTTACTGACACGTGCACTTTCCCATCTCTAAATGCTTCCACGCTATCAACACGTTCTCCAATGACTCCGAATCTGCCATCAATACCCCGACACGTACATTGGACCAAAAATTGTCCTGAAGACACGCACGGGGTTCAAAAACAGGCAGAAACACAGAAACAATCACATAATCAATGACCGACTAACACAAGATTCGAAATGATGACCCAAAACGAATTAAACACAAGAAATCAAATAGGAAACTCACCAACACAGTCGCTATCTCACGAACTCAGATTCGGCTTTGAACCTATAGTCGATTTCCCGTTCGATTGATTTGACCGAAAAACCCGTAAAAGCCTAAAATGCATCGAAAACGATATCGGGACTAAGAATAGGAGTAGAATAAATTTAAATATCTTAAAAAGGAAAAATGTCGACGGCATTGACACCGACATACCTTGAGGATTCCCACATGCAAGGACACAACCTCGAAGATGTCGAAGCCTTGAACACGAATATGCGATCGGTTTGAAAATCCGACAACCGAAACCACTCCAATCCGAGCTTCAAAGTGAAACAACATGGCTTCCCAAGATTTAAAATTTTCTTCACTCTCTACATTCTCTGTTACTGACGTGAAGAAGGAGAGTATCTTAGAATTTCATTGCTTTATTTTACTTAGTTTAGGATTATTTAAGTATTATATTAAGTTAAGTTTAGTGGAAAACATCTGTCAACTTAATAATTAACCTTGGTGTCAAATAAAAAATTAGTGAAATCCATGTGGCATTTCCTTAGGCCAGGATAGATGACTTAATGGAATATGATGTGGCGTTTCGGTGTGGCGACACGTGTTATCGCGTATTGTTCCGTCGGTACAACCAAGTGTTTTCTTCTGCATGTTCCTGCGTAACCTACTATTGAAATATTTTTCTTAATTATTTTAGGCTACTCTTAAAAACTTATTTTACTCAAGCCCGACCTAATTTTAATATTCTAACTATCAATTAATTAATTAATTGACCAATTAATCGCTCGATTTACGTTTATTTGCGTTTCGGACCCGTTTTAGCTCCGATTCTCCTCAAACTTGAAAAACAAGCTAACTAACACCTAAGGAACATGATTAAGTCTTCAAACATGCTTAATCCTTTCCTTAAACAAGAATCGAGAAAACGGGGCGTTACACTCCCCACCATGTATACTTGTTTGCCGACGTCCCGAGCCTTGAAAACCATGCCCCTCTCCTCTATACAGCTGCTGCCACAAGTCTCTGGGAGCTCCTCGGTGCTCCGAAATTTGCCTTAACAGATAACATCTAGATATTGCCACAAACCCTTATCTTGAAACGATTCCATAAACGAAGCTAGAAATCAAGCAAGAGCTAAGAAAGAAGGAAATTGACAATGTCGACGAGTCTACAAGTTAGGTATTCGAGCATTACCTTGGTCGATTGACAAATCGAAGGCAGGTATAATATGTACTCGTTGCCCTTATTGCAGATATGTAGTCATAATTGGGATCAGACGGACTGATTGCTCGAAACCTCACTTTTCTATCTCTAAACTTACAGAGCTTCTTTCTCCTCTCTGTTTTTTAGCATGCAATATGTGGCGTAGAGAAGAATGAGAAAACTTTTTATTTTTGGGTCTTTGTTGTGCACGCTCTAGCATACCAGCACCCCACGCTCTAGCATGGGGTCTCTCCACGCCAGAGCGTGGAACCCTGATCTTCCACGTGTCCATGCAATTGACACTTGTATACTATGTGTCTGAGACCATAGAACGCTCAAGTGTCCAAAACCCATGTCCAAGCGTTGCGCCCTGGTATCGGTACCCGACTTTCGCGTGTTTTGGTGCGTTCCGAGCTCGTTTGAAGTCCGATTGACCTCAAATTTGAAACACTAGCTCAAATTAACACCTAAAGAACATGATTAAGCCTTCAAATATGCTTAATCCCTTCCCTATACACTAATCAGGAAAACAGGACACTACATTAATGGCATGCTTCCCCACGAGATTCAGAAGCAAAGCTAAAGCTTCAGATTGATTCCTCGCTTATTCAACAATTGTACATTCGCGTAGATACCTAAACCAAGTTTAGAATCAAGATCAAGATTAAAGAACGATGAAGAACAAGAACAAACTACTCCAATATCGAAGAACATCATCGACGACGTCTCGACTTACCTCGACGAATCATATGTACGAAGGAGAAACTAAGAAGAAGGCGATGTTACGATCACAACGGTATATACGGATTTGAGGTTCGATGAATGAATGATCCAAACCAAGTTCACAAATGCTTAGCAATGGTTTCCACACCCCTCTCTGGCCTGATTTCAAAGGAAGAATAAGGTAGATTTTGTTCAAAAAGTGATTATGAAGCAAAGTCGTCCACTTTTATAGCTTATGAGAATGCTCAGTCGTTTTGCATCCCAACGTTTGAGCGTTGGCACACTTGAGCATGCCACGTACCTCACCGTGAAACAACCGCTTTCTGACACATGTGCATGTTGCCGACACGTGTCACTGCCTCCTTGTTTTAATGTGGAACAAGTTGACGGTCAACGTTTGAGCATCAGGAGAGCCAATGTTTGAGCATGCTGACCTGATTTTGACATGTGTTTTCGCATTTCTCCGTGTCCGATATTGTTCCAAAGGCCAATTTCTACCAAATTTTAACTCAATTTTCAACATACTCCCAATAAGACATTCAACCCCATAACCACACTTAGTTCATTCATTAATCATACTTAAGGAAAACCAGGATGTTACATTTTCAATCACAAATCATCATATTGGTGACTTTTAAGGTAGTTTGATAAGAGTCAAGCATTTTTAATGATAAGATAATTTATACTTAGTTGGCAGTATAAAAAATTCTTATAGTGATAGTAGATATTGGTATGCACTCGGTGTAAATATTTTTTTTTACATAGTCATATATTGCTGGATCATAAAAGATATTTGACTCTTATAATAAATCTTAAAAGTCACATATAAAATATTTTGTGATTGTATGACAATATAAAAAACTTTACACTCATAATGCATAATAGTTAAACTCAAATTATATATAATTAATTATAAAATCCACCATTGCCTAATGGCTCCCCCGATAATTGAAGTAAAGATCCGCCCCTGCCAACGTCTACCGTTAGTTGGATCGTAACTTGGGACTATAGAAAAGCATGACAATGCGAGCTTTAATCTCATTTTGTTGATATTATTACAATCAATTAGCAAGTGCTATTTATTTATTTATTTTGAATTTAACTATACACATATTACTATTACCATTAAAAATTTATATACGAATTTTGAATCAAATGAAAACCATTATACCGTATTTAACATTTTAACCACATAATGCGATGAGTTCATAAGTTAGAATTATGGGGAAAGTTTGGTGCTTCTTTGATCAAAATTTTGGGAGAAGGCAAACAAATCTATTCTCAGAGAAAGACTTCTATGGGCGCAAACCCAATACCTCACATTTGAGCACAACCAATAAAACAATTTCAGCACATTAAAATATAAATAAACTTAATAATAAATGGGACCCATACAACCAATCACCAAAGTGGTTATTCATTGTGCAACGGAGATGAGTTGACGACTATGAATGGATACAATAAGAAGATACTGGAGCTTGTTGCTGTTGATATGACAGTGGATACGAACCTTCAATGCAAGAGACATCAAGATAAAGGGTATCGGAAGCACCACTGCATTCCTCGGCAATTGAAGTGAAAATGGTAGTAGATGGAAAAGGAAGAGGTGCAATTGAAGTTGGTTTTACAATTACTTAGGACAATAATTGGTGAGGTCGCAGAGCACCGTCCTCTTCTGGGTCGAAGGAGTTTTGACAACAAAAAAAGTCCCAATTAGCGACCAAAAATAGTGACTGCACTGTCGAAGTCACTATTAGAGACCGATTTTGCGACCGGAGAGCTAGTTTTATGAAAACGTTTTTCAGTTGCTTTTAGCAACCGAAATAGCGATTGAATTATGTGGTTGCAAAGTCATCGGTCGCTATTTCGGTCGCAACCTGTAAAATTTTAAAAGTCAACATAGTTGACATTTTAGCTACTAGAACTGCGACCAAAATATAATGTAAATTTGTATATGGAACCACTTAGTGACCGATGTAGTATCGGTCGCTAAAACGTGTAGCTAAAAAGGCACATGGGACTAGATAGCGACCGAGTGTGTGACCGAAATTAATTTCTATTCGTAGCGACCATTTTAATGACTGAATAATTTGGTCGCTAAAATTAAAATCCCTAAAACCCAAGTTTACCCCTTTCTTCATCATTTCGGTCTCTCTGTTTATCTCAGAACTCTCTCCCTCTCAACTCTCACTCTCTGCGATTTCGAGTCGCCACCACGTTCGGCCAAGCCTCGCCGTCCAGGTCCACCACGTCTCCTGGCCACCACCGCGGACCGCGCCTCCCCCTCCAGGTGAATTCTTTCAACTGATTCTCTCCTCCGTTTCTATAATTTCCCTATTTAATTCTTAAATTTATTATCTATTTCTTTTGCTTCTCTCAGAGTTCTTCTTGTTCCATCTCTGTGTGCATTCTCCATTTTATCTATTTCTCTCTAGTTTGTTCTCCATTTTCACTGCATCTCTATTGATTCTTTGGGGATGTGGTTTAGGGACTAGAAAACTGGGTTGTTTGGAGTTGTTTGTTCTATGAATTTGGACTATGATTGTGGTTGTTTGTTCATTGTTTTATGGATATATGATAATGGCTACAATTATAATTATCAATACTTTGCTTTTTTGCTTAACCTGATAGCCATATCTTTATTGAGATGCTAATAAATGGAGTTTAGATCTCTCTTTTGTATTGCTCATTTGAACTAATGTGAGTTTTTTGCTTGTGTATGAGTCTATGTATGCTGAATAGGTAAGTTGTGTGCTTCTTACATGTTTGATAAAACGTCTATTTCATTCAGTTTGATTTAAAGGACTTATTGGAATATTTGGTGAAAGCTAGATCTCTTTGGTTAATCTTATTTTTATTTAGTTTTCATTGTGTATGAATTTAAGGAAGTCTGCTTTGAATCCTCTGTTTGGCCTTGACTTGATGTGTTAAAGTGCTTGAATTGTTAAAACTTAGAAGTTGTTATAAATCCTTTGGAACGGGAGAGGAGGCCCTGACATAAGTGCTCTTCAAGGCTTATATGAATATGTATACTTGTTAATGAAAACAATTTGGATTTATTATGGGTCTTTTGTGAATGGTTTCACATGCTCTTGAAGGCTTAGTGGCTCCTAAGATGTTAATATCATTATTATGTGGTAAGTTGTCCCAATGTTTTAATTTCATATGATCTTTCCTATTCCTGTGACAACTGTTATGTGATAATAGTTTGCATTTTCATCACTTTTCAAATAATTTGTTGTTCTGTTACAATTCTTATATCTTAAAGTCTTCAATTTGTATTTCAAACTTTACTAATCCACTGTTCTATAACAATTCTGTTACAAGCCTTTCATCATTAAAACTCGGTGTCATAATATTGATTATTGTTTACATAATATTATTAGGATTAATTAGAATATTATAATAATAATTGTCGCAACCAAAAAAAATCGCGACGAGGACAACCATAAAAAATTTATTAAGAAAAAAGTAGAGTCGCCACCAATTTTATTTATTTAGGATAAAAAATTGGAAAAAACCCTAAAAAACGGTCTTTGGAACCAAAATGAGTTCGGAAGTCGGTTACGAGTAGGGAAGGTGTTAAGCACCCCACATCGCTCATTCTAAGAATGATACCTTAAACAAATTGCGCAAAATTAAATTATTTATTTTTACCCCAAAAATATTTACAAGGAAGAAATTATTTATTGATATATTTTATTTAATATTTTATGTTTCTTCAATTCTTTTTTTTTTAAAATAAATAAATATTATTGGTAAATCTTAAATAAGGTTGAACATGGCACATAAGTCCATAGGGCAACCTCGAAGCTAAAAATTGAACATGACACTTGTCATAGAGCAACCCATAAACATTAAAATAATTATTAATTAATTATCTAAATTAGCAAATTAAAAAAGAACACAAAAATAAAGGAAAAAATAATTTCGGCTTGACGGGATAATTAATCCCGCTCCTACGTATTCCCTGCTGCGATGGGAAACTCAAAGCTACGTAGTTCTTGTAGAAAATAATTGTTTGTTGGTTGTTTTTTTTTATTTTTATGAAAAGATTTTTTATTTATTTAAAAGAGAGTTTTTTTTTTAATTTTTTAATTTCTAAATATTGAAGTGTCCTAAACGAGATAGAACATGGCACGTACGTCCACAGAGCGATCTCGAATCGAATCTAAGGAATTGAGTGTGATACATTTCACAAAGCAATCCCAAAACTATTTATAAATGTTCATTTTTATTTTTATCATTATGATTCCTTTTTAATTAAATGAAACTTATTTGGTTTGGGCATCCAATTAGCCCAAGAATACAACTCGATTTCTGCAAGAGAGGAAAAAAAGACAAAATAATAATAATAATAATAATAATAATCATAATAATAACGAAAACAAAAAAAGAATAAAAGATTATGTTAATCACCCAAAACTCATTCAATGTATCAGTACACTAACCAAACACATAGTGAAAGAAAATACGGGACTGAGAAATGAGAACAGAAAGGGAGAAAACCAAAGGACCAAAGGTCCTTCACCTGTGTGGCGCAGCACTGAGAGAGGGAGCAGGGGCAGTGGTGTTTTTGGCTCGGACGACGGTGCAGCTTGCGGAGGCGGCGCTGGTAGAGGTGGGTGGCGCGACTACGGTTATGACGTTGTGCGGCGGAGTGGGGTCGCGACGCGGCGGTTCCAGTTCGGAACGGAAGGTGCGGTGGCTGGTGCGGAGGAGCAGGGCGAGGAAGGCAGAGACGGCGACTCACGGCCAAGGCTGGCTGCGCGACGGCTCGTGGAGGTCCGTTCGTGACGCGATCTGGAAGGAGGGTGCAGTGGAGTCGTGACAGAGCGGTCTGGGCCGGATCTGGGCGGAGCTCGCGACGGAGCGAGGACCGTGCGGTGGTCATGGTTCAGGATGGCAGTGCGGTGGCTCTGCGGTGGTGACGGTGGAGGTCGCGTGGTGGTTGTCTATGGTGGAGTTGGAGATGAGAAATGGAGGCTTATGGTGGTGGTCTGATGGATGAAGAAAAAGGGTGGAGGCTAGGTTTTTTTCTTCTTTTTTTTGGTCCCCCCTAATTCAATTCGTTCCCCATGATTTTATAATGCAATTCACTTGATCTTGATCCTAAAAATATGCTCAGATTAAAATCTCTATCTAAAATCAAAACTTGTAAATCATATCTGCAAAAATTAAGGATCAGAAACAAAGGATTTCTATCTCTAAATCAAAATGTTGGAGGGAGAATCAAAGGTGGCTGCTAGGGTTTGAGTAATGGGTTTGAATAATGGGTTTGAATAATGGGTTTAACTGGTTTGGCCCAAAAACAAAAATAAACCCAAGTGTTTAACATAAAATTAAAATCTTTTTTATTATGTTTATTTTTTTATTTTTTATTTTCTCTGCATTTTTATTTTTTGAAATTTCTAATGAAAACTAATATACCCGGTCAAAATAGGGTGTTCACAGTTGCCCCTCTTTACTTGTTCATTACTAGAATACATGAAGAAAGAATGATTTTTCATGTAATAGAAGTAAGGAACTAGTAAAGAAAATGAACTCGCATTTTGGCCGGGATGGGAAACAGGCTGGAGAAAAATTCAGCATTAAGCTTCAGAGCTTGGAAAATAAAACAAAAAGCGGGCCTCAGATCCTGAAAATGAAATTAGCGGTGAGCCTCAGAGCTCGAAGAATAAATTTGTAGCGGGTCTCAGATCCCAACTATAAAATTAGCAGTGAGCCTCAGAGCTCGAAAAATAAATTGCAGTGGGCCTCAGATCCCAAATATAAAAATAAAAGTGAGCCTCAGAGCTCGAAAAATAAAATTGCAGCGGGCCTCAGATCCCAGAAGTAACATTAACAGTGAGCCTCAGAGCTCGAAAATAAATTTGCAGTGGGACTCAGATCCCAGAAGTAAGAGCACAGTGAGCTTCAGAGCTCCAAAATAAAATGCAATGGGCCTCAGATCCCAGAAATAAAATTAACAGTGAGCCTCAGAGCTCGAAAATAAATTTGCAGTGGGACTCAGATCCCAGAAGTAAAAGCACAGTGAGCTTCAGAGCTCCAAAAATAAAATGCAATGGGCCTCAGATCCCAGAAATAAAATTAACAGTGAGCCTCAGAGCTCGAAAATAAATTTGCAGTGGGACTCAGATCCCAGAAATAAAATGATGGTAACTTGCTTTCTCTTTTCTATCGTTTTCTTATTATTATTTTCTTTTCTTTACCTTTGCTTCAAAAGATGAACCATACGCTCCATGAAAAAACTTCGACCAATCAAACCCTTGTTTAACTAACAGCTCTGAGTCAGGGTCTTGTCAGTTCCTTCAAGATTAGGACTCGTGGAAACTTTCATTATTGCTTTTCTTTTCTTATCCTTGTGCACCATTATCTCCCTTATTGACTTTGAAATGCTGGGCTTTCTTTGGTTCAAATCATTCGTTGAAGTAACCATTAGAATTATCAAATCATACTATTAAACTTAAATTGAGACATGACTTCAATGCATAAACATGATTTAAGCACAATAGGAAAAATGGATGAATAAAATCCTTGCCTTAATATGAGAATTTACATTGCACACAAAGAAATTGGAAAGAAAGGGGGAAATACAAGGGTGTATGGGAATTGAAAACAGAAGAAAACCGCCTAAAAATTTGCCCTAGTATTGGTTCCTTGATCCTCTTATCTGATTCCCAACAACTGTTTGACGTCGCAAATCCTGGTCTCAGCTTTCACATACATTCTTTCATTAACATTTCAATGATTCTCCTTACCCCATTGTAGCCAATCACAAACAAAATTGCCCCAGTGTAGCAAGTCATAAGCAAAATTGCCCCGGTGTAGTAAAAACATTAGGATATCGTTTAAGCTGCCTTTGCAGGTTTTCAGCCTAAGATTCAGTTTCTTTGTCCTAATTTTTGCTTAGGCCGCCCTTTCGGGTTTTCAACCTAACGGACTTTTTTTTTTTTTTTTTTTTTTTTTTTAATGCCCTAACTTTTGCTTAGGTTGCCTTTGCGGGTTTTCAACCTAACGGACCCCTTTTTTTTTTTTTTTTTTTTTTTTTTTTTTTAATGCCCTAACTTTTGCTTAGGTTGCCTTTGCGGGTTTTCAACCTAACGGGCTCTCCTCTTTTTTTTTTCTTCTTTTTTTTTTCTTTTTTTTTTTGACTAATCAGGCATAGAACTTTTTCACAGCATCAGAGTTTATAGGTCTCGGTAGCTCTCGTCCGTTTTCATCTGTTAGGACCAAAGCTCCGCCTGAGTATGCCTGCTTTACTATGTATGGTCCTTCATAATTGGGTGCCCATTTTCCTCGAGCATCTTCTTGATTGGGAAGTATCTTCTTTAACACCAAATCACCTGGTTGAAACTCCCTCGGACGGACTTTCTTATTGAAAGCTTTTGCCATCCTTTTCTGATATAGTTGTCCATGATAGAGAGCTATCAGTCTTTTTTCCTCAATCATGTTTAACTGATCATATCGGGCTTTCACCCATTCAGATTCTTCCAAGTTGGCTTCCATCAAAACTCTTAAAGAAGGGATTTCGACTTCTATGGGAGAAACAGCTTCCATTCCATACACCAATGAGAAAGGCGTTGCCCCAGTACTTGATCGTATGTTGGTACGATACGCATGCAAAGCATATGGCAACATTTCATGCCAATCTTTATAATTGACGACCATTTTAGCAACAATTTTCTTGACATTCTTGTTGGCTGCCTCTACCGCACCGTTCATTTGAGGTCTATATGGGGCAGAATTATGATGCTTGATTTTGAAGGTCTCTGATAACTTTTTTACCTCCGCCCCATTAAGGTTGGCAGCATTATCTGTAATGATTCTTTCTGGTATTCCATAACGGCAGATAATATCCCTTTTCAGGAACTTGGTAAACACCTTTTGAGTTATATTGGCATATGATGCTGCTTCCACCCACTTAGTGAAGTAATCTATTGCAACCAGAATGAAACGATGTCCATTTGAAGCCTTGGGATTGATAGGTCCAATGACGTCTATTCCCCACATCGAAAAGGGCCAAGGGGACACCAGATTGTGCAATTGGAATGGTGGAGCTTTGATCTGATCTGCATATATTTGGCATTTATGGCATCTTCGGACATACTCCAAACAATCAGCTTCCATGGTTGACCAATAGTAACCATCTCGTTAGATCTTGCGTGCCATCATATGACCATTAGCATGTGTTCCACATATCCCTTCGTGCACTTCTATCATGATAGTCCGGGCTTCACGTGCATCAACACACCTTATGAGAACCCCATCATAGTTCCTCTTATACAAAACTTCACCATCTAAGTAAAAGGACATTGATAATCTACGAATCGTCCTCTTATTCACTTCATTTGCTCCTTCTGGGTACGTTCTACTTTGTATATATTGCTTGATGTCGTGATACCAAGGATTGCCATCGTGCTCTACTTCTTCCACATGTGCACAATATGTTGGCTCATCTTGTACCTTCACTTGAATAGGCTGGACGGTGGTATGGAGACCCAGCTTGGTCATAGCGGCTAATGTGGCTAAAGCATCCGCAAATTGATTCTTGTCTCGAGTCAAGTGCGAGAAAGTAATCTCATCAAACTTCGCAACTAACTGAGTCAAGTATTTCTGATACGGGATAAGTTTGGGATCTTTAGTTTGCCATTCGCCGTTGACCTGATAAATGATTAGGGCTGCATCTCCAAAGACCTTTAACTGCTTTATTCCAAGATCAATCGCTGCTTGTAATCCACTCGCACATGCTTCATACTCGGCAATATTATTGGTGCATTCAAATTCAAGTTTAATGGCCACTGGATATTGTTTGCCATCCGGAGAAATCACCACTGCTCCTATGCCAGAACCGTGCATATTCACTGCTCCATCGAAATACATCTTCCATACATTCTCCTTTTCTACTTCGTCTCCCTCCAATGATAATATCTCCCCATCAGGGAATTCAGATGTAATCGGCTGTCCACCCTTGAGAGGATTTTCAGCTAAATGATCAGCAATTGCACTTCCCTTGACAGATTTCCGAGTCATATACTTAATATCGAACTCTGATAATATCACTTGCCACTTTGAAACCCTTAAGGATATGTGGGGACTCTCAAAGATATATTTCAAAGGGTCCATTCGAGAGATTAACCAAGTGGTGTGATATAACATGTATTGCCTGAGTCTCTTGGAAGTCCACACCAGCGCACAACAAGTCTTCTCAATTGCCATGTATCGGGCTTCGCAGTCATTAAACTTCTTGCTCAGATAGTAAATTGCCTGTTCTTTCTTGCCAGACTCATCATGTTGCCCCAACATTGCTCCCATTGAGGTTGGTAAGATAGTGAGATACAGTATCAAGGGACGACCTCGAGTGGGCGGCACCAACACTGGTGGGCTTGATAGGTACGCCTTTATTTTGTCAAAGGCTTCCTGACATTCCTTATTCCAATTTCCTGGATTATTCTTTTTTAATAGTCTGAAAATTGGCTCGCATGTGCTAGTTAAGTTAGCAATGAATCGGGCAATATAATTCAATCTCCCTAGAAAACCTCTTACTTCTCGTTCATTCTTGGGAGTCGGCATGTCTCTGATCGCCTTTGCCTTTTCTGGCTGCACCTGTATTCCTTCTCTATTGACCACAAAACCAAGCAATTTCCCAGTTGATGCTCCAAATACACATTTTGTGGGATTGAGCCTCAAATTGTATTTCCTCAATCTCTTAAATAACTTCTGCAAAACTGCTACATGGCTTTCCCCCTCCTTAGACTTAGCCACTATGTCATCCACATATACCTCTATCTCTTTATGCATCATATCATGGAACAATGCTACCATAGCACGCTGGTAAGTAGCTCCGGCATTCTTCAATCCAAAAGGCATTACTTTGTAACAAAAAGTTCCCCAAGGGGTGATGAAAGTCGTCTTTTCTTTGTCATCGACGTCCATGAGGATCTGATTGTATCCCGAATACCCATCCATGAAAGAGAACCTGTGATTCCTTGCTGTGCTGTCTACAAGGACATCAATATGAGGCAAAGGGAAGTCATCCTTTGGACTGGCTTTATTTAGATCTCTGTAATCCACACACATTCTTACTTTCCCATCCTTCTTCGGTACTGGCACGATATTAGCTACCCACTCTGGATGTCTCGACACTTCCACAAACCCAGCTTCTAACTGCTTAGTTACCTCTTCTTTGATCTTCAATGACATCTCTGGATGCATCCTCCTCAACCTTTGTTTCTTTGCCACTGTGTCCGGGTACAATGGGATTTTATGTGACGCTATTTCTGGATCCAATCCTGGCATATCTTTGTATGACCAAGCAAACACATCTAGATACTCCTTAAACAGCGTGACCATTTCTGCACGCTCTGGATTATCCACTATTTTCAACTCCTTCTTGTCTTCCTCGGTCCCCATATTAATCACTTCTATAACTTCATCATTTGAAGTGAAACCATCTTCTGAGCGCTCCATCAACTTTGTAAATTCCTCAATAACCTCTTTTTCCTCACTAATCCCAGAATCATCTTCGTCAACAGCCGCAAGGGAATCAGTAAATGAGGTTTCAAGGTTCCTTTCGTGAGACAAACTTTCGACAGGGGTGAGGTTCCTGAAAAAAGATGTTTGCAACAATAGAAATATAGGCAAGGATATTATAAAGCGCGATTGATATAAGATAAGGGGTAGAGAAAGGAAGACACCAAAAATGCTGAAAATCATACTAATTCATTTTATTCATGTCTCAACTAAAGTAAACATCAGTTTATTCGGAATACAAAAAGATAATTACTTTATGGAAATAACATCAACAAACGGTTCAGACCGCCAATTGCCAAGGACCTCATTGTCAGCAGAGAGATAAATCACAGGGTTTCTTTCTTGCTCCTCTTCAAGTGCACTGATAGTGAAATGAGGGGAAGTCAACTTCTCTGGCGAGATCGCTTCAGTTGATGCCGAGAAAGTATCCGTTAAGCGGGGGACATAACTAAATCCCTTCCCTTCTCCTCTCTTGCCTCCGAGAGTTAGGTACTTCATTTTTTCTGTTAGAGAAGGATCGTACCCTAGTCCATGTCTTCCATCCATTGCAGTGGCTGCAATTGGCTGAGGGATCCCTTGGAGGTTTGCCCCTAGGCCTCTTCCTTTCTGATACCCATTCCTTTCCATTATACGGACTGCCACTTCATTCACATTCTGCATTGGCAGCTCCTTCCTCTTGCTCTCTGGCTTCAGGATCTCAAAATTGTGCAGGGAATCATCCTCGACTTGCTCTGCACTTTCTACGTAAGGTACCGAAACAGGCTTTGAAAGCATGATTTCCTCTTCACCACGGATGGTAATCACAGCACCATTCTGAATGTACTTCAAACATTGATGCAACGTTGATGGAACAACACCAGCTTCATGAATCCAAGGCCTTCCTAGAAGCATAGTATAAGCTGGCTGGATCTCCATGACTTGAAAGAGAACATGAAAACAACTAGGCCCTACTTCGAGGGGCAGAGTTATTTCCCCTAAGATCCCTCTTGCTGTCCCATCAAAGGCTCGCACAATCATCTCCTGGGGTGTCAAATCAGTCAAGCCTATGTTTATCTGCTCTAGAGTGGACAACGGAACCACATTCAATGCCGAGCCACCATCTATAAGCACCTTCGCAAGCACAAATCCTTTGCACCTTAGGGTAATATGGAGTGCCTTAGGACTACCTTTAAACTTCAAAAACACCTCATCTTCTGAGAAATTGATCATGTTGACCCGACTCACCGGATCCACCATGTTTACTACGTTTTCTGGCGTGACGTCAGGATTAACATAGGCTTCGTTCAACACCTTCAATAATGCCTTACGATGCATCTCTGATGTGAGGAAAAGTGACAAAAGCGATATTTTTGCCGGTGTTTTCTTTAACTGCTCCGTCACGTCGTATTCACTTTGTTCATGATCTTCAAAAACTCTTCTTCTTCTTCATTCTCCTTTCCTTCATCACGATCTCCTTATCTTTGGCATTTTTCTTTGCTTCTTCTTCTGCAGGGTCATAGTATCGCCCACTCCTTGTGATGCCTCCAATTCTCACAACATTAGTAACTTGAGCCCTTGAAGTTTCTTCTGCCCCTCCTACTAACTCAACCTTCTGTTCATAATTCCATGGTACAGCATGTGTATCATTATAAGCAAAAGGGGTTGGCTTTTTCACTCTTACAATCACTTTTTCTGGCATCGGGGCATCATTCAGGGGTGGTATCCGGAGCACCACTTTTTCAATCACATTAATTTCTTCAGTCGTACCTCGTCTAGCTTGGATCACCCCCAAGGTAAGCAATCCTTGGACTCGGACCTTAAAGTCCCAACAGGTTTCGATATCATGCCCTACCTGCCCACGATGATAGTCACAACTTAAATCACCATCACACTTCATTTCTTTTTCGATTGGCTTCCCCGGTGCGACAATATCATATCCTGCTTTCTTGAGCCCCTCAAAGACTTCTTGCATCGGTGTTCGCAATTCCAGGACCTTCTTGACTTGAGACCCCTTCAATTCCAAGTTATTTACCCTATTATGGTTCGGGATTGGGTTATTAACAATGTTAGGCCCCGAATCTTCTTCGAAACCCAATCTTCCACAAGCAATCAACTTTCTTACTGCTGTCTTGAAGGCCTCACATTCTTCAATGGAATGCCCCAGGGCATCCATGTGATACTTGCAAGTCAAGTTTGGATTGTACCAGGCAGGGAAAGGTGGTTCCATAGGTCGTACAGGGTTTCCAGCGATTAAGTGACGATCGAATAGTTGTTTGAACAAATCTGCATTGGAGATAGACAGTCTTGGGAAAGGTGGCAGATTTTGAGATTGGAAACGTCCTTGATTTTGAAAATTTGGGCGAGGTCGAGGGTAGCTTGGATGGTTTTGTTGAGGTGCAGGTGGGTAATGAGTATATGTTGGGCGAGTGGGGTTGTATGGCTGAGGGGTAGGGATATTATTTATTTGGTTTTGCGGCTGGGTGATAGTTGGCGAGGCCTGTTGAGGTGGGTAAAAGGGTGTTTGGGTCTGATATGGTGCTTGGTACCTTGGGTATGAAGGGACATGGCGAGGTCCAAAGTTCTGTTGGTGTTGCACATAATTTGCTTCTGCTTCCTTCTTCTTAGGCTGGAACCCCTTTTTAGATGCACTGCCTTCCATGTCAATTGGTAACTTCCCGGCTCTGGCTAGGATTTCAATTCTTTCCCCTGCAGCAATCAAATCAGAGAAATCCCTATAAGCTGCTCCTGCCATTGCTCCGATAAAGGGGGATCCAAGGGTTCCCAAAAAGTATGAGCACATTTCGGACAACATCAGCGGTGGTTGTACCTGAGCAGCCAAACTCCTCCACCTTTGTGCATACTGTTTGAAGGATTCATCACTCTTCTTCTGCATTGTAGCCAACTGTTCACGGGTTGGAGCTACGTCCAAATTAAATTTGTATTGGTCCATGAACAAGTCGGCTAATTCTGTCCACCGTGAGATCTTAGAATGATCTAACTGAAGGTACCACTCTAGTGCGATTCCGGTCAAACTTTCATGGA
The DNA here is from genome assembly GCA_035048595.1 of Echinosophora koreensis. Classification (NCBI taxonomy): domain Eukaryota; kingdom Viridiplantae; phylum Streptophyta; class Magnoliopsida; order Fabales; family Fabaceae; genus Echinosophora; species Echinosophora koreensis. The sequence goes on from JAPCYP010000173.1 coordinate 261,982, forward strand.
AAAAACCAATGAGGAACTTGTCATCCTTAGACCAGATGGCCATTTTGGTGGCATAGCTAATCAAATGGAATCGTGGGTTCCCACTTCCGTCATACTTGGAAAAATCAGGAATTTTGAAATCCTTTGGAATCACGACGTTTGTGGCAGGACAAAGTTCTTCAATCTTGAGAAGGCCATAAGCACTTGAGCCCTTGATCTCTTTTATTTGTTCTTCTACCTTCTCCATCCACTCTTCCTTCATCTTATCAGGCCCAAACTGGACTCCCCTGGATTGTTCGGGAATGGATACATGGGGTTTTTCCCATGTGAGCCCTGCATAACCAGCAGGCTCATGATACATATTCTCGAGAGGGCGATATCCTTCCCCGATGGGGATTACTATGGGCTCTGTGTAACTTGACATTCCCTGAGTGAGACTATTGTTTATGCTTGAAAACATTGGTGTCGTTACCATGGAGAGGGCCGGTTGTATGCTTACGTGTGGGCCATCTTCATTTCCAATTCTATTTGCACCAAGCCTGCTAAGAGATTCCCTCATATCCTGTAGTATAGCCTCTAACCTTGCTTGAGTTTCAGAGATTTCTGTCACCCTTCCCCTCACTTCATCTACTTCTAAACTCAAGTTCCTTCCTGTTTCAGGACTGTTGGCAGCCATTCTGGTCCGAGATCTAGTGTTGTAAACTCGGGTTTGATTGGTGTTGTCTTTCTTAGATCGCGCAATGGTTCTCAAATCCTCAGATTCGCGTTTTCAGCTCTGAGTAAAAAAAACGTCAGTAACCTTTTTTTTTATATATATTTTTATTTTTTTTATTTTTATTTTTATTTTTTAATAAATAAAAGAAAGATAAAAGTATGCTTCGAAAATAAAAACCCATGAATTCTTTCTTTTGCAAAGGAAAGACCACTTTTGTAGCAAGCAACTTCACCCCAACACATAACTCTAGGGGCACATCCCCCTTAGGTTAATGTGTGGTTGATGACAAATCCATGGGAACATGTGTCCCTCAATAGACAGCATCATTTACTAGCAATGCAATCATACAGGCCTACTTGTAACACACCATAAGATAGAGCGGAATTCATTGATGGACGTAAAAAGGCTTTTATTTCTTTGAAACGAAAATACAATGTCTCCCATCTAACAGAATTACATCAAAAGTTTTAAAGTCTTCCTTTTGAATCCGCTAGCAAGACCCCTACAATACTTCATGAAGCGAGCTATTTTTGGAGGGATTGTAGATCCGTCACTTATGCGAGTTTGGACTAATGCTTCCTCGAGGTGACCCACGAACTGATAGGTATGGTATTGCAAACTTCCTGAGAGGTGTTCATATCTTTTCTTCCAAGCATCTCTGTCAGCCTTCAAATCTTTTGCCACAGATTCCCAATTCTCTAGCCATTCTTCCTGTTGTCTGATCTCATCCTCATACTGTTTTTTCTCCCTTTCGAACATCCATACCCTCATCCACAATTGTTGCTCTTTTTCTTGTGTTTTTTTCAATGACTCACGCATAGTTGCAGCTGCATTCCAACCTTCATCAGAGTAGCGCTCAGTATGAGTTAAGGCTTCTTTCAGAGATCCTATGCTTTCCTCCAATATCCTGATTGTCTGGACGTGCACTTTGACTTTTGCCCCCAAGTCTTCTTTTTCTTTGAAGATTTGTGCCAGCATTTTTTCTTGATCTTCTATTCTTGCTAGTAGTCCTCGAACTTCTGATTCTTTCATATTCCACTTCTTTGCTTTCTTTGCTGGACTTGCGGCTTCATATGCATCGGCACATTCATCTTTCAAATGTTCTATCCTCATGTTTAACTTCTGGACTTGGTGCTGAAGCGTGATGATGGTGATCTGGTCTGTTTCGTTCTTTTCCTCTAGCACTCCCATCTGAGCCATCATAATCTCGATCTTCTTTAACATTTCTGCTTTCGTTTGCGGATTTTCATCTTTATACGGGATTGGTTTCGAAACAACAGGGTTGCCTTTCCTTGCTTTCCTCCATGCCTCATAGTTTCTAGTATGAGAAATAATTTGTCTCCCCAACTCATTTGATCCCAGTACCCGGATGTTGCTCCAAGCGGATCTAACAGCTATTGTTGTATTTTTGACAACCTCGCACTCTTGATATAAGAAAGAAATTCCACCCAACACCTTTTCGAGTGGTTCCTGTTGAGTCCATTTCAATTGTCGAATCACAAGTGCCGGAGAATATGACACGCAACCCCTTGGTCCCATCAAAAGAATATTGGAGAAATTCCCACAACTGAAGATTACTGTATTTCCTTTATACCAAGGACACATCCAGCAAAAAGCTTTCGAATCAACCTCATCAAATTCTTGCCTCCATTCATTGGATTTACACGGCTTTATCGGAATGTGATGGAATCTCCTCAAGGGGTCATCAATCTCACTAATATATTTTCGAGCATACATGTGAGTCACGATCCAAACATACAGCATTTGTGCACAACATCGTAATTTGCCTTGTTGATTTTCATGGCACACTTGCAATGAGAGGAAAGTTTCTGCCAGAATTGCGGGAACGGGATTCACATTATATTCCTCGACCTTGTGGTAGACATCCATGGCCGCGTAGTCCACCATGTCTGGTATAAAGGGGAAAAGCACCAACCCATAAATGGTTAAAGCTAACACTCGCTTGAAGATAACCCAATTCTTTTGTCGCGCCAATTTCTGGAGATGAACTTCAAGGAATCTTCGTCTCAGACCTCTGACATCTCCCTTTTCCATTTTGTCTGATGGCTTTGGTAGAACTCCCAACAACTCTGCTATCTTCCCATCACTAATATGTTGGCCATAATAGAAATAAACACGAAACTCCCTTGGAAGAGGTATCCTTAGCATGTAAGCATATTCTTCTACAGTCGGTGTCGTATCCAAATTCAGCAACTCGAAACATCTCAAATTCAAGTTCCAATATTGGGCCAAAGCACTCAAGCCCAAAGCATCTACAGGTATGTGTAACAAGTCCAAAATCTTTCCATACTTGCTTGCGAACTCAGAACGTACTTCTTTTGGCATCAGATGGCTGATTTCTATTAAGGGCTTCACATCATTGATTTTCACATCAACTCTAATATTCTTCTTTAGGCCAATTGCATTGCTAGAATTAGACATTTCCATTCCTTGCTAGCAGATGGTGTCTTTCCTCCACAAAAGAGAATTACCTAATACAAAAAAAACAATAAAATATTATTTACAAAAAAAGGGAAAAAAATGTAAAAAGAGATGTCCTTGTAGGGTCATAGACCCAAAGGTCATGGGACGCATAAAAGCATTGCCCCCTCTTTTTATTTTATTTATTTATTATTCGTTTGTTAAACACAAAAGGAAAAGAAAAGAAAAATTAAAAATAATAAAATCAAATAAGTAAATAGATAGAAAAACACAAGGGAGATATGGTATGCCTCCAATTGTCTTAAGAGGTAGGACCTAATCAAAGGTACCTAAGATGGCAACTTCTAAGTCGAGCGGCCACTAAGTCAATCTAAGAGTGCAAACTTTAGGACGGGTCTAGACTTCTAGAGGTCATGGTCCCCAGATTGCCCTTGTCAAGGACCTAGTTCATGAACTTAGTCACAAGTAGGGATAAAACCTCCAGGATGACTAGTCCATGACACTAGTAACAATCTGAGTGGTGAATCAACAAATATCAGATAGGCACTAGGCCTTCAATGACAATGCTGAGGCACCGCCTAATACTTAAGCTCCCACAAGCTCGGGTATAGAGCTGAAAGTGTGTGAAAATGAGTGTCGGTGTTGTGTGTGCTGAAGGCATACAAACCTGTATAATCCTAAAACAAAACTACTTGAACCTGCAAGACAAGCACACAACAAATAGCATTGTCTTCTATCCTAATGTAAAATAATTATTAAAGGAAAAAGGATCAAATATATACAAAAAATAAAAGAAAACAAGTAAAAGGGGTAAACAATAAATACCAAAATGCGCAACTCATTACTTAGGCTTGACTCTCGAATCATCCCCAGTGGAGTCGCCATCTGTCGCAACCAAAAAAAATCGCGACGAGGACAACCATAAAAAATTTATTAAGAAAAAAGTAGAGTCGCCACCAATTTTATTTATTTAGGATAAAAAATTGGAAAAAACCCTAAAAAACGGTCTTTGGAACCAAAATGAGTTCGGAAGTCGGTTACGAGTAGGGAAGGTGTTAAGCACCCCACATCGCTCATTCTAAGAATGATACCTTAAACAAATTGCGCAAAATTAAATTATTTATTTTTACCCCAAAAATATTTACAAGGAAGAAATTATTTATTGATATATTTTATTTAATATTTTATGTTTCTTCAATTCTTTTTTTTTTAAAATAAATAAATATTATTGGTAAATCTTAAATAAGTTTGAACATGGCACATAAGTCCATAGGGCAACCTCGAAGCTAAAAATTGAACATGACACTTGTCATAGAGCAACCCATAAACATTAAAATAATTATTAATTAATTATCTAAATTAGCAAATTAAAAAAGAACACAAAAATAAAGGAAAAAATAATTTCGGCTTGACGGGATAATTAATCCCGCTCCTACGTATTCCCTGCTGCGATGGGAAACTCAAAGCTACGTAGTTCTTATAGAAAATAATTGTTTGTTGGTTGTTTTTTTTATTTTTATGAAAAGATTTTTTATTTATTTAAAAGAGAGTTTTTTTTTAAATTTTTTAATTTCTAAATATTGAAGTGTCCTAAACGAGATAGAACATGGCACGTACGTCCACAGAGCGATCTCGAATCGAATCTAAGGAATTGAGTGTGATACATTTCACAAAGCAATCCCAAAACTATTTATAAATGTTCATTTTTATTTTTATCATTATGATTCCTTTTTAATTAAATGAAACTTATTTGGTTTGGGCATCCAATTAGCCCAAGAATACAACTCGATTTCTGCAAGAGAGGAAAAAAAGACAAAATAATAATAATAATAATAATAATAATAATAATAATAATAATAATAATCATAATAATAACGAAAACAAAAAAAGAATAAAAGATTATGTTAATCACCCAAAACTCATTCAATGTATCAGTACACTAACCAAACACATAGTGAAAGAAAATACGGGACTGAGAAATGAGAACAGAAAGGGAGAAAACCAAAGGACCAAAGGTCCTTCACCTGTGTGGCGCAGCACTGAGAGAGGGAGCAGGGGCAGTGGTGTTTTTGGCTCGGACGACGGTGCAGCTTGCGGAGGCGGCGCTGGTAGAGGTGGGTGGCGCGACTACGGTTATGACGTTGTGCGGCGGAGTGGGGTCGCGACGCGGCGGTTCCAGTTCGGAACGGAAGGTGCGGTGGCTGGTGCGGAGGAGCAGGGCGAGGAAGGCAGAGACGGCGACTCACGGCCAAGGCTGGCTGTGCGACGGCTCGTGGAGGTCCGTTCGTGACGCGATCTGGAAGGAGGGTGCAGTGGAGTCGTGACAGAGCGGTCTGGGCCGGATCTGGGCGGAGCTCGCGACGGAGCGAGGACCGTGCGGTGGTCACGGTTCAGGATGGCAGTGCGGTGGCTCTGCGGTGGTGACGGTGGAGGTCGCGTGGTGGTTGTCTATGGTGGAGTTGGAGATGAGAAATGGAGGCTTATGGTGGTGGTCTGATGGATGAAGAAAAAGGGTGGAGGCTAGGTTTTTTTCTTCTTCTTTTTTTTGGTCCCCCCTAATTCAATTCGTTCCCCATGATTTTATAATGCAATTCACTTGATCTTGATCCTAAAAATATGCTCAGATTAAAATCTCTATCTAAAATCAAAACTTGTAAATCATATCTGCAAAAATTAAGGATCAGAAACAAAGGATTTCTATCTCTAAATCAAAATGTTGGAGGGAGAATCAAAGGTGGCTGCTAGGGTTTGAGTAATGGGTTTGAATAATGGGTTTGAATAATGGGTTTAACTGGTTTGGCCCAAAAACAAAAATAAACCCAAGTGTTTAACATAAAATTAAAATCTTTTTTATTATGTTTATTTTTTTATTTTTTATTTTCTCTGCATTTTTATTTTTTGAAATTTCTAATGAAAACTAATATACCCGGTCAAAATAGGGTGTTCACAATAATAATAAAATAATTTTCAAAATTAATATAGTATTATATCATTTATTAAAAATAAAAATATAAAAAATAGCGACCGAAATAGCCACTAACCAACCGATAGCTAAAAATGACTAGGATATGTGAATAACAACGACTAGACTAGCGATCGATACATCGGTCTTTGACTATGCCTAGGATATGTGCAAAACAGTGACCGAATTAGCCACTACCGAATCGGTCGCTATTTTGGTCACCATGAACGGGCGACCTACAAGTTAGCCACCACACCGTGAGTAATCAGCGACGGAAAAATTGATCGCTAATAGCAACCGGTGTGAAAAATTGGTCGCTATATAATTAGTGGCTAGGCTTATAGAGACCCCGCGAGATCGGTTGCTGATTCGGTGACTAACTCCAATAACGACCGATTTGTTTGGTCTCTAAACAGGATTTTTTTGTAGTGTTTCTTGTTCACCTTCAACCAAGGGCATGGAACAAGGGATTCATTGCATTGTTGCGTTGCTCTTTCTTCTACTATTTATAAAAGCATCTTGCTTCAATTCAGCACTCTCACTCTGTTTTTTATAAATTAAAATTTAACGTTGTTTTTCTTTGTTCTACGGGGGAGCATTTTTCTTTATTCTTCTATGTAGCCAAAATCCCGTGTTTTTTTGTTTGTTAAAAAACCTTCATGCCACAATCTTCTCTTCACATGCAGGTAGTGAAGTTGAACAGGAATCTACAACAAAGAACCTTGAAGCACGTTAAGATGACGCAAATAGGATGGTTTGAGTTATTCCACCAGACAAACAAAAAACAGAAATAGGAAGGGAGGGGGACGAGGAAGGGAGGGGGACGGTATAAGTTAGAACTTTGGGGACGATGAAGTTTTATAAACTTCGGTAATTGGTTTTGTGGGTCCCATTAATTATTAAGTTTATTTATATTTTAATGTGTTGGAAATTTTTTATTGGTTGTGCTCAAATGTGAGATGTTAGGTTTGTGTTCATAGAAGTCTTTCTCATATTCTCGTCGATTGCCTAGAGTGATGGGAACACTAAATTTTGTTGCTCAGTCTGTTCAAATATGTCAACAACAAAAAAATATGTCCTAACATTTGTGTAACATTTTCATTCTCATTTTTCCATAGCCATTTAAGATATTTTCATGTAAATCTAGAGTTGCCTTTGACTAAGTGCTGCATCTTTATGAATTAATTGCTATTAAGCAGCTTCCCCACTATCACACTACTATGCCCGTAATTACATAAACTAGCCATTAGATTTGACTACATCTATTTGCTCTAATCTCTATAATTGAACTTCTACTTGGTTGCCGAGAAGCCCATACAAATTAGGGGACGAAGTTTAAGCAAAGCAAGAATAGATGAAGGGAGAATCCACAACCCATCTCCAGAAATCAAACCTAAAGCAATAGCTGGAACCATCAAACTTGTTTCCTTGCTTTTTAGTGTGTACCATACATATACAATCAAATTACCCACATACATGCCAATTGCAAAGTAAGCACCTACTAGGAACGGAACATCCATTACCATTGGAAGTGGAATCCATCTCCCAACATTTTTTGGGTTCAGATCTCTCACCAAATTGGCTGCAATAGCAAATGTAAAAAAAAAAAAAAAACCATAACAAAGCTGCAAGCATGATGGAGGAGGGCAAAAAAGCCTTCACACCCAGAATAGCCATGTTTCTATATATGATGGCATATGGGGCTTTGTATTCACCATCTGGATTCCCCACATCAAAAGCCTTGTAGAAAAGGAAGAATGTGTCTGGAGCAATAACACAACCTAATGCTGTCCCAATAGCTTGAGTTAGAAGCATTGATCGAGGGGAAGCGAATGTTAGATGCCCAGTCTTGAAATCCTGCATCAAATAAGATGAGGTGGAAACAAGAGATTTAATCAGGCCACACCCTACAAGTCCTGCAACTACGCCATCACTTTTCCATGCTAAGGCTGCAAGTACATAGAGAGCCACTTTCCCATAATTATAGGCCATGTTCATGTCAGTTAAGCCAGCACCATAAGCATTGCAGAAGCCAAGAAAGGGTGCAAGCAGATAAGCAACCACCACATAATACCACTTCAACTCGGGGAAGATCAATGGGATTACAATGACAGAAATGGTGGAGAATAGTATGTATCTTATACATGCCAACCATATAGGAATGTTTCTCTTACAAACACTTCATTCCTTCTAAGATCATCAAGAGGAAGCTTCTCGTTATCTGAAAGTGAAACTGCAGCGAAAATGATGTGAGCTTTCATAAACAAACATAGAGCCACAGATGTTATAAGCCACTATTCAGCATCAATCACTGGCTAAACAATGAATGCAGCATTAGTAATCATAGCATATATCTATTGGGGCGTTTTTGAGTTAGCTTATGTTGTGTTTAGAACAGCCTATAGTAAAAAAAAAATTGTTCTAGAGATGATTTCTGGCTTAATAAAAGTTGTTTTGTGTAAATATTAAGAAAAACCGAATATGTACTTAGTTTATGTACACATTCAAATTGCATGAGATCCTACTCATTTTATTGGTAATATATCGATTACTTGTTCTGCTGAGATGATGGTTAGCATGTTCTATTTATGAAAACATGATTAATGGAGTGTGTGACACCCTCTACCCCGCATGTATTTATAAAGCATAAAATAAAAAGAGATAAAAATAAAACATGCATATCATTTATCATAAAATGAAAACCAAAGGGCAGAAGATACCACATTGTAACAAAGGTCTCAACGTGGAAAAAAAAAAGTTATAAAAGAAATATAACATAAAAAACATAACCCAACCCCGATGTCACGTTACAAAGCTGGTATAAGCAAAATCCGGTAACACATCGGATAACAACATAAACTAAAGATAAATCCTAACTACAAGTAGCAGCTCCTCAGAGTCACTCTTCAATAGGCTGCTCACCATCCTCTGCTAAACAAAAGGTACATGCGAAGAAAACAACAAAAGACAGGGAGTAAGAAATATGTATAAAACATAATGACATGGAAGCAATTAGCAAGATGAGCATACATCATAACAATAGCATGTTATCACAAGTCAACAAAGTGCACACAGGCTTTTTCGAGAACATCCTACACTACCAAAACATACATAGCATCTAGTCGAGTATGTTGGTGTATTGCAAGATCATCACGCTACAGAGGAGCTACCAACTGGGCCTATATGAGTATTTCATACATCGACATCCCCAAGCATCAACCAGATCATCACTACGGAATTCACACCCGCATTAAAGTGTCAGCTCAATCTCCTAGGCACAACGGCCTTACAGAACATAGTTTCACTATGTGTTTAGGCAAATTTTGGCATAAATGCGTTCTTCTCGTCCATCCACCGGATGACCTCTTGATTCCACCGGAATCCATTTGCGTGTTGTTCTTAGATGCTAGATGTTTTCAGGGCCGAATCACCCGCCCTTAACATCGAGCTAAAGTTCTCAAGAAACCTTTCATCTTTGTGCAAAAGAATCTTAAAGCACTTGATTAAAAAATCCTAACTCATTATGAAATTGGATCACAAGTCCAAAACACCATGTCTGTTGCACGATGTCTGGTCCCAACACTAAACTTTCTCCATCTTGGTACCAACACAAAGGTGTTCTACATCGTCGACCATACAAAGCCTCATAGGGTGCAATTCCTATGCTAGGGTGGAAACTGTTGGTGTAGGTGACTTCTATCAATGGTCGAAATGCATCCCAACTCTTGGTATGCTCCAACACACAAGCTCTCGGCAAGTCTTCAAGCGACTGGATCGTCCTCTCTGGTTGTCCATCCGTCTGTGGGTGGTATGCCGAACTCAATCTGAGTTTTGTTCCTAGCGACTCTTGCAGACTTTGCCAGAACCTTGACTTAAACCTCGGATCTCGATCCGAAATAATACTCGAAGGTACACCATGTAATCTGACAATCTCCCCGATGTATAACTGAGTTAATCTCTCCATTGAATACTTGATGTTGATAGGCAAAAAGTAACCCGACTTGGTTAGTCGATCAACTATTACCCATATCACGTCATGTCCCTTTTGTGTCCTCGGCAAGCTTGTCATAAAAGTTGTAGCATTCCTGTTGGTCTTTGATGCTCAGTCTTAGCCATATGATAGACTAAACAAGAAGCGACATATTTCATCACATCTCTTTTCATCCCGTACCACCAATACAACCGCTTGAGGTCTTGATACATCTTTGTTGCTCCAGGATGTAAACTCAGTTTACTCTTGTGGGCTTCCTCCAGAATCAACTTTCTGAGCTCGAAAATGTCCGGTACACAAATCCTTTCACCGAACCTTAAGATTCCATCTGTCCCCTCTTTAAATTCTGATATTGCTCCTTGTCGCACCAATTGCCTTTCTTCTTGTAGGTACTGATCACTTTCTTGTTTCTCTCATATTTGTTCCATCAATCCATTGGAAACATTGATCATACTTAAGCAAAGTTCTCCTGGTGACATCTCAACCATCAACCGCATATCTCGGAATTGCTCTAATAGGTATTTCAAGCTTTTATGATCACTGAAAATGTTGAACGTTGCTCCATACAAATAATGCCTCCAGATTTTCAGCACGACAACTACAGCCGCTAACTCCAAGTCATGCGTAGGGTAGTTCTTCTCATGAATCTTCAACTGTCTTGAAGCATAAGCTACCACTTTCCGATTCTGCATTGGCACACAACCTAACCCCTGATGCGAAGCATCACAGTACACCTCGAAAGGCTCCTTAGGATCAGGTAACACCAACACAGGTGAAGTAGTCAACCTTCTCTTTAACTCTTGGAAACCCTCCTCGCACGCTTCAGTACATGCAAACGCTTGGTCCTTCGGAGTTAGTTGGGTAAGAGGTCTTACTATCTTGGAGAATCCCTAAATGAATCTCCTATAGTATCCAGCTGAACCCACAAAACTACGGATTTCCGTTACCGTCTTTGGTCTCTCCCATTTCAGAACAGCTTCAACTTTTGACGAATCCACTGCGATACCTTCATTCGAGATAACGTGTCCCAAAAATTGAAATTTGTCCAACCAAAACTCGTACTTCTCGGTTTTCGTGTATAACTGTCTCTCCTTTAAGATCCGGAGAACCATATTGAGATGTTCAACATGCTTCTCTAAATTAGGAGAATAGATTAGAATGTCGTCTATAAAGACAACAACAAACTAGTCTAGATAAGGACGAAAAATCCTGTTCATGTAATACATGAACATAGCAGGTGCATTTGTCAGTCTAAACGGCATCACAAGGTACTCGTAATGCCCATAGCATGTTCGAAACGCTATCTTCGGGATATCCTCCGCTTTCACAAGAATCTAATGATCACCCCATCGTAAATCTATCTTCGAGAAAACTGCTGCTCCACGTAACTGATCCGTCAAACCATCTATCCTCGGAAGAGGTTACTTGTTCTTGATCGTCACTTTATTTAACTGACGAAAATCTACGCATAAGCGAGAAGTCCCATCCTTCTTCTTCACAAGCAAAACTGGAGCTCCCAAGGGTGACAGACTAGGTCTAATGAACTCTTTCCTTATCAGTTCCACAGCTGCTTCTTCAAGTCCTCTAGCTCTGATGGCGACATACGGTATGGTGCCATGGATATTGGTCCAGAACCCGGTACCAGATCAATCACAAACTCAATGTCTCGAACAGGTGGTAGTCTAGGTACATCTTCAGGAAAAACTTCGGGAAACTCATTGACGATAGGTATGGACTGTAAGTCAAACTCACTCTTGACGTCCAAAGAAAACAGTAACATGTATCCTTGAGCTCCCTCTCTCAAAGAAGCTCTTACTTGGTTAGCAAACAAAAATCCAGAAATCTCATCCTTAGGAAAAACTAAGGCTTTATTTGCACAATCTAACAGGATATGGTTAGAACATAACCAATCCATCCCTAGTATCACATCTATTTGCGAAAGAGGCAAACAGATCAAATCAACCAAAAATTTCCTATCCTCTACCAAGATAGCACAATTCAAACAAGCTGTAGTAATTAAAACAGGTTCAGCAGTTGGTACATATATAATCAAGTCAAAAGGTAAGGAAGACACAGGTAATCCTAGAAATTTAGCACAGTCATATGCAATGAACGAGTGTGTCGCACCCGAATCAAACAGTACTGTTAAAGATTTACCTCCTATGACACACTGTCCCTGAATCAGATCCTCGTTGCAAGAGGCCTCAGCGCCGCTCATGGTATAGACTCTTCCTCCAACTCTAGGCCTTGCACCTCGCATGTTGCTCACAGAAAGATCCATCTTGGACTGTCCACAATTCCTAGCGAGGTGCCCAGGCTGTCCACATTTAAAGCAAATGATGGCAGTAATCTTACAGTCCTTTGTAGCGTGACCCATGCCACACTTCATGCACTTCTGTGGAAGATTCGTAGATGATCCCAAACCTCCAATGCTGCCACCAAAAGATCGTTGTTAGGACAGTTGCTGGCCTTGTGGCCTGTTGTATGGCTTCCTCTGAAATTGGTTGTTATTGTTGTAGTTTCCCCTCTTGAACCTAGACGGTCCAAAAACCTTGCTGTATGGTGTCACGACTCGCCTTCAAGTCTTCTATTTGTCTACACTTGTCCATCAACTTTGGAAATATAGATATTTCCAGTGGAACTATTGCTTCTTTCAGCTCATACCGCAAACCTCCTTCAAACATACGGTACTTCCACTCTTCATGTGGGTTGTCACATAAATAGCCCAAAAACTTCGCCAAGCTTTCGAATCTGGCACCGTATTCAGCTACGGTCATACTACCTTACTTCAGCAGCAGAAATTCCATTTCTTTGGCATCTCTTGCACTTGCTGGAAAATACTTCTCTAGAAACTTCCTCCGAAAAGCTTCCCTGTTGACCGCTTGTTGATCATGCTCAAGCAATTGGCGAGCTCCTCTCCACCAATTCTCAACATCGCCCACCTGTATGTAGGCAGCATAGGTAACCTTATCATTATCAGCACATCTCATAGCAGTAAAAAAATTTTCCAGAGAGAGATTGAATCTAAAGCTCAGCTCGCTCAGGATTAAACTCACCCTTGAACTTCAACGGATTTCTGCGTAGGAATTCATATAGTCCTCGGCTTTTAGCTCCCCTTTCTTCGCATCTCACAAATGCGGCAGTCATCTCCATCATTGCTCGCACATCTGCAGCCATATTTCCTCCGCCACGAGCCATTATAATCCTACAAGACCAAGATTAATTAGTCATGCAGATTACAATAAACTCATCGCAAAACAATATTATTTCTGTCAAAAATAGTATCAAAAGCACATAGAGAACACACAGCACAAACAAAGACAGACCTAAACAACAAACCCTAACAAACTCGGCCAGCTCTGATACCAAATAATGTAACACCCTTCTCGGGCACTACATTGTCTGTGACACTTTTATTCTATAAGACCGAGTAAAGCGGAAAATAAATATTTCCCACCAAAAATACGGGTTTACTTTTTTTTCGCAAATAGTACGATACATATTCTTTAACATACACCATCAAACTTATGCATAAATATTTTTACAAACCATTCTCCAAGTACTAACAGTCATAATCATACATATCTAGAAAAGGGCGGAAATACCAACGCCAGTAAATTAACAACAAACTGGAAATATGTTTATAATAATAATAACAGCATTGGAGACGCAGCTCCATAAAATATAAACATAGACACAAGACTTATCATGCTGGCCAATACAAAACAATGACGGAATGTCATCCCCACACAACTATAACAGTCATGGATGATAAGCCGTCACGCCATGGGTATACTCCTCACATCCACTATACAAAACCCGTTAAAATTGTGTCCATGCATCCAAGTCATCTCAAACTCAAGCTGAGTGTGATGGCGAAACATTGTTGTCATCATCTTTGTAGAACTTAAAATAAAACAGAAAACTAGAAAACACAAAAAATGAGGTGAGATCCCCATTCATCATACACATAACTCAGATATGCAATGGTTCGACACACAGGGTCGCACAACTATCAATATACAGTCATATCATCATTCATATCAGGAAAATAATGTTTCGTAGAAACATAATCACAGGGCAACGTTTTCCTAGATAGGAGGCATCTAAGACTCGAGGAATGACCTCTGATTCCCATTCCATGGTTTTAACAAACAGTCGGAGAGAGTGGTTCAGATGATTGTTCCGAATTACACCAGCCTTGGGTAAAATGCGTCAACAGTCAGCAACAAGCACATAGGCTTTTTCGGGAACATCCTACACTACCAAAACACACGTAGCTTCTAGTCGAGTTTGTAGTGTTGGAACCAAAGTAACTTGGATTAAATAATCTCTAAGTTTTGATGTTAACAATAAGAATTAAATTTGTGTAGCAAAGTGTTAGCTTTAATCTAACAAGTGCCTTCAGTCATGAAGGATCTCTGTTTTTATAAATTAAGTCTATCTTCTTTGCAATCCGCGTCCATATATTCTGTATTGAAAGTTTTCCAGAGTGGTCGAGTCCACTCTATCAAGGATCTCCTTTAAACTCAAGTGCCACGTCAGTAGACGAGCGCTTGAATGCTTTTAGTAGACGGAGAAATTCTTTTTGATATAGACGTGAGCTTTTCTCCAATAATAACATTAGTTTTCCAATACCACGTCACTGGATGGAGATTTTAAATGTCTCAAGTACTGGCAAGACCGTTGTTTTATATAGACGAAGTTTTGGTTGCCACGTCAGTGGACGGAGCCTTAAAACTCTTCTTACTTACCTTGCTTTTACTATTGCATTTGCTGGACGAAGAATTTTGAGCATTTATATCAATCTGAACCAAAGCGAATTTATTTCATATGATTGATATTTATTTCATATATTTATATTGGTCCTTCTCATTTTCTATTAACGGTTTTTATTGTCTTGTTTCAATGAGAGAGACATAGTACAAATAAAGGAATTGCAAAAAGCAGAATAGTACAATGCAAAACGTTGTGTACCCTGTCACCTTTTACGCTGAAATAGCTGAAACTTGTACAAGGAAGGTAAGATTGTTTTTCAAGTTGCATTTGCTCAGAGGTGTGCCATTACATGCAAGAATTTTTGTCACATAGTACAAAGGTCACGAGCAAGCTGAGTCACAACGGATACTTACTTGGTTGATTCTATCACTAAACGAAAAATTCAAAAACAACCGTTGATGATTCTGAAGAGAAGATTAAGGACCCTATAAATAGAAGACTAAGGCTTTTGAAGAAAGAACTTTTGCGCATACAAAGAAATCTCAAGAAATCTCTTGCGAGCAAATATTCTCTTATTCATTCAAAAAGCAAAAGTCTGTAATATCATAGTTTGAATATTGCTATAATATTCATCTGATCTTAAACTTTCATATTCTCACACATAGTGAGTTAGAAGATCAAAGAAATCAAAAACTCTTTATTAGAGGTAGAGCCTGAAGAGGCTTGGTAAGAAAGAAATACTTGTGAGCCTAGAGAGGTGTTGAATACTTGTTGTAATCTATTTGGAAAATAGTGGAGAAATCCTTCAAGTAGAAGGGACTGGACGTAGCTCTTGGTTGGAAGAGAGTGAACCAGGATAAAACAACTTATGTGAATCTTCTAATCCCTTATCTCTTTGGTTTTACGTGTTTATACTAACTGTGGGGATTTGAACTTGAATTTGTTATTCTTTCAAAAGATTGTTTTTGTGTGCTTTATTCTGCCTCCTTATCTTTGTGTGAGAAAACTTTTCTTGAAAAGGTTGTTTTCGAAAAATATTAACAAACACAATTCAACCCCCCCCCCCCCCTTCTTGTGTTTGCCTGTGTCAACTTCATGTAGGTGTGTCGCAAGATCACCACGCCACAGAGGAGCTACCAACTAGGCCTATATGAGTATTTCATACCCTGATATCCCCAAGCATCAACCAGATCGTCACTACAGAATTCACACCCGCATTAAAGTGTCAGCTCAATCTCCTAGGCACAACGGCCTTACAGAACATAGTTTCACTATGTGTTTAGGCAAAATTTGGCGGAAATACATTCTTATCGTCTATCCACTAGATGACATCTTGATTCCACCGGAATCCATTTGACGTGTTGTTCTTAGATGCTAGATGTTTTCAGGTCTGAATCACCGGCCCTTAACATCGAGCTAAAGTTCTCAAGAAAACTTTCATCTTTGTGCAAAAGTATCTTAAAGCACATGATTACAAAATCCTAACTCATTATGAAATTGGATCACAAGTTCAATTATTTATTTCTCTGCACTTTTCTAGTTGAGCCTTTTCCTTGGCTTCCAAGGAAAACAAATAACTCTTAGTCCATTAAATCTTATGGAGGTATGGATAATGAATTATCCATACTTTATGACATAATGTCTTGTTCCACCCCACGCCATAATTTATTAAGTTCTAGTTTCCACTAAGTCATTCATGACTTAGGTTTTTACATTTGACCGTAAATGCTCGTCCTCACGGACTAAAATCCTTTTTGTCTTAAAACCAAAACCTTTGTTTAAAACCAATCATTTTGAAACCAAATTCCACCAAAAGTACATAAGTACCAAATTCCTCAAAAACAATTTCTTGAAAAACGTCGAAATTCTTAAAACACGGTTTTACCGCTTTTTACTGTATTTCAACTTAAATTCTGTATGTTCAAAAATATGATTGCTTTTCTCAAATCCTTCACTTTCTTAGGTTCAAATACTTGTATTAAAGTATTAAAATGATAATTTTTAGTTTCACTTCACTGTTGTATAAAAATTCTAAAACTTGACCGAACGTCGCTCAATACAAAAATCGCGTAAGTCCTTTTTCAATGATTTTTAAACCTAATGTTCCAAAACTCATTTTGGAGTCTTAGGACACTTAAATAGACCTAAAAATAAGTTTCAAAATGTCAAATGGGTAAGGTAGTCCTTCTCATGGGTTTTCAACTACCTAGAGGCATAGGCCACCACTTTACCATTTTGCATTAGCACACCACCTAAACCTTGCTTAGAAGCATCGCAGTATACTATGAAAGGTCACTAGGATTCGGAAAAACTAACACTGGTGCTGATGTTAACCTTTCCTTTAAGGTCTAAAAACCCTCTTCACACTTAGAGTCCCATACAAGGAGCTGTCCTTTCTTGGTGAGACGGGTCAAAGGTAAAGCTATCTTAGAGAAACCCTCTATAAACCTCCGAAACCCAAGAAACTCCTAATCATGGTCACTGGCTTTGGCGATTCCGAGTGGAGCACCGTCTCTACCTTAGCCAGATCCACGGCTATCCCACCTTTAGAGATGATGTGTCCTAAGAAACTCACCTCTTCTAGCCAAAACTCGCACTTAGACAACTTAGCATACAACAACTTCTCTTTAAGGGTATGCAAGACAACCCTCAAGAGTTCCTCATGTTCCTCCTTGGTCTTGGAGTACACTAAGATGTCATCTAAGAAAACCACCACAAACTTATCCAAGTAAGGGTGAAAAGTCTTGTTCATATAATCCATGAACACAGCAGCAGCATTAGTCACATCAAAAGGCATAACAAAATACTCAAAGTGACCATAACGCATCTAAACGCAGTTAAGCAATGAAAGATAAATTGCAAGACTTAAAATGCAAGAATTAAAGAACAAGAAAGTAGAAAATGGAAGAGGTAGAAGGGGAAGGGAATGGTCCCACATTCAAACTTGTGAATGCAAGATTTGGATGATAAGCCAAGGAGGATTCACCACTTGAATAAGGATATTCAAAATAAGAATCTAAGGTTCAACTCATGAACCAAGAAGAAGAGAACTCTCTCTCTCAACTCAACTCTCAAGTGAGAGAAGTTTGCAAATGAATTCAAAGTTGTGAAATGAGTTACAAGAGAGCCTTATATAGGTGAGGCAAAGTGCTCGATCATCACCTTCTAAGACCAAAGTAGCGCCTCCCTCATCCTAATTCCCAAGTGTGGGCCTTTCTTGGCCCAATGTAGGATTCCTATGCTGGGCCTATTGGTACAAGAGGTCCAATTAGCCTAGGCATAAAGTAAAAGCCCAAAAGCCTAAACTAGCCAAGTGCTTTTTTAATACGCACTTTTATTACAAAAGTTCTACTCTATACATAGGTCCTAATCCCTACCTTTATTGCATGAACTCTACTCTATACAAAGGTCCTAGTCCCTATTCCTAATTAGGTAGTCAATTGCTCAATGCATAAGAGGTTCAAGATGATGCCCTCTTCATAAGGTTGCCTATGAGTCAAGTGATTGACCACCACCTTTTCTAGTGTGTCTTGGACTCTTCTTAGCCTTGCCCTTGTCATGGGTCCATGCAAGTCTTCAATGCTTGGTCCTTGGCTCTGTGTGTCCATGCTCACATCATCCCCTCCTTCTTGAGGCACATTCGTCCAAGAATTGTGTTGATCATCATCTGTGTCATTTTCAAAGAGACTTAGATCAGACACATTAAACGTGGCACTTACATTATAATCACCAGGGAGATCAATTTTATATGCATTACCATTTATTTTTTCCAATACTTGGAAAGGTCCATCACCCCTTGGTAGGAGTTTGGACTTCCTTTGTAAAAGAAATCTTTCTTTTCTTAAGTGTACCCATACCCAGTCACCCGGTTTGAGTAACACTTGTTTTCTTCCTTTATTAACTTGCCTTGCATTGTGCTCCCCTTGTTTTTCAATATTTAATTTTACTTGTTCATGGAGCTTTTTAACAAATTTGGCCTTGGCAA
Source organism: Echinosophora koreensis (assembly GCA_035048595.1). NCBI lineage: Eukaryota > Viridiplantae > Streptophyta > Magnoliopsida > Fabales > Fabaceae > Echinosophora > Echinosophora koreensis. The sequence continues at coordinate 280,775 of JAPCYP010000173.1, forward strand.
GCCTATCTTGATGCAACAATGATTGTTCAATTGGTATTGGAAGCAAATCAAGTGGGGTTTGTGGATTAAAACCATAGACTATCTCAAAAGGGGAGTGCTTAGTAGTAAAATGTTGCACCGGTTGTATGCAAACTCATTGAAAGCCAAGCATTCTTCCTAAGACTTTAGGTTTTTCTAGAGGATGGTTCTTAGGAGAGTAGAAAGAGTCCTATTAACCACCTTGGTTTGCCCATCCGTTTGTGGGTGGCAAGTAGTCGAAAAGAGTAATTTAGTTCCAAGCTTGCCCCACAAAGTTCTTCAAAAGTGACTTCGAAAATTTGTATCTCTATCGGATACAATGCTTCTAGGGATCCCATGTAGTCTAACTATTTTCCTAAAGAAAAGGTTGGCTACATGGCAAGCATCATCACTTTCGTGACATTGAATAAAATGGGCCATCTTGGAAAATCTATCCACAACCATAAAGATTGAGTCATTCCCTCGCCTAGATGTCAATCCAAGGAGAAGAAGGAAAGGGAGTGTACAACCCAAGTGGCTTACTCTTTGACTTTGCTCTCAAACACTCTATGCATTTTTTATATAACTTTTGGACTTGAGTTTTCATGCTTGGCCAAACGAAATGTTCATGCAAAACCTCTAAAGTCTTGTGAACACCGAAGTGCCCCATTAAGCCTCCTGGATGTGCTTCTCTTACCAATAACTCTCTAATAGAATGCATTGGCACACAAAGTCTCTTGTCTTTTAAAAGGAACACTTCACTTATGGAAAATCCTTTATGTGTCGTGGACCTTATTTGAGTGTAAATTGTAGATAAGTCTGGATCATTTAAATACAATTCCTTTATGTGATCAAACCCAAGAAGTTTTGTTTCAACAGTTTATAGTAAGGCATATCTACGTGAAAGCACATCCGCCACAACATTGCTTTTGCCTTGTTTATGTTTAATTGCATAAGGGAATTGTTCTATAAATTTGATCCATTTGGCATGTCTCTTGTTTAATTTTCCTTGCCCCTTTAAGTGTTTTAATGATTCATGATCACTATGAATTACAAATTCCTTGGACAAGAGATAGTGTTGCCAAACTTTGAGACTCCTTACTAGCGCATAAAGTTCTTTATCATAAGTTGAATAGTTCAAATGTACTCCAATAAGTTTCTCATTAAAGTAAGCAATGGGGTGTCCTTCTTGAAGCAAAACGACCCCAATGCCTACATTAGAAGCATCGCACTCTATCTCAAAATATTTCACAAAATTTGGAAGCGCGAGAATTGGTGCATTGGTCAATTTTTCCTTGAGTATGTTGAAGGAGTTTTCTTGGTCTTAACCCCAATGAAATGACATATTTTTCTTTAAAACCTCATTTAGAGGACTTCTCAAAGTGCTAAAGTCTTTGACAAATCTCCTATAAAAGCTTGCCAATCCATGGAAACTCCTAACATCTCCAGCATTTTTAGGTGTTGGCTAACTTTGGATGGCCTTAATTTTCTCTTCATCTACTTGCACACCTTGTGCACTAACAACATAGCCCAAGAATACCACTTTGGTGGTGCAAAATGTGTATTTCTCAAGGTTGGTAAATAGTTTTTCCTTTCTTAGTACTAACAAAACACACTTTAAATGTTCACGATGTTCATCAAGTGTTTTGCTATATACCAAGATATCATCAAAATAGACAAACACAAATTTACCAAGGAATTCCCTAAGGACATGATTCATGAGCCTCGTGAATGTGCTTGGTGAATTGATGAGTCCAAAGGGCATCACAAGCCATTCACAAAGTCCATACTTGGTTTTCAAAGCGGCTTTCCATTCATTCCTTTCTCTTATCCTTATTTGACTTTTACTAATTACAATTTCACAGCAATTACAATGAAATTTCGAAATTACAAATAGATCCTTCAATCATGAACAAAATATATGAATATTGGTGTAATACTTGGAAATATGAACAATTCAAGTAGTGTAAAATAATTTCCATGTAAAGAAGCACAAATCAAGTAGTTAGAGACCTAGATCTTTCATTCAAGTGGATGATAAACACATCAATTCCACAAATTGAATTTTATTAAGATCTATTAGGTTCTAGTAATATGAAATCATTAATCACTTTTGATTAAAATTTGAATCAAACTTTACTTTTATGAATTGAAATTTGAATTTGAATTTGAATTTTGTTCAAATTCACAAAGTAAGGCAAGTAGATCCATGCTTGAAATTTCAAGAAGCAACCAAAATCACATGTGATCAATTATCACATCCAAAGAAGGCGCCTAAATCAAAGAAGTGAAAATTGGAGGGAAAAATATTTTCACCAAAAATTCAAGCAAGATCAATTCAAACTCCTTTCAAATTCTAGATCCATGATCATATTTGGATTCAAATTACTTTTCATCATCCAAATCATGTGATTAATGGCACCAACTACTATGAATTGCATCATGAAAATGACTCCAACTCAAAGATCATCATAGAATTTGAAAATTTTGATAAAAAATTCAAAACAATTGAAGATCAAAGATGTAGCTCTGATACCACATGACGTGATCTAAGATTAATCACTTAGCATTTTAGGATCTTCTTTGATCAAATTGTTTTAAGATTTTAGATCAAACACAAATCAAGAACACAATTGAAATGAACTTGATCTTCAAGTGAAGAATCAAGAGAAAACAAAAGAGTAGAAGAGAATGCAACTGATATATGACTAGAAAGTAAAGAACAAGAAGAGTAAATCTAAGCTATGAAAGGTTGCAAGAATTAAAATGCTAGAATTAAAGAACAAGAAAGTAGAAAATGGAAGAGGTAGAAAGGGAAGGGAATGGTGCCACATTCAAACTTGTGAATGCAAGATTTGAATGATAAGCCAAGGAGGATTCAACACTTGAATAAGGATATTCAAGATAAGAATCTAAGGTTCAACTCATGAACCAAGAAGAAAAGAACTCACTCTCAACTTAACTCTCAAGTGTAAGAAGTTTGCAAATGAATTCAAAGTTGTGAAATGAGTTACAAGATAGCCTTATATAGGTGAGGCAAAGTGCTCATCACCTTCTAATACCAAAGTAGCACCTCCCTCATCCTAATTCCCAAGTGTGGGACTCTCTTGGCCCAATGTAGGATTCCTATGTTGGGCTTATTGATACAAGAGGCCCAATTAGCCTAGGCCCAAAGTAAAAGCCCAAAAACCAAGTGCTTTTTTAATAAGCATTTTTATTACAAAAGTTCTACTCTATACATAGGTCCTAATCCCTACCTTTATTACATGAACTCTACTATATACAAAGGTCCTAGTACCTATTCCTAACTAGGTGGTCAATTGCTCAATGTATAAGAGGTTCAAGATGATGCTTCTTCATAAGGTTGCCTATGAGTCAAGTGATTGACCACCACCTTTTTGAGTGTGTCTTGGACTCTTCTTAGCCTTGCCCTTGTCATGGGTCCATGCAAGTCTTCAATGCTTGGTCCTCGGTTCTGTGTGTCTCGGACGACCTTCCCTGTATTAAACATCCCCCACTAACATCTCCAATGCATGAATGAGGGAGGAACAATAGCACACAATCAAACAATCATCACCTCTGCTTTGGCCACAAGGCTACCAAAGTTTTATCACCATCAACACCTCAACCACTTGGCATCGAGGTCCCCTTAGGCACTAGGCACCAAGGTTCAACATTAACAACACCTTGACCATTAAGCATCAAGGCCCCTTTGATCAATAAGCACCAAGGTACAACAACGTGCGGTAACATCGTTACCGACTTAACTATCTTTAACGTTCTTGTTTAATTATATTTGTAAAGTCTTCATTAAGTCATCTAGCTTGTCTTTACTCTGTTTGGTGTCTTATTACATCTTGGGAAACGATTGGGGTGAAACACCCCTGTTTCTATCCTTCACGTTTGTTCTGAGCAGGGGAGCAGGATCGTGTTTCCCCCAGCACGGGGGTGCTAACCTTTAAGTCAAGCACGGGCGTGCTGACTATTGAGCATGGCCGTGCTGACTGGAGCATGGTCGTACTGTTTCTAGGCAAAAGGGTTGAAGAAGCTTCCTAGGGCATTCAAAGATCAATCCTATTGGCTTTTAACTAACCATCAACCACCAGTTTCATTATTCTCAATTAATCTCCATGTCTTACATTTATGGGGAATTAATCCTAAAATTCTTGTTTCGTTATTGGTGTCCCTAAAACACTCATGAATCGAGCCTAGGGTCTTGACTATACCAATAAGCATTAACCTTACCTCTCACTACTATGATTCAAGTCTTATGAACAATTGGGAATTTATCCATTAATTCCATTCGTCTTTATTAACATCTTTTAATGTCTTATTAACATCATCGTTCATCTCAACATTCATAACAAACCAACCAAACCATTCATAACAACATCATCAACCAAGTCATTCATGGCATAAACCTCATCAATATTAATAACAACTCAATATTTAAGCATGTTAATTACAATTTAACATATACAAACATATAGAAAAGAGCAAGAAATAGGGTCATGGGTTAACCCTTCATCTTACGCTACCCCCAATGCCTATATGTTCATATTATCCCTTCTCCCCATACCTGGTATGAAGATTTCCCTTAACACCAACATAAGCAACTCTACTCAGTTTCCCTCGAGCGGCTCGACAACTTCCCAAGCCTTGGCCAACACAGAAGGGGTAACCAATTAATCTCCAAATCAAAGATAAGAAAAGGAGATTAAAGAGAGGGATAACTGTTACCTTAATCGACGCTAGCGCTCGTGACTTCTCTCCCAAATGAACTCAAGAACACCAAGAACTTCAAAGAGTTCAAGGGAAGGGAAGGGGGAGATGTTTCTGTCACACTAGGATTGCCCAAAGTGCCAATTTGAGGGTTTGGCTCGCAACCCTCACGGAACTCATCTATTTATAAACTCTCTGACCCGAGCATGGCCGTGCTCCGACTAAGCATGGTCGTGCTTAACGTGAACACGGGGTCGTGCTCATTTAATCACAGGCTTGCAACTTTAACATCAAAATGCCGACTTCCGACATGGCCGTGCTTCCCCTGAGCACAGCCGTGCTTGTGGCTCAAGCAGCCACATAACACGATTCTAAGCACGGGTGTGTTGATACATGAGCACGACCATGCTCATGCACCAGAAAGGGATTTCCTGCTTTGAAATCCCACTTAGCCCTTTATTAAAACATAACCAAACACTTATAGCTTTTACATGAAAAACGGGGTGTTACAGAGTGGTAACTAGTAAGACAAAGTTAATCATATGAAAAGTTAAACTAGAGATTTACATAACCCAGGAATTGGAAAATGGTATGAGGCAGGTTCCATGTTTTAGGATTTCTCCTTTTCATGCTGACATGGATATTTGAGGCAGTAAAATACATAATTTTGACAAAATTGTAGATCCCAACACCAAGGTTTAAGGCAATGGAAATAAAAGCTTGCATCAAGAAACCAAAGGAAGGTTACAGCTTAAAATGAGAACTTAAATCAAACTAGCAAAGATGGAGTCCTTCAATTGTAGCTCATTTTAGACCTTATAACCATTAAGACTCTTCATACTACTTTTTGGTATACTCTCAGGAAACCATTCTCCTTTTAGTCCCCAGATCAATGGCCACATAATGCCCAATGAAATCACAGCACCAAGAAGCAAGGATAAGTTGACAAGATGGGGACAAATCATTCCTGCTCCAACATAAGTCATGCTGAAATCAAAGTAAAATATGCACAATTCAAACATTTAAATCAATGCATCAAACAATTATTCCAAGGTGGAGACTCATAATAGTAGAGCAAAGATGAAATAAAGCACAAAAGAGTTTTTCCATGCTTTCAATCCAAAAGTGGGAAATTGAACGAATCCACATTGATCTCCACCAGCATAGAACCATTGGAGGAAAGACCAAAGAAAACTGAATGAGAAGAATTTCATGAAACCATGAACCTGCTTCTTGTGAAAGATGTTGAACTAGTTTTAGACTGTATATAGATTCACCTATTTCAACTTGAAAAAAACTAAAAAAATAAAAAGTTGGCTCATACTTGGTCATGTTGTGAATATATGCCTTGACAGGTACTTTAGTTTGATGATTGACAAAAGGGAAAGCCGAAAGGACTAAATTGCAAAAAGCGGTAAAAGGACGTGCAAGCAATGAAGATGGGTTAAGGGAAATTTTCTTACTTGTATTGCCTGTTTTAGAATTTCTGTAAATGGTAAGTAAAGCTCTCATAATTAAAATTGATCACACATACACAATAAAGAGCTTTTAAAATAAAACTTAATTTGCTTTAATTCGATATTAAATGGTTTATTAAAGTTCAGCCATTAAGTTTTCAAATTTGAATCAAGTAATAATCAATTAGTATAATAGATTATCATGCTCTTAATTACGCTTTAATGAGTAATCAATAATAGAGCAGTTATGTTTTTGAAATTTGAATTTGAAACGCAATGATCGAGTATGGTAATCGATTATTTCAGCATAATGGGTTATGCTAATTGATTATTAACAGCATAATGGATGATGCCAATCGATTATTGACAGCATAACCCTAAACCCTAATTATATTGACAAGTGACCTCAAACACAAGAGAGGGGTGAATTGTGTGTGAATTGATTTTTGAAAACTTTTGGTGATTTAAACTATATTTAAAACTTGCTTTGAGAAGCAATAGATTAAAAGTAAAACGTTGTGAAATAAAGCGTATGAAATATAAAAACGTTGCAAGAAAGTAAAGAGATAAGGGAAGGAAATGACACAACGATGTATCCTGGTTCGGCCACACAACTACCCACGTGGCCTACGTCTAGTCCCCAAGGAAATACGACCAAGGGTTTCCAATCAACTCTAGCTTTTAAACAGGCTAAACTAGAACCTTTACAAATCAGAGCACTCTTAACACAAATCACAGGACGTACTATCCCTTGTGCAAGAGTCTCAATAACAGTTCGTGATATCACACTCAGTTAGAAAAACTTTAAAAGAATTACAATAAGAAAGCACTCTAAAAGTGCAGATATGAAAATACAAATTGAAGCTCAGTTACAAAGACACCTATATGGTGTATAGAACTCTCAAAGTAGTATGGTCAAGTGATAGTTCAAGATAAAAAAGCATAAAATAAAATGATTAGAGATTTAAGCACAGAGTATGATAGCAGATGATTTTGTGTCTTTGGCAAGGCTGTCTATTCTCCTATTTATAGAAAACAGGTGAAGGTTCAAAATGAAATTAGGTCAAACCTCTTACAAATCAATTTGGGAGAGTCATAATCGATTATCACAAGACCATAATCGATTATTTAATTAAAAATACAGGAAGCGCGCGTTGATAGAAAGGTGGTAATCGATTATGCTAATCGATTACGGGTCCACTGACTTTTGTATTAAAGGCCCTAATCTATTATGTAATTGATTATAGAGTTTCTAATTTAAGCTCAAGAGAAGTTAGAGAATACCTAATCGATTATACCAAAATCATAATCGATTATATCATTTCAAATTTTAAAACCAACGGCTTTAATGTCATAATTAGTCATTAACACCAATTAAAGCCAATTAATCTTGACTCATAATCGATTAGGTAGACCATAATCGATTATGGTGCGTGTAAACTTGAATTTGAAATACTTGACAATTAAGGAAAATGATTTCTCATTAAGGTTAGTTAATTGTCAGTTTTAATCCATTTAAAACACATGTCAAAAATATTTTAGCACATGTTAAACCCTTAGACACATGTTAAATGAGTGTGTGTGTGTGTGTGTGTGGGACCAATACTAAGTTGAGAATTCTACTTATCAATTACATATGATTCTAAAACAAACAATACAAATAATAAAATTCCCATTTTACCCCTTTGTGCTTGCTTGCTTTATAATCTTCCGCTTTTTGCACTATAGTCCTTCTGGACCTTTTTCTTTTGTTCATCATCAAAACAAATAACCTGTGAGGCATATATTCACAAATTATTTAGCCGCTTCAAATTCTATTTATATATTAAAAGGGTTTTGATATATTTCAAAAGAATTCGTTTTATTTTAAAACTCAATTCACCCCCCTCTTGGGTGATGGTTACTATGGCTAACACATGTCATCTTCTTTAGGAGAATGGAACCTATTAATAAGAATGGTTGTAGCAGTTCCACTGGGATAATTTAACTTGTAGTATATTATCATGGTCTATTAAATAACATAAATTGCATCAGCAACACTGATGAAAGCACGGAAACTTACTCCTAAATTCATTGGCCCTTACCAAATTCTGAAAAGAGTTGGTAAAGTTGCTTACCAAATAGCCTTACCACCTTTCTTATCCAACCTTCACAATGTTTTCAACGTGTCACAACTTCGGAAATACATTCATGATCCTAACCATGTGATAACACCCGATACAATCCAGTTAAAGGAGTACTTGACTTTTGAGGTACTACCGCTTCGGGTTGAGGATTGAAGGGTGAAGCAGCTGAGGGGAAAGGAAATTCCATTGGTCAAAGTTGTTTGGAGTGGGGCTACTAAGGAAAGTGCTACAAGGGAGTTGGAAAGCAAGATGATGGAGTCATATCCGCACCTTTTTGCTCAAGGTGAGTAGAAATTTCGAGGACGAAATTTTTATAAGGGGGTGGAATTGTAACATTCCGTTTTTCATATATATATCCTTATATGTTTATATGTGTTTTATATAGTTTTATGTTGTGCTAGTTTATTAAAATATGCCTTAGGAGAGTTGAAATGGGGTTAAGTGGGACTTGGTGCGGAAAATAATGATAGAGCTCCAAATAGTTATGCACGGCTGTACTTAATTATGCATGGTTGTACATAAGTATGCACGACCTTACATATTGTGTACCGCCTAGACATATTATGTCCATCTGTATCCTGTTTTGCATCGATTCTCTGAACGCGCCACGTATAACTGGAGCAAGACCGTACATCACGAAGCACGGCCGTACATACTATTCTGATAGTATAAATAGGTGAATTAGGAGGGTTGTGGGTTCAACCCTCATTTTTGACACTTTTCACAATCCTTGTGCGACAGAAACCTCTTCCTTCTCTTCTCTTTAAAACCCTTCGTGTCCTTCGGCGTTCTTACTTGCGATAAGGGAGAGAATCACGCGCTAGTGTCAAGTTAAGGTAACCTTGTTATCCCCTTTGTTAATCTCCTTTTCTTGTTTGCTTGAATTTGGAGATTAATTGTTTGCTTTTTGTTTTGGCTACGGCTTGAGGAACTCGTCGAGCAGTTCGAGGGGGCCAGGAGTAGATTCACTCACGTTTGGCAATAGTTTAGATCTTCATAACAGGTATAGGGAAAAGGGATTAGTATAAACATGTAGGCTTTGGGGTAGTGTAAGATAAGGGTTAACCCATGACCCTATTGTGTGCTATATGTTTTGTTGATGTATGTTGCCAAATATGTTTGTTGACAACATGATTCATTGTGGAATGATTTATGATGGTTATGTTATAACATGATTGAATGCTTTGGATGTTGACGTTATGAGATGAATGTTGATGTTATTGTTATGAAAATGTTAATTAAGGATTAATTCCCAAAATTGCTCATAAGACATGAAGATTAGTAAAGAGGGGCGAGATTTATATTCAATGGTGTAGTTTAATGCCAATAGGATTGATCTATGAGCGCTCTAGGGAGTTTTGGCAAGAGTTCCCAAACATTCTGCCCAAATTCGTACGGCCACGCTCCAGTAACCACGGTCATGCACATAGGCAGTATGCTCGTGCTCAAAGGGCAGCACAGCCGTGTTCAAAGGGCAGCACACCAGTGCTCAAAAGGCCATTGTACGACCGTGCTCAAGTAAACATGATCGTGCCTGGATAAATCAGCACACCCATGCACAATTCAAGCACGCCCGTGCTTGGGGTAGTACAATCATGCTTCCCCATCAGTATGTGACGTTAAGTGGGATTTGGTTGACTTCACCCGGATTTTTCCCCTATGATGGAAAAGGACAATAATTAAAGTAAAATCAAGAGAGATAACTCAATCCTATAAGTGATGTAATAAACCTTAATAAAGATAATTAATGATAAGGTATTAATGATGGCTAAGACGATAACGAGGAGTTATCGCACATTGACAAACTTTGATGCTTATTGGTCAAAGTTGCCTTGATGCTTATTGGTCAAGGTGTTGTTGTTGATAAACTTTGATGCTTATTGGTCAAAGTTGACTTTAGTGCTTATTGGCCAAAGTTGTTAAATCAAGATTAAAGATAATGTTAAACTTTGATGCTTATTGGCCAAGGTCATTAAACCATAAATAAATGGTGCTGATGGAGATGATGAATAACGTTTGATTGTTTATTGGTATGCATGCATTCATGCACAGAGTTATTAGGGGAAGTTACGATGACAGGGGAGGTCACCTGAGAGTAAGGCGATCTGGCCATCCATGGTGATTCATCCGAGAGTTAGGTGAATCGTGCGACCCCGTGGTGGTGCATCCAAGAGTAAGGTGTATCGGCTATCCTAGGATTGATGCTTATTGGCCAATGTGAATATGTAACTCCAAAGTCGTCTTCCCGGTATAGATGGATCCACATGCATTCGGAGTAGTGAAGTCACATTGCATTGTATAATTGAATTATGTGATATGCCTTGTGAATGAATGATATGACTTGTTATGTTATGTTTGTTTCCTTGTTGCATGAACATCTTGCCAACTGTCCTACTGTCATTATGTTCATATGTATAGTTTCTTACTCCCCATATGTTGTTGTTTCTTGTATGAATCTTGGTTTATGCAGAGGATGGTGAGTAGCTTGTTGAGGAGTGACTCCGAGGAGATCGCTCGCTCGTAACTAAAACTTTTCTTTTATGTTATTGTTTTCCCGATGTAATTTTCGGATTTGGTTACCAGCTCTGATATGTGACATCGGGTTTGGGGGATTATGTTTATATTTTATTTATCTATATTTTTTCGTAGATGTTATGGTTATTTGATGTGGTACTCGCTACTCTATGATTTTGCTTATTTATATAATAAATGAACATTTTATTTATATATTTAATGTTTGGGGTAGAGGGTGTCATATGTAGTAATTTTAACATTGAACTACATTAACTCAAATATGTAAGAGCTCCCAATCCAGGTGAATTAGGTCTAGACCAAAGCCCCCAACCCCCAAACAAATCGAACCAAAAGTAGCTTTCCTTTTAAAAAAAAATAAGTGAAACAATGAACCGATCGGTTTCTGAAAACCGGTTGATGATGGTTTAATCACTTTTGCGCTGGTTTAACTAGTCTTTGCATGGTCAGACCGCTTCTCTAGTTCTTTAGTCCGACCAAAATCGGGGAGGCATCCAATCCACAATCCAACCGGTTGAACTGGTCCAGATGGATCGATTTTAAAGCATTAATTAAAACATAAAACTCTTCATCATGGGAAGCATGGTGACTTCAGGTCAAAGGATCACATACATCACTACGAGAACCACTTTTGAAACTCACGACGATCTACGTAGCGTTTTCAAGGCAGACAAGACTAATACATCATTTTCACATGCACTCAATTTTTTAGTAAAAAAATTAGAAATAGAAAATGAAACAAGCTGCCCAAATCTGGTCGGGCTTGCCCGGTCCGAGATTAGATATGACACAAGCTTAATCAGACCGAGCCGAAAAAGCCCAAATTTGATTCGGACTCAAAATTTGCAGGCCAAACCTTATATTTTATCAGGTATGTTTGGATCAGCCCTATCATGCAAGCCCATTTTGCCAACTCTATTTAAGACGTACACCAATATTATAACAATTTTGCATGCACTCCTTCAATATGCATCAAACAAGCTTCTTAAACTTCTCTTGGCTAAGCTCTTGATCCTTCATTCTCACCGTCCTTCCTTTGTTCCTATATTCTCATTCCCCTCAACCGATTTCCAGTCTCTTGCCACTACTTCCCATCTTATTATTCCGTCGTGCTTCAGACTAATATAGCATGCATATTCCTCTTAATTCGCATATCCTCCTTTACTCACGTAGTCACGTGTGTTGCTCCTCTGCCTCCTATTCTCTTTTTTCCAGTATATATACCCTAGTGATCAGGGGTGTGACATTATATTTGGGGTACATGAATTTATCTTCAGCCTTCAGGGGACATAAAACCAGGAAACAAACCAAGTTTCGGGAAACTGAATGAATCCACCTTGATACCATATAAGAGCTTTGCAACCAAACTTTTTATACGATCTTACATTCTAATAGGTTACATATACCACAATGGCATTGTGTGGCTCATCCCAAACAAGAAAAAAAATAAAAGCATGTACACCAAAAAAATATAAAAGAATGGAACACGATACAAAATCACTGCCATAAAATTATTGCTCATAGAGGAAAGCATGTTTCAGAAGTAACTTGATTGAGCTAGCAAGAGCTCCAGCTCTGCTAATACTTTTGCTACTGTTGACTTCAATCTAGAATCACTCTTTTGGGCCAGATCAATAAGAACCACCTGAGCAGATTCTCCATATTTTACTCTGTGTTCTTCAACCCTGAATATTCTCTCCAACATCCATATTGCTTTCTCTTGAATCTTTGTATCCCCTACTTCTAGACATTTTATAATAGCCTGTACACCTGACAATTTAGCTATGCAATTGACACCACCTTCCCAAATTTCATCTTGCAAGAGAGTTGAAAGGGCACTCAGAGCAGCTTCAACTACTTCCCTCTCCTTATCTTCCAATATCTGGATCAGTGGAGAAACAGCACCTGCCTTCACCAAACAAAATGTGCTGTTGACAAAGCAATAGCCATCATGAACTTCACAGTATGCATCCACTGAGGGTGGTACACAAAACCAACTTGATTTTCTAGACTTCCTAAGAGACAGAGAATTCTGTGATAGTTGAGCCAGAGAAGTTGCAGCTCTCGATTTCGTCATTGGTGAACCGCTTGAGAGCAGTTTTACAAGTAAAGGAAATACCCCATGTTCTACTGAAAGAAGTTGTAGTTTCTTGTCAGAGGAGTTTGTGAAGCGAATTATGACACCTGCAACACTCTCTGCTAAGCTAGTTGTTGTGGGTGAATTAATTCCTGTGCTAGAATTCATAATATACATCAAAATGGACAGCAAATTCGCCCTCCTCAGTATATCTGTCACTTTTTTATCACTAGCAGGAAGATTACTCAGTATGCCAATAGCAGCAGCCTTTTCACTCTCTGATGTTAACGATGATACAATATTAACAATGATACAAAGATAAGTTTCATCAAGATGTTCACTCAGTTCATCTGTTAGATCTTTGGAGAGAGTGCACAGCAAATGCAAAACCTTACTCCGGATTTTAGTGTTATTTTCCTTCAAAAAGGGTAAGAGTAGCTGAAGTGCACCTTTTTCCTTCATTTTTCTTCTCACTTTGGATGCACCAGGATGAGCAGCTATGCTATTTAGCGCTTCTAATAGATGACTTTGAATTACAGGGCTGGAAAGATTCAAAAGTGAAAGCATCTGCTGAGCCACATCTTGATTAATAAGAATGGATTCTGACTGAGCAATTCTTGCAAGAATAGCAGATGCAGGCTCCCGCAGTGTCATGAGCACAGATGTTACAGAGAAAAGAAGTTGCATTAGGGACCGTGCAACCCCGGATTTAATCAAACGTTGCACATTTTCTGGCAAGCTAGACAGACTTTGCAGTGCATTTAGAGCTGAAAACTTGGATTCAAGTTTCCCAGAATTAAACATTTTGACAAGGGGCTCAATTGCCCCATCTTCTCCAAGGACAAGTTTGCTGTGATCAGTAAGCTCCAACCTAGAAAGTGCTGTTGCCATTAGGATCTTATTCATGTCAGACCCTGTGATAACATGATTTGAAATTTTCAGGTAAAAGGAACATAGAAAGATTTACTTCAATTCAGATTATTGTCTGATTTATAACTACGCATACAAACAAACTAAAAGATAAAAGTGATTGGCCTACCCAATATAAATATTATCAAACAAACCTATACATGCATATAGCATTTAGATAGAACATACGCATCCACATTCTACAAGTCGGAATGCAAAAACCGTACAATATAGGGTTTGGGAAATGTTAATTCAGCAGTGAAAAAAGCCAAGACTATCAGATTAAGATAAAACTTGAGTTGAGTGTAAATTATATTATCCTAATTCCTAAATGAAGAAAACATGATTTTCATCTAGCACAGTCACAGCCCTTCCTCCTCTGAACATGGCAGATACACTCGATATATTTACATGCTGCAATTAGTTAAGTTTAGAAGATAGCTTTAGTTTAAAACAAATGACAGCTTTTCTGTTTATACAAAGTCAGCCAATTTCTAGCTCCTTCCACTTGGAATCTTATAAAAATAGGATTCAATTATGTATACGCTTCAAATTACTTGTACGGTTAATCAGTGGATGGTCCAAATAAATAACAGAGAAGCAAAGAGATGTATCAGTTAAGGAATGTTCTGCATCACCTTCCTTCAAATAATGCACTAATGGACTAAAGTAACCGGCCTCAGCCATATGAAGTGCATTTTGAGTATTACTAGACAATATTTCCAACAACTTTGCTGCATCATGTGAAGCAACTGGGTCATCCCCATTAAGGATAGCAACTAACATAACAATACACCCCTGAATTCTTCCAATCCGCCGTCGAACTGCAGGAAGGTCAGAGAGGTCTGCCAACAGCCCCACTGCTTCCCTCCTCTCTTCTGCATCCCTTGTCAGAGACTTCACCACTGCTGATAAAGACTCAATATCTGTCATCTTCTCCTGCACAGTACTACCTTATCACATAAGATAAAACAACTACAAGTGCAATGATTTTAGACCAACATTTACAACAAACATCACCTTAGTTGCAGGATTTTACCTTTTTCTCATCATTTCCCAAAGCAATACTTCTTAACAATTGAATGATAGCCAGCCTCTTGTCTGCCTTACATGAACCAAGACGATTGAAGAGAATGGCGACAATTGCTTCCTCATTAATTAAACCACTATCAAGTTTTCCGCTCCTAATGAACTCCTTTAATCTCAAAAGTGCAACTGCAAATTCTTCATCATTACCATTCTTAAGTTGCAAAACAACGTCATCAATAGTAAAATTAATTATTTCCTCTTCTATTTCCCCGTCGACTTTTATATCACTACTGACATTCTCTGATATTGGACTTGAAGTTAAACTCAAATTGCCATCAAATCTTGCATTCATCAACTGTCTTTGCAATTTACCAATTCTTTCTCTGAAATCTGTAGACACTTCTAGGCTGGCCACAAGAAGAAGGCCTAATGATCTACCGATATCATGTGTTATGTCCTCAATTTGCTTGATAGGTTGTCTCAAATTGGAGCTTCTTGTCAAAGCTTTAGCACGCCTTAGCTCATTCTCAAGAGACTCCAATGATTTTCTTATAGGTGGCTTGTCCAAGACAGTGCTTTTGTCCCTCAAATCATTGAAGATAAGTGGGAATTTCTCAACCAAAATAGCAAACTCAGCAAAACTATCCACCTCACTTTCAGAGTTCTTAGCAAAAGAAACAACCTCATCTGCCAAAACAATCAGCTCTGACAACAATTCAGAAAATTTTCTCTCTTTCATGTTTTCCATCTTGTTTATGAAAACTGTATTTGAGAAGAAAAAGAAGAATCAGTTACCAGTTATAGAAGAGAAAAACCTGAAGTGGCTAACAATAGATAACTAAAGAAAAATGCTATAAAGAAAATAACACTAAAACAAAGAAAATCTTACAAATAACACAGAGACAAGAATAACCAAGCAGAAGAAATTAAAAGAGAAAAACAGAATTCAAAGGGAAGGTGACTTGAACCTGCAGAGAACAAGCAAGGATGACTGAAGTTTGAAGAAAACAGATATTCTGACTCTTTTCAGAGATTGAAACCAAAGTTGCAAAGACCAAGACCAACCCACTTTGGTCCTTTTGATGTATTAATTTATTCTTCTTCTTTGCCTTGAACCAGAAGGGTAAAATATGGGGTTTAATTTTTCTGATATTTGGAATATAGCAAGGACATGGTCTCTTGAGGGTCATTGTCAGACGGCAATGACCCAATAAATACAAGTGGTGGCATATCATTACATATGGTTACCTTGCTTTGTTCGTCATCATATTCATCCTGTGTGCTTGCACGGAAGTTAATGAATGATGGAAGACGAAGTCAAAACCTTCGGTGCAAGCTGCTCATCTGAATTGAGAAATATTTTATTTTTTTACAATATTTTAACTTTAAAATACCAGGATAATTTTTTATTTTTTTTAATAAAAACTTTAGATGAGTTAGGTTCTGGGGGCTCACCAGATTCAGGGTACCTTACGGCTCAAAGAATGCTTACAGAGATACTTACTGATTACCCATCAATGAGATTCTCATATCAACCGTGGTAATCGAACTCACGATCTTGTGGGTTATGAGCCGAATCCTTATCAACTTGGCCAACTTTTGTTGAGGGATAATATTTGATTATAGATAAACATTGAAATATTTTTTAAAAATAAAATATAAGTTAAACCTCCATAAAATAATATTCGATAATTTAATACCGTCCCTTCTGTTTCCAAGTTGGGTAAGTTTACACAGTTAGTAACTTCCATAAATTAATAAAATACTAATTTTTAAGAAGATCCTTATATAATTTTATAGTCTTGTCAATATCATAAATTAATAATTCTTTAAAAAAAAATTAGGAAAATTTATTAAAATAGGAATATATTGTTTGCTTTTTTATAAAATTTAAATCTGAATGGATTTCATCTCTAACTTTTCTCATTACATTCGTAAATTTCGGTCTCGAAATACAACAAAAAATTGTGAAGAGTTGTTGTCGCAATGAATGCTTCTTTTCATATTAATCTTGTTTACGTGCTAAAAATAATAAATATCATTTACTTATTTAAATAAGTATATATGTACGATGAATATTAAAAAAAATCAATTAACGAAATATAATACATATGTATTGTATATTAGTGATATACAAAATTGATTGTTTATGTAATTAAATTTCTATTTGCTGAATAAAAAAATATTTAGACTAATAAATTATTAATTTATCGATTAATTAATATGTCTCCAAGTTAATAAAATTTTAGGGTCTCAATATTATTAATTTATAGAGGTTTTAATGATATAAATATTAAGTTGTTATTGTAAATATTTTTTAAAACACTTAGTGTTAATAACCTATTTTTGCAAAGCAATATTGTTAAAGCTAACCGAGTAGCAAACTGATTGTGGTTTAACCTAACTATAAGATGTCAAATCATAAATCATCATATCAATGATTAAGTTTGAAAATCATTTATTACTTTACGAATTAGATTAGGATTTTTTTAACCTTTTTCATTTGTTTCAATTTATTTTTACTTTTTTAGAGGAAAAAAAGGGGGCCAAATCCGCTTCAACGCGATCCAGCCCAGCTTTTGATTGGTTTAAACTTGTCTGATCTTAGAAACATTTATAACTCTTTATTAGGATCAAGTAAAGGCCGACTCCCAATTTTTTCGGTCCAACTAGCTAGTCCAATACGATTTTGTGTAGCTGCGAAGGAGCAACATTGAGAGTGCTCAATGTAACATCCTCATTTTTTAAAGACTAATATTAGAAAGATAAAATATAAATATAAATTTAGTTATTTATGGTTTTACTTAATTATTCCTAATTACATATGTGTTTGTGTAATGGTAGTAATTAAAATATTGATTACTTTTACATTATGTGACAGTAAATTAATTAAAGAATATGTATGAAAATTTGGAATGGTCACCTAGAAGGACTGGACTTGTGTGACATGAATCGCTAGGAGAAAACATATAATAATAACAATAATAGTAAATATAGTAATGATAAATATAATAGTGTAATGATCATTCACTTATGCAATAATGCTATCATGCTCCGAACCAAAAATAAATAAATAAAAACTGATATGGTGAAAGAATAGGACCTATCGTATCTCACTCTTTCACAATAGCATTTTCATTGAAAACTCTCTCTTCACCACCGGTTGCTTATCTTCTCACTTCATTTTTTCACACATACAAGCACAACTCACATTAACGATATTTTAACTTCTCTTTACCTCTTCTTTCTTTACATTTTATTCCTTCTTGCCGTAGAATACTTCTTAGACTCATAAAAAATCCTCTTCGTCTTTTATCACTATTACCTCCTCTTTCTTTCCTAGTTTGTATTTACTTTGTTTTCCTCCTTCATCACAGTATTCCATTTTTTAATTATCTAACCATTTTTTTTCTTCCTTGTGTTTCATTAAAAGGAGAGACCATTCCAAAGAGGAGTCAATCTTGAACTTGTTTACTTTCACCAGCATTTGCAACTGTGTTTGGTTGGGAGGGGAGGGGAGGGGAGGGGAGGGATTTTAACTAACTACTGTGTTTGGTTTGGAGGAGGGGAGGGGAGGGGAAACAACACTTTTATGTTTGGTTCAGGAAGGGATGGGGAGGGATTTTAACAAATTTACTCTTAAACCCTTATAATTATTTATTTTAAAATACATAAGTGGGGATATTTTAGTCAATACATAGGTTATGTTTTAAAATTCCTCCCCTCCCCTCCAAATCCCCTCATTATTGGAGGGGAGGCAAAACTCACTTAAGGAGGGATTTTGCTCTCCTCCCCTCCCTTTCCCTCCAAACCCCTCCAACCAAACACTATGTTCAGGTAGGGGGAAGACTATCTTTAATTACTCATGGCTTGGAAATTGACATGGGGTGGTTTTTCTTTTATTAATGCTTGAAATTTTGAGACTCCGTATCTCAAAATTTCAAGACAACCATGGTTTCTTCTATTTTTATTTTTGTGATGATGTTTTAATGAGGAAGAAATAATATTGTAATTATTAAGTGTACTGTCTATGAACTGTGAAAAATGCTTCCTTCTCCCTTTTTATTTTTTGATTATTTTATGGTGACAAATCCATGGCTACATGTTGATATTTTCTGGAAAATTTGCTTTTTGTCTTAGTATAGAATTGATCTAGAAAATTTGTTTACTTTCTTAGTATAAAATTGATTTGCATGTTTGATCTTTGGCATTATATGACACTGGATGGTTTCTTTGAAAAATGCATGATGACCCTACTACCAAAAGTTCTACGTGATCTTTCTATTGAGTGATTTTTAGAAGAAATTTATGATAGATATAAGTAGGGTAGCATTAAGGTTTAACCTAAATTATTACACATTATTCCACTAATTAAATATATTAGGCAACCATAATTTTTATAAAATTCATAACAATTTATATTCATCAAAATATGACTTATTTTATCATTTTGTAAATCTGGTTAAATTAATTAATTAATTAATTAATTAATTAAAATCTAAAAACAACACAGTGACTTATGTAATATGCATGTGATAGCTTTAGTTTATCGCTTTAAGCAGTTTCATTTTTCATATATTGTTAGCTTTATGAACATGTGATGGTAGTGAATATAGTTTAGGTGCAGAACGTATATGGCTATTTTCTTTTAGTAGATGAAACTATTTAGTTGAGTATAGATTTTTTTTATTATTTAGTTGTGTGTGTGCACGTATGTATGTATGTATGTATGTATGTATGTATATTATAAAGTAGTTAAAAGTTAGGAATATCAACTATTATTCTACATAGTTAATCAGTATATGAAATGGTACAAAACAACACTAGAAGGGGGGTTGAATAGTATTTTCGCAAATCAGAGTTTTCAAGCACAAAACAAAATTCACTACAGATAAGACACTTAGTCACATATGCCTTTTTAAGCAAACAGAATAGCAGCTATTAACACTCCCCAGTTAATTACCAAGAAAGTTAAATAAAATGAAAGATAAAGTAAAGAGCTAAGGAAGGAAAGTACTCAGAGATTTATCCTGGTTCACCCACAACCTTTGGGTTACATCCAGTCCTTAGTTTCACCAAGTTTTAACACTACAACTGATCAAGCTTATAGAAGAGTATTATTTGAAATAAGCCTCTTCAGGCTCAAAGAGTTTGAGGGTTGTTTGAAGCACAAGTTTAGTACTACAATAGCAATCTAACCAAATAACACTTCAAGGAGTGAGTATGAATTTAAGATCTGCTAAGTTGCAAATGAGTTCTTCTCTAAATGGTTTTGAGCTTTGAGAGAAGATAATGAGAGTCATGAGAGCTTTAAGCTTTTTGTATCATCAGTATGAATACTTTTCTTTCGTATGGAATTTCCTTCAGAGTATGTTGAGGTTGTAGCTTTTCTAGTTGTTCAACTCTTTTCTATATTCTCATCTCTACTGCTTCAGGTCTTCGATTTCTTCAATTTATACATGATCACAAAAGATCCGTTGAGGTGTAATCAGAGGTCTTCGTTCTTTATGTTGGGTTTTCATGAGATTATCCTCTTCTAAAATCAAATCTCAAGGTGGAAGAAAACCTTGTCAATAGATCGCGCATTACAAACATGAATCACATAGGGCTTTAGCGTTTACCTCTTGAAGCATGCTTTTACTTTCTTGATCACCAGTACCACGAAGGGGTAGCACCTCTACTCAGTCCACGCGAGCAAATGGGCGTGGAGCTATGCGTCTTGTGCTAGTCGACGGCTACGGGGAGGCACAATTAGCTAGACTAGGTTAGAGAGGAGAGCACTTCTATTTATAAGTTGCAGCTCTTTTTAACCTAACCGCTTACCCTATTGGGCTTTGTACACTACAAGCCCAATTGCCCTTATATTAATTAAATCATATTTATTTAATATAACTGCTCCGCATTTGTTCTATGCTTGTGACCCTATAGGCTCCCACTATGTTGGCAATAATATTAAATATTATAATAATATCAAATATTATAATAATATCGAATATTAATTATAATATTAAATATTATAAATAATGAGCGGCATCTAGCAATACATCATTACTACCCAATTAGCGAGAGTATCGGTGATCCGATTTTAGCCATACCGCGACCAAAATTTACCGTGTAGTAAATGTCCCTTCTTCCATATGTCTTAATTGAACACAAGGCATAAGTGTCATCCTTGTTATGTTCAATTGTTTGTTCCTCGATCCCCGAGTAGACATATAATCACAAACGGGCCCAATATCACATATTGGCCCACTTCCGTGTGGCCACGCATATTTCACGTCTCACTCTATCGAGGGGCCCAAGACATTACCCCTGTTATGTAGGTGGGACGAATCCTGTCAACATCGCTCACACTCCTCAACATGATTTATTGCAGGCCCAATAACTACCTTTATGATCACCCTGTTACGCATGACGTTTGATAGCATTAAAGCCTACAACTCCTCATGTAGGAATCGTAGTGACTTCAAGTCGAAGGACTCCTTCACTATGGTCGCCATGAGAATACTTATGACATTTACATAACTATTATGAAGTATTCTCATAGTGGGTCATCCAGTATAAATATTACTCCTAATATTTATACCTGTGTACCGACTTGATATCACATATCCATGACCCGTGAGATGTGGTCATCAGTCTACTCACACAATAATCTCTATGTATTATTGTCGTCCTAATTAACAATAATACTCGACTACGGATATTTAAGAATAACGTTCTATTATTATTCAATGAGGTCTCACGATTAAGTCACGTACTTAATATATCATTGAATGAACTGCCTATTCTAAGGACTTTATTATGCTATAAACTAATAACATAATAAATGAATGCCTTATTTATATATCAAATATATGATCAAATTCATGATACAAATGATGATCTATTCAAAATAGATTGGCCACTAGGGCTTACACCAACACTTTATCCTTTGGATAATAGCCGTTCTGACTTGACAATAAATGCTAAAGAACGTTGGAAATACTTTGGATGACCATAGAGCATAGCAGATATGCTTTCTTTGCTTTGGGCAGCATTTTTTCCCTCATTTTTGCAACACTTAGAAAGGCTCAGATAAAGTAGCTTTCCTCTTTATTGCATAAGAGACATTTTGTAGCATTGCCCTTTGTCTTTTCTTCTTACTTCGGATTTCGATAGAAGACAGGGAATAAATTAATATACTCCTTTTGAGTTAATTAATTCCTCTTTTTAATCAAATCACTTTTATCTAGATTCCAAGCAATTTCTTCATAAAGTATTTCCTTCTTTTGAACGTTGCTTCAACTATAAGAGATAAATCGTAGCTTCATATTTTAATGCTTCACTTCTTCAATGCTAGAGATATGATCTTGAACATCGTTTAAATTCTTCGAGTAGTTCTGATATAAGTGTAGTTCACGAATCTTGTCAGAAGTTCAGACACATTTTGTTATGATCAAACGCTTCTTGATCTAAGTCTTCAATGAAGATCTTGTCTATAATCTTGATCCATCTTCTTTCAACTTTCTTCAGAAGATTTGTGTATGAAATCTATTGTTGCTTCGAGGAGCATTTGATCAGTGTATAGCTTATAGATGACTTCTTGATCTTCCTTCTTTCGAATGCTGACAGGTGCAAAAGGAATCTTTGAGTAGATCATTCTTTGACATAGTCTTCTCACAAACAACTGATTGAGTTGATGATGTGCTATCTTCATCTATCAATCTTGCAAATGCTAGATTAGGATTGACATTTTGCACTCTTGCTTCGAACAACTTATCACCGAGTCTTCTTGCTTCTGACTACTTAATGCTTTGGAGACAAGGAGTCTGAGATATGATATTGGCCTTAGTTTTAGCTTGAGTCATGCTTCGGACGCATTGCTCTTCGTTATGCCTTGAGATCAGACGCATATACTTATGCTTTGATCCTTTAGTTGAATTGACCTGTTAAAACAATGTTTTCTTTTTGCACAACTAAAGTAGATGATTAGCAATACAGATTTACTCGTCTAAAAAGTATTCTTCTCTTCATAATTGTTTGTAATGATGAAAACGCAACACAACGACCACTGCAAGTATGCGACAATGATTTAAAATGTTGGTAAAAACAGTTAAGATATCATGATAACTGGAAAAAAGCGCTAAATTACACCTTTAGTCCTTTATCTTTATTTTAAGTTTCAATTTGGTTCTTTTTTATTTTTTGTTCCATTTTGGTCATTTATCTTTATTTTAGGATTCAATGTGGTCCTTTCTTTTTAAAGTGTAGTACAGATAGGACCCCATTGATATAACTTTTGCAAAATTAGGGCCCATTTCGAAACAAAAAATTAAAAGGACAATTTCAGGGGGGAAAAAGGGATCACACTAGTAACTTTTACAAAATAAGAGACCGTTTCAAAACAAAAAATAAAAGAGGGATCATATTGATATAACTTTATAAAATAACGGATTATTTTAGAAAAAAAAAAAAAAAAAAGATGAGAATATGTGTGCAGATACTCTTACAAATATGGGATGTGATCAGAAAGAGGATTTTCTTGCTTATGATGCTGTGCCTTGGGCACTCAGGCAACTATTGTTAAATGATGTCTGGAGTTAGTACTCCCCCACTAATGTGTGTATAATTTCTTTGAGTAATGGTATTCTAACATCTGGTTTGGACACCTCCAGCGACACCTTGGTTAATCACGTACAATTTTTTGGTTAATTCAGTTCATTATATGATTAATGGGTCATCTGAAGCTTATTTTCCATAACCATGTAAATATTTGGTTAATCACATGCAAATATCTGATTAATTCAGTTCTTTATATGATTAATGGGTCATCATGAATTAACCAAATATTTATACTTGATTAACCATATAATGAACTGAATTAACCAAATAATTGCACCGATTAACCAAAGTGTCAAAAGTTGATGTCAACTTTTGGTGTTAGAATATCATTACTCAATTTGTTTTTGGTCTTTGGCCCTTTTTTTTTTTTTTTAGAGAAGCTATCAGAAATATAATTTTAAAAAAAAAAAAAAAAACTGCTGCAGATTAAGATCGGGGTGCCACTGTGTGAAAAAACAAAAAGCAAATACCTGGGGGCCGCTGATCGGCATGCAAATACAGCCAGGGGAAGTTACGCCCTCCTTCCTTCAACCTCTGCCACGTATTTCCAAAGGTGGCAGACACAGCTCTTCTTCATCTTCTCAATTCTTTCCTCTCTCTCTCTCTCACTAGACTTGCTGTTATCACTCTCTCTACGTGTTCATACGCACTTGAAGTTGAAGATGAACCCTCACAGCCTTTTGGCATCTGCTTCCATAAACATAGGCTTGGCCTTCATAATCCTTTCACTTTTCTCCATCCTTAAAAAACATCCTTCCAATGCTTCCATATACTACGCTCGCCCTCTCTCTCACCGCCAATACATCCCTTTTGACTCTGCCTCCACCCTGCGCCGTTTCCTTCCTTCCATCTCTTGGATTTCTCGTGCTTTCCGTGTCACTGAAGACGAGATCATCGAAGCTTATGGCCTCGACGCCCTTGTCATCATAAGGTTCTTTAAATTTGGGTCAGTTCAACTTTTCATGTTTCACTTTCAATGGTTGGTACTGCTCATTTGCTTCTGATACTAAGTGCCTAAACTTTTACTTTGACTAGTAACCATGATTTTGAATTGCGGTGGGTTTTACCGTAATTGTGTGAAAAAGATATGGTCGCAATTATGATGCGGTTGTGGAAATATCTTTTTTTTTTTTTTACGCAAACAATTTAGGGTGAGGGATACTGCTTTGGTCCAAGGCAAAAAACCGTCAGCTTCACAAAAGGATTTACATTTACCACTCCAAGGAAATTAGGGGCTTGAACCTACAATCAGTCAGATAAGCGACATTGTCGTACTCCACTAAACCAACCTCTTGAGGCAATATCCAACCACAACTTAAAACCCTGTTACATTATCTTGCTCTTTTCTCAAAGAAATCAAATGACTAAAAATTTGACTTTAAGTGGTTGTATGTGGCCCCTCTTGTTTGTTTCGTTTTTTAAAGTATTTAGCTTCTGATTCAAGGTACTTAAACTTTTTCTTTTATGTATGGTAACCATGGCGTAAATTGCGGCTGCTATGGTTAGATTGCCTTTAATATAATTGTGTAGGAAAATATGGCCATAGTTATGGTTGCGTGCAGTTGGAAAACTGCCAAAATTCGAATTATGTGGCCGCAATATGTCTGCAGTTTAAAACCTTGAAAACAACAGGGAACTAGATATTGTCATAATTCTCTTTCCTCAAAGAAATCAAATGGCTAAAAGTAAATCTGGTCTATGATGTTTGCTAAAAATTCAAAATGATATGTGGTGAAAGGTAAACTTTGCTATCTATTTTGCATTGGCAGTAAGGTAGATGAAGAAAAGACAAGTCCTTTTTCTTGTAAGAAGAATTATAGACTTCATTGAATAGCATATATGTGACGAGACTTTGTTATATTTGAATTTTGTATCCAATGAATGAGCTGCATCCATGTTGTATGTAGCATGCAATTGCCACTACAACAAAACGTACTTTTAACGGCAATTATTATGACTTTTAGCGGCAATAATAATGGCCGCCAAAATCTTTACCGGCAATTATAAATTAGCCGGCGTATCCAGTGTCGCTAAAAGCTTTCCCAGCCATTGTAGGAAATGCTGGTAAAGGCCTAAATAATTGCCGCTAAAACTCAAAAGTTATAACGACAATTATCATAACCTTTAGCGGCAATTTTAATAGCCACTAAATATGATTTTAGAATTACTCTTCGAAGCTCATTTACCGACGTTTTTTATTGCCACTAAAAGTTTTAACTGGCTTTTCACAACAATTACTATTGCCACGAAATATTAAGATTATTTGCCACTTAAAGAGGGTAGGATGATTTGATTAACAAAAATTTAATGACAATAATATTTTGCTCATAAAACACTTCATGACATACAAATGTTCCAATTAAATCATACTAAAATTCATTTTATCAAAAAATACATATATTCCATTCCATTGAATTTTTAAAATTGCAGCTTCTTCTAACTTAGAAACTCATAGGGGAAAAAAAAAACTTAGAAACTCAGATAAAGAAATTTCCTCTTCTTTCCTGTTTGCACCACGAAAAAAGGCCATTTACATGCAATAGGTTTACAAACATTTATCTTGGTACAAAGTACAGACCCAGTTACATAATAACATAAATTTGACCAGAGGAAACCTTAGTTTTACAATATTGCCCTTTTCTTTACTCAAAGTACTAGTCCTAAAGCCAAATCTAAAATTCCCAATACTGCTCATCATACAAGTTCCTAAATAAAAGAGCTTCTTAGTATGCACTTGACTAGAAATTACAAGCACAAAATAAATCAATTCCCCTCTAGAAAATACAAATCCAGAGAGTTATGAAGAAGAGAAAAATCTGTTACAAACAGAACTCTCATTCAAACTTGGACCTCACTTGACTAGAACAAGATTTGCTTGTTGTCTCACCTTCATGCCTAAACTGGTTTCCATTTAGATGCCAGCCTTGCTAGCTCCTGCATGGGATCTAGTGGCACCTCAACCTGATATGCATCCCACAACAACTATAAAGAATGGAACTTATATATTCTAAACAACTAAATTCAAAAACCATAAACTCCACCATGTAGAATGCATCACTTCATAGAAATTCCAAACAAGCTTTATCATTTATAGCTTGTATAAATGAGAGCATTTCAAGTGGAAATTTCAAAAGAATGAACACAAAACTAGAGTAATATGCAAGGTTGTCAGACTCGCGAGTCTAGGTAGACTCGTTTTGGGTATGTAAACTCGACACGTAGACTCGACTCGTAGACTCGTACGAGTCTACTACGAGTCTACCTATTATAAAAAACACCTATAAATGACATATATATATATATAACATAAAGCAACAACACAACAACAATATAATCCAAAAACATCTAACATCATCATAATCATCAAAAAGTAACATCATAATCCAAATCCAAATCCAAACATTAACAAAACATTTAAGTAAATAACAATAATCCAATCCTAAATGTCTAAATCCAATCCTCTAACAACATCATCTCCATTGTCACCACCATCTCCATCATCATCAGAATCATCATAATCAAGTTCTTCCCCGGATGAAACAACTTCCATATTTGCATCAAAGTCCAAATCAAGTCTTGGATCATTGATAGGTTGCTCAATATTCTCTTCAATTGCTTCATCAACATTGATAGGTTCCTCAACATTCTCCTCATCAACATTTGGAACATCCCCCTCTTCAGTTATCCATTCATCATCAGAATGAATATCTTCAAAGGAACACCCAACAAAGGATTCTCACTGAAATGCACTTACATCAGACACAGGGTTGTCTCAACTCTCAACAGGCGCGGGTTCACGAAGGGAGAACGGTTCCGGTCGAGCAAGGAACATGCGCGACTCCGGTCTCCGGCGGAAGAGAGCGAGGCGCGACAGGGGAGGAGGCGCGATGGCAAGCTGCGTGCGGCGCGATGGCGAGCTGCGCGATGGCGATGGCGATGGTGAGGCAGTGGCGCGATTAGGGCTTCGCCTCTGTGAATGTCAACGAAGAAGAAGGGATTTGGGTCGAACTCGAGACCGAGAGTGGAGTACTGAGAGGTTAGGGTCCAATTTTTAACAAAACGCACCGTTTTCCCCCTGTTTGTGGAGCATCCTCCCTCTTCACTCAGACTCGCCTCACTCGCTGTAGAAT
Organism: Echinosophora koreensis; assembly: GCA_035048595.1. Taxonomy (NCBI): domain Eukaryota; kingdom Viridiplantae; phylum Streptophyta; class Magnoliopsida; order Fabales; family Fabaceae; genus Echinosophora; species Echinosophora koreensis. The sequence continues at coordinate 308,358 of JAPCYP010000173.1, forward strand.
CGCGATTCTGAACGATTCTGCACGAGTCCGAGCGAGTCCACCCGAGTCACGGCGATTCTACCCCGAAAACGAGTCTGACCACGAGTTCACCCGTTTTCCACATGTAGAAACGTGGAATCGTCCGAGTCTACGAGTTGACTCGCGATTCTGACAACCATGGTAATATGCATTAAAGAATCGAAGTAAGGATAAAAGTAATACACTTACTGCATCAATTGAAGTTGAACATGATGGTTGTACTCCACCCTGCTGCACTGATGTAACCGCATACCTGAGAGACAGACCATGATCCAAAGTCATTGACTCTCTAAGTAATAAACACAATACTAAAGAGCAACTTGTTCTTTATTTGAAGGCATTGAGCTTCTTATTAGTATTGAATTACTTGTTTTCGAACTCAGAAAACAAGAGAGAAAGAATAAAAGTAACCTATCACTATTGATAACATAACAAGTGCAAGAATAAAAGTCTGACCTTCCCTTGATTTGAGGGTTCAAAACTGAAAATTTAGATATTAAAGTATCTTAGATAAAAAGTATGAAGAGTAAAGCTTCCTGGTTTTGAGGATCTGGAGCTAGAGAACCAATGACCTATAACATTAAAAAGGGGAAAGGCAGAGAAAAAAATTAAACAAGTATATTTAAGTAGTTAAAAAAAAAGATTTGAGATTAAATACACGAAAAACTGAAAGATCATAATGTCCAAGGGTTGCATGAAAGCAGGTATTAAAATTTGAGTAAACCATATTTAAGAGAGTAAGTGTTTCAGAGAACCACATCAACAAAAACATTGTCCTGTGGATACTTAATATCAAACAAAGAAATTTAAATAAAATTCAAACATGCTAAACAGATAATCACTGAATGCATATAAATCTTCACAGGCACACCATATGCTTCCCTAAAACATTGCATCTCTGCTTAACATACAATAACTCAATCCAATGATTCCAATCACTCCCTCATACACGCTAATAGTATAATGGATCAACTTTTATAATAATCTGGGAAAAAATTATTAAAGGAAGCTGACACAATTGAGTAAACAAAACCAGAAGAATCCACCTCACATTGAACCCTTGCTGAATATGTTTGAGGGACTAGCAACAAGAACAAGGACATGAATTAAACAGGTATAATGAGAGACAATCATGAGAAGTTATCATCAGTAACAACACAAATATATATTACAGACTAATAAAAACTTGAAACTTTTTGTATCTGTAAATGCAAGCAATGTGAGTACTAGTGATGTGCACCTAGTATGATGGCATACTCATACTCACGTAACATTGAGTAGGTGCCTAGACACATAGCTTAATTGAAACATCTGCAATTATGACAGGAAAATGTTGCTTTGAGGCTTACATATACACATACATGTACACATAATAAAGAACTTGCATTATGTGAAAAGTGGAGGATGAGATAAAATGTTCAGCCACGAGGCACATGCTAATTCCAATAATTCCAATATTTAGTGAAAAAACACTAAATACATATTATCACATGGCGATGGCAGTAGTAATTACAAACACTAAACAGACTAATTCCAATAATTAAAGATTACAATGTTAGTTAATAATCCACAAAATTTCTCTTCAATAAACCATAGGTTCAAGACTAAACATAACAAACCTGACAAGATCTGTGCATTTCTGAAATTGAATCGTTAAGGTTGAGCAATCCTTCAATAGATCTGAAAAAAATCGCAAACAGAGAGAGAAATCAGAGATCCTTCAACGGATCTGAAAAAATTTGCAAAAAGAGGCAGAGAAATCAGCGATCCTCCATTCTTGAAGAAAGGGGAGAGAGAGGAGGGAGAGAGAGAGAGAGAAAGAGAGGGGGAGAGAGAGAGAGGAGAGCAACCTGAAGAAGATGAACGCGAAGAACAGGTGAAAGATGAACGAGAACGACGAAGAAGAAACAGAAACAATGAAAACGATGAAGTGAAATGAAATGGTCAAACAAATGGAGAGGAGGTGTCACATGAAATGGGTCTAAGTCTAATAGTGTTATTAATTATTTTTTTAGTGGCTAATATTGATTTGCCACAAATTTTTCAAATTAATTTATGAATTAGTGGCAATTAATTTATTGTCATTAAATAATTGCCACTAAAAACAACATTTACCGTAGTGTGCCCTATTTGACGAATTTTGCTTAATTTTACTATTATTATTCTTAATGGTTTTTTTTGGGGGCTTGCAGCATTAAACTTTTTTCGGTGTGCTCTCTTATTGGGTTGGTGGTACTTCTCCCTATTAATTATGGTGGAAAAGAGGCTCATGGAAGCTACTATACACTGGATTCTTTTACAATATCCAATGTTAGTAGAGGTTCTAATAGGTGAGATTGTTATGTTACACATCACACTGGAGTTACTCACATAATGTATTTGTTAGAATTGTATGCAATCTTTTAATTTCTGTCTCTCTAGCCATGGTTGTCTGTAACCTTTAGATGTGGTTTTTAGGAAATGGGTGTTGCAATTTTGAATCTCTATCTGTAACCAAGAAGCTTAATTGATATGCTTATTTTGATCAAATCATAGCAAAGCTGATAGAAAAAATAGCTGGCTTTTATGTTGAAAAAGAATATTATTGCTAAAACTTAAACAGAAGGATTTTAGACAAAAATGTTCAATTTTGTTAAGCACAAATGATTAATTTAGTATTCAACCACTCTGTTTTTACCATATTGATATTCAGTGAGCAGAGAGAAAAGCGATAGAAAAGAGAAAAGATGAAGTGATTCAATTGTATTGAATTGGCTCAATCTTTACAATAGTATCTAGGCACTATATATAGGGAGTGCAAGGCTGTAACTACCTAACTGAATCAGTTCTAGCCTAATTGATTCTTAACAGTTATGAAATTACATTTCATCTACATTTACATTTCATCTACGATATACAATATACACATACACCCCCCCCCCCCCCCCCCCCCCCCCCCACAAGCTCAAGGTGGGTGATGTACACTAGTGAGCCCAGCCACATTGAGCTTGTCACGAAGCTGCAGGAAAGTAGTTGGAGACAATGGCTTAGTGAGGACATCAGCCCATTGGTCTTGGGCTGGAATGTTGATCACAGCTAGTTGCTTCTGCAGTACCTTCTCTCTGACAAAGAATAAGTCAATCTCCTTGTGTTGAGTCCTGGCATGGACAGGGTTGTGTGCAAGTGCAACTGCCCTTTGGTTATCACAGTAAATCCTTGGTGATGTGAACTGAATTCCCAGTTCAGTGAGCAGTTTTTGGATCCACAGTATGTCAGCTGTGGTTTGAGCAAGGCTGTGATATTCAGCTTCGGTGCTTGATCTTGCCAGTGCTTGTTGCTTTCAGGACCACTAGGAAATCAAGTTTGGTCCAAGGAAAATTGCTGCACCTGAAGTGGACCTTCAATCATCAGGGTCCGAGGCCCAATCTGCATCACACAGGGCCTTTAAAGCAAGGGGTTGAGTTGTTGGAGCAGGAGACAGAAGCAAGCCATGATGAATGGACCCCTTTAGATACCTTAGGATCCGTTTTACAGCAAGCCAATGTGATTCCAGAGGTGCTGCCATGAACTGTCACACCTTGTTAACTGAATAGCTAAGTTCAGGCCTTGTGATTGTGGCATACTGAAGTGCCCCAACCACTGACCTATATAGAGAAGGGTCTGAAAATGAGTCACTACCTGCTTTGGACAACTTGCAACTTGATGCCATAGGAGAAGAACTAGGCTTAGCTTCCAGCATGTTAGTCTTGGTTAATAGATCCCTGATGTATTTAGTTTGAGTGAGGATTAGGGAGCCATGGGGCTGTTTTAGGACTTCAATGCCCAAGTAGTAATCTAGGTGGCCTAACTGTTTCAGGCTAAAAATTGAATTAAGCTTGGTAACTAGCTACTGCATCAAAGAGTTTGAACTCCCTGTGATGATTATATCATCCACATACACAAGTAGATACACTGTGGCTCCATTGGCAGCATCGGTAAAAAGAGAGGGATTGCATTTGATGTCCTTGAATCCAAATTTGAGTAGGGTTTCCTTTAGTCTCTCAAACCACTGTCTTGGGGCCTGTTTGAGACCATAAAGGGAATTTGTTGAGCTTGCAAACTAGAGAAGGATTAGATGCTTCAAATCCCTGTGGTTGACTCATATAAACTTCCTCATCCAAAAAGCCATTGAGAAAGGCATTATTTACATCCAGCTGTAGTAAAGTCCACTGCTTTGTGAGAGCTAGGGTGAGAATGATTCGGATAGTTACAGGTTTAATGACTGGTGAGAAAGTCTCATTGAAGTCAAAACCTTGCATTTGATGAAATCCCTTAGCCACCAACCTAGCCTTGTACTTGTTTATAGAGCCATCTGCATTCTCCTTGACTCTAAAAACCCACTTACATCCAATTGGTTCCCTATTAGGTGGAAGGGGAACAAGTGACCAAGTATTGTTCCCCATAAGGGCTGCATACTCTTCCTGCATAGCAGCATTTGGAGTCTTTTAGGGCCTGTTTTACATTCTTCGGTTCAGTGTGGGTGAGAAGAAGGGTAGGGTGAAGCCTAGGTTTGACTATGCCATTTTTGGATCGGGTTTGCATAGGGTGAGTGTGAGGAGGAATGGTTGGTGAGTCGGAAGATGAAGTAGTGGAAGAGCTGACAGGTTCAGGTGGGTTGGGAGCATGATTAGGAGACTGAATTGGAACAGGACTAGGAGATGAAGAGTGTACAGACTGAGTTGAAGTGTTTTGTGAGTGAGAAGAGGAGTCATTTTGAGAATGTAGGGTACCATGGGAGGTTGATGCACTGAATAAGGGAGCAGAGGACTGAAGATTGGAAGGTCTAACTGCTGAAAAGGAAGGAATGGAATTTGGAATAGTGGCTGAAACAGCAGGAGCAGAATTAGGTAGTGGGGACTGTTTGTTGATGAAGAGTTCATTGTAGGGAAATCTTGTTTCATTGAAAATGACATCTTTTGAAACATACATTCTTCCAGTAGGAGACAGGCATTTATAGCCTTTATGTGAGGTTGAGTAACCCAAGAAGACACATTCATGAGATCTAAAGTCTAGTTTATGAGCATTGTAGGTCTTAATAGGGGAAAGCAAGCACACCCAAAGATTTTTAGAAAATTATAATCAGGGGATTGATTGAAGAGAGTGGTATAGGGGACTGAAAATTTTAGGGAAGCAGTTGGCAACCTATTGATAAGGCAGACTGCAGTTAGAAAGGCATGATCCCAAAGTTTGAGAGGGATAGATGCATGACTGAGTAGAGTTAGTCCTAACTCCACTATGTGTCTCTGTTTGCGCTCAACTACACCATTTTGGTGATGAGTGTGAGGACAAATTAGACGATGAATAACACCTAGCTCATTGAGATATTTTGTGAGAGGTCTAAACTCACCTCCCCAATCTGTTTGTATGGCTTTGAGTTTAGTGTTAAATTGACGTTAAGCCATAGTCTTGAATTGTTTAAAGATTGTGAAGGTTTCAGATTTGTTTTTAAGAAGATAAATCCATGTGAAACGTGAATAGGCATCAACAAAGGTGACATAATAGAGAAAATTATTTGAAAAGGGGATAGGTGCAGGTCCCCATAAGTAACTGTTGATAGAGAACAGAAAAGTAAATCACAGACTAAGGAAGAAAATGCTCAAAGACAAGGGGGGCTGTTTGTATTATTTGCAGAAAAAAGGGAAAATACAGAAGGAATGGCTATCCCAACTGTCCAAGAGCCTAGCTCCTTCAGAGAATGAAAATTCTCTGCCACTAACTAACAAATGTTTACCATGATGATCTTTTCTCTCTCCACCTCACACCCCTTATAACAGAATCCCTTTACAATTTCATCCCCCATTTCTCACATCACTCTCAGCCATTTGGGTATGACCATCACGCCCCTTTCTATTTTTCCTCACATAAACTCTCCACACTTTGGGCTTGGGCCACTGCTGGACTAGCAATTCATTTGGTCCTTGCCCAATATCAGCAGTCCTATCAGATCAGCAATGAAACAGTGGAGAAAGGTTTCCAAACACCTGTTAACCACTTCCGTTTGGCCATCCGTTTGAGGATGGTATTCAGTACTCATTTTGAGATGCGTGCCCTGCATCTTGAACAATTCTTGCCAGAAACACGAAAATGGGGTTTCGGTCACTCGAAATGGACACTGGAATGCCGTGGAGTTCACCACTTCTTTGATGAATATATCAGCAATACTCCTTGCTGTATAGGGATGTTTAAGAGGAATGAAGTGGCTGTACTTGGACAGCCTGTCAACCACCACCAAAATGGCCTCAAATCCTTTCGATTTAGGCAGCCCAGTAATGAATTCCATCGAAAACTCCTCCCAAATCTGTTCTGGAATTATTAGAGGCTGTAATAACCCTCCGGGTGAGGCTGCTAAGTACTTCTGGCGTTGACATACATCACATTCTTGCACAAACTGCTGATTGCGATTTTTCATGCCAAACCAATATAAATTTGCTGCAACACGCCTGTAAGTGCAGTAGAATCCCGAGTGGCCTCCTTGGTATTGGGAAAAACCCAAGTCCCACATTGACTAGAGATAGTCTCTAATAAGAGTTTATAAGTAATGGGCAATCCTCATCCTATGAGCTAGCTTTTGGGATTGAGTTAGGCCCAAAATCTAATATGGCATCAGAGCTATCCTAGATCCACTATTGGGCCACCCACCATATTATCCACGCACCAAGCCCAATAGTGCTGGGCGTGAGGGGGTATATTGGGAAAAACCCAAGTCCCACATTGACTAGAGATAGTCTCTAATAAGAGTTTATAAGTAATGGGCAATCCTCATCCTATGAGCTAGCTTTTGGGATTGAGTTAGGCCCAAAATCTAATACTTGGGGAGTGGCATGAAATTCATCCAGCAGCTTAGGAATCCAAGGAGATGAAGCTGGTACCACTAAGCGCCCCTCATACAATAGAACCCCATTCTTGTACGTGAAACCTGGTTTTGTGGGTAAATTTTGCTGCAATGCTCCTATCATTTCCAGCAACTTAGCATCTTGGTGTACTTCTTCTATTAACTCCCTTCCCTCTGGCCAGCTTGGGAGGTGAACCAAAGTCCCAAATTCTGCATCCCCATACATTTTGGACAAAGCATCGGCACCTTTATTTTCGAGACCCGGTTTATATATAATCTCAAACTGATAGCCAAGGAGCTTGGCTGCCCAGTTTTGCTGATCGACAGTGGTAATGCACTGCAATAACAGTTGGCGAAGGCTCTTTTGATCCGTGCACACTGTGAACTTGCGACCCAATAAGTAAGGACGCCAATGCTGGATAGTCAGTGCCACAGCCATCAGTTCTTTCTCATTCGCAAATTTGGCCAAATTACGATCTCCAAGAGCTTTACTAAAGTAAGCAATTGGTCTGCCCTTTTGTATGAGAATTGCACCCAGCCCGTGACCTGAGGCATCACTCTCAATGAAGAACTCTTGGGTGAAATCAGGGAGAGCTAAAACAGGACCTGTAGTCATTTTCTTTTTTAGCAAATCGAAAGCTTCCTGTGTCTTAGGGGTCCATTGGAAATTGTCCTTCTTGGTGAGAGCTGTGAGGGGTTTAGCAATCTTCCCATAATCCCTTATAAACTTTCGGTAGTAACCGGTGAGCCCAAGGAAACCTCGCACCCCTTTTACATTTTTTGGAACTGGCCAATGCAACACACTATGAATTTTGTTGGGATCTATAGCTACCCCCTCTTTGGAAATAATGTGACCGAGATACTCAATCGATTTTCGGGCAAAGGCACACTTCTTTTCATTTGCAACCAGTTTCTGCTCTTGTAACACAGCCAAAATTGCACCCAAATGCTTCAAATGAGATTCCCAATCCGAACTGTACACTAGGATATCATCAAAAAATATGAGCACAAATCTCCTTAACATAGCCTGAAAAATGGCATTCATAAGGGCTTGGAATGTAGCGGGAGCATTCATTAATCCAAAAGGAATCACCATATATTCGTAGTGACCCTCGTGGGTTCTGAATGCTGTTTTGTGAACATCCTCCTCCCTAACTCTCACTTGATGATAACCTGACTTGAGATCTAATTTGGAGAAAAATTGAGCCCCGTGAAGCTCATCCAGCAATTCATCTATCACGGGTATAGGGAATTTGTTGGGAACGGTTACCTTATTTAAAGCGCCGTAGTCAACGCACATCCACCATGAATCATCTTTCTTCTTTACAATAATTACAGGATTCGAGAACGTGCTTTGACTGTGTCTAATCATTCCCGAATCCAACATCTCTTGCACCTGTTTCTCAATTTCATTCTTGTGATGGTGAGGGTAGCGATAAGGGTGCACATTGATTGGACCCTCTCCTTCCAACAAGATAATAGCATGTTCCTCTTCTCTTTTCGGCGGCAACCCTTTTGGCTCTCTGAAAACACCTTTGTAATGAACTAGTAAAGCTTGCAATTCTCTCTCTTGTGCCTTTGTAATTTTTTCCTTTGTCTCTGCTTGCTCAGTCTGGGTTGATAACAACATTTCAGTTGAGAAAAACAGCCCCTCTATTAGCTTTAAGGGCTTCCCGAAATAACACTGTAAGACCACCTGATGTTGATTACACCTTCCTTCTCCTTTCAACTCCATCCACTGCCCATTTTTTTGAAATTGCATGATCTGTTCCCCCAATCAACCCACATACCTCCAAGGGATGCCAACCAAGAAATTCCCAAAACCATGTCAATTCCTACCAAGTCATACAGAAATGCATCAATCACCACTTTAGTGTCTCCTAACTCCGCCTCGATACCCGAACACTTCTCTTGTGCTATATAGCCTTGTATCCATCCCCAAGCTTAATTCGCATGGGTTTGGTCTTCTTTACAACCCATCCCATTGCTGCTGCCAATTTCCGAGAGACGAAATTGTGTGTCACACCACTATCGACCAACAGTAGAATAGGTACCCCACCAATCTTGCCTTTCAATTTCAGCCTCTATGGTTGAGGGTCCTTGTCCATACTTAAGCTTCGGAGATTCATTACACTGCATTCCCCATCCACCACCACTACTACTACTCCCTCAGCGGCTAACTCATTTGCCTCACCTTCCTCACTCTCGTCTTCCTCCATCACTATAACTCTCAGTTCGCGGTCCGACCATTGGTGGCGAGGATGGAACGGCCCCCCACACTTGAAGCATAACCCTTTCTGCCTTCTCTCCGTAATCACATCGGAAGACAAATGCCTCACGCCCCTGTCCCTCATAGTCGACCCTTTCCTGTCTTGCCTTGGTTCCATTTTGGGCCCAGGCCCAATAAAACCCTTGTCACTATTCTCCTTTCCGCCCCTGACATAGACCTACTCACTTCCACTGGGTCGGCCCGTATAAATCGTCCCGGGTACATGATTTGGGCTGGATCGGTAGTTGGATCCTGACCCAAATCGTCCCCAGTCCCCATAGTGACGCTGCCTAGTACCTCCTACCTTCGTCTCTTGCAGCTCACGCTCCACTGTCCTCGTCAAATTCATCAGACGAGAACGAGAGATGGGCCAAGTGTTCTCATGCTCCTTACCTTCCCCCTTATGCCCTCCTGCAATCCATGCACAAAATACCCAAAATACTGCTCATCTGGAAGTCGAGGTATCTGTGCCGTCTCGAACTCCCGGATGTACTCCTCGACCCCACTCTCTTGTTGGAGTGATGAGAGTTGCTCGAAGACATTACCATCCCCAATTCCGCCGTATAGCTCCAACAGCTCCTCTTTAAATTGGTCTTACGTCAATTCCTCTTCCCCATCCAGAAGGGAGTTGAAGAAATGAATAGTGGGTCCCTCCATACATAGCTAAGACAAACTCACCCTCACTTCTGGACTCGTTTCCTATACTTGGAAATAAACTTCAGCCCGTGCTATCCACCCAGCTGGGTCTTCTCCGGTAAACATGGGCAGTTCTATCTTTTTCACCGATTGCCGAAACTCATCGAGTGAATCGCCTTGGAGTTTCGTGACAATCTTAGTGTTTTTTCCGGCTGATTTCTCAGGTGAATCATTACCTTTGTTCTTAGTGAGTAATGCAATCAACATCTCTTGGTTCTCTACTGCCTGGGATTTCATCTCGGCAAGAGTAACCTTGAGTATCGCCATATCATTCTCCAGAGCCGCTACCTTTGCCTCCATTGCTTCTCCTTTGTCCGTTTTCTTCTTCGGTGGCATTCACTTCTCAATCTCCTTATTTTGCCAATCCTGTCACGAATCCGGCAGGTTGGACCAGTTTGATAGAGAACAAAAAAGTAAATCACAGAATAAGGAAGAAAATGCTCAGAGATAAGTGGGGCTGTTTGTATTTTTTGCAGAAAAAAGGGAAAATACAAAAGGAATGGCTATCCCAACTGTCCAAGAGCCTAGCTCCTTCAGAGAATGAAAATTCTCTGCCACTAACTAACAAATGATTACCAAGATGATATTTTCTCTCTCCACCTCACACCCCTTATAACAGAATCCCTTTACAATTTCATCCCCCATTTCTCACATCACTCTCAGCCACTTGGGTATGACCATCACGCCCCGTTCTATTTTTCCTCACATAAACTCTCCACACTTTGGGCTTGGGCCACTTCTGGACTAGCAATTCATTTGGTCCTTGCCCAATATCAACAGTCCTATCAATTGTATACTAATTCTAATGGAGAATTGTATACAGTGGTAGAGGAAGATGCATGCAAACGATGTGCTTTCCCAATACAGAAAGTTGAACAAAAGGAATCATCTTTTATTGAGAATGAAATTTTATAATGTTAGAATACAAGGCGCATGACATTAACATTTGGGTGGCCTAGCCTAAGATGCCACTTGTTTTGTGAACTAGGAGCATTTACAACAGGAGATACAGACTCAAGAACAACATTATTATTTGACAAACTAGTAACAAAACAAGAGGAAAAAGTGGACCATGGAGGATGTAGCTGAAGGCTGGGAAACACACACAATCCATCAGCACCAACTTTGCCTTGGAGCAGGACTTCATGTGTGTCCTGAGATTTAACCAAGCAGTGATTAGCTTGAAATTCAAAGAAAACTGAATTGTCATGAGCAAATTTACTAACACTGATCAAATTTTTGATAATTGAAGGAACATGCAACAGTTTATGCAAAATAAGAGGAACTTTAGGATTGTTAGGGGAAAGAAATTGAGATGAACCAATAGAATGTATAGGCAGACCTTGCCCGTTACCAATGAAGATTTGATCAGGGCCCTCAAAAGGTGTCATCTGCTGTATGTTTTGATAATCACCAGTAATATGGAAGGAAGCTCTAGAATCAGGAAACCAACTGGAGGAGGAACTTGTTGGAAAGTTAGTCAGCATAGCACTAGGATTGGGACTCTGTGGTGGATGCTGGTGGAACTGTGGTGGATTCTGAGGTGGCTGAGCATAATTTTGGGGGTAATTCTGTGGTGGAAGTTGCATATAACCTTGAGGAGGTTGGTTATAACCTTGAAAATTGAAAGGAACTTGGTGATGTGTAAGAGGCACCATAGGTTGAGGTGGTGGTTGATAGTGCTGGTTGTAGCGATGATAGCTATAAAAACGAAGGAATGTTGGAATGTTTGAATATTATTCCTTGAATGAATGTGTACAGAAAGTTACAATATATAGACAAAGGTAATTTAAATCTAATCCCTAAAAATAAGGAATCAAATCTGTCCTAATAATGAACAAAAAAATAAAAAACTAATCTGTATAATTAAAACTGATAGAATCAGCCATAAATACAAGATATGATATGATATTATAACACTCCCCCTCAAGCTGGTGAATGGATATCTATCATTCCCAGCTTGCAAGTAAGACCATGAAACCGCTCTGTGGGAAGTCCCTTGGTGAAGACATCTGCTAATTGGAACTCTGAGGGCACGTACTCCGTAGCTATAAGACCATCATCCAACTTTTCCTTGATAAAGTGTCTATCTATCTCTATGTGTTTAGTCTTATCATGCTGGACTGGGTTGTGAGCAATACTAATGGCAGACTTGTTGTCACAAAGTAATCTCATAGGAGCTTCATACTTTATTCTGAGATCATCCAGAATGATTCTCATCCATAATGATTCACATATCCCTTGGGCCATAGCTCGAAATTCTGCTTCGGCACTAGATCTTGCAACGACATTTTGCTTCTTACTTCTCCAAGTCACTAAATTTCCTCCCAAAAACATGTAGTACCCTGAGGTGGATCGCCTGTCTACAATTGACCCTGCATAATCTGCATCTGTATAGGTCTCTATGGACAAGCTTTCCCCTTTCTTGAATAATAATCCTCTTCCTGGGCTTGACTTCAAGTACTGGAGGACTCTATTCACTGCTTGCATATGTCTCTCACGTGGATCATGCATGAACTGGCTAACCACACTGACAGCATAGGCTATATCCTGTCTAGTGTGGGATAAATATATCAATTTCCCTACTAGTCTTTGATATTGTGCCTTGTCCACCCTTGGGCTTTCCTCATTGTTTCCAATCCTGTGATTCTGTTCAATAGGTGCCCCTGTGGTTTTGCAACCCAGCTTACCTGTCTCTTTAAGGAGATCCAGGACATATTTCCTTTGGGAAATTAAGATGCCTTGTTTGGAGTAGGCAACCTCTATCCCAAGGAAGTACTTCAACTTTCCCAAGTCTTTCATTTCGAACTGTGCAGCTAGTTTATCTCTCAGAACCCGTTTCTCAACCTCATCATCACCGGCAATGATCATGTCATCCACATAAACCAACAGAAGTGTGAGCTTGCCATCCTGAGAATGTTTAACAAAGAGGGTATGATCTCCTTGGCTCTGTCTATAACCTAAGGACACCATAGCATTGGTGAACCTTCCGAACCAAGCCCGAGGAGACTGCTTGAGCCCATATAAGGCCCTTTTCAATTTGCACACCTTGTTCCCTCCACCAGTAGAGTCATACCCTGGTGGAATATCCATATATACTTCCTCTTCCAAGTGCCCATGTAGAAAGGCATTTTTAACATCAAATTGGTGCAAGTCCCAACCAAAGTGTGCTGCCAAGGAGAGAATGATCCTGACTGTGTTCATCTTTGCTACCGGGGCAAACGTTTCCTCATAATCAATCCCATATGTCTGAGTGTACCCTTTTGCAACCAGCCTTGCTTTGTACCGGTCAAGAGTACCATCAGACCGATATTTCACTGTGTAAATCCATCTGCACCCTACTATCCTTTTGTCCTTGGGCTTCTCAACAATTTCCCAGGTCTCATTCTTGTTCAAAGCACTCATCTCTTCATGCATGGCTTGAACCCAATTCTTATCCATTAAGGCCTCTTGTACTGAAGTGGGGACTCTGGTAGAATCAATTGCTGAAATAAAACTCTGATGCTGTACTGATAGGTTTTTAGTGGACACAAACTGAGATATAGGGTATTTTGCACAATTTCTTCTGGCTTTTCTTAAGGCTATTGGCAAGTCATCAAGATTAGGTTCACAAATATCATGTAAAGGATTCAAAGGCTCAGAATCAGGAATGCTTACCTCTGGTTCGGGCGACTGAAGCTGCTGTTGGACCAGGTTGGGTTTTTTCCGATAATACACCTGTTTGTATCGATCAATAGGAACCGATTCTTTAGGTGTCTCTGAAGTACCAGAAGATGATGCCACATCCTTCACCAAAGGAGTCAGAAGAGGAATAAAAGATGACTCAGGAGACTCAACACAAGTAAAAGATGACTCAGGAGACTCAGCTTCTGGATCACTCTCCCCCTGAAGCTGAGGACGAATGTGAAAAGACTTGGATTCATGAAAAGTGACATCCATAGAGACATAGACACGACGACTTTGAGGATGATAACATTTATACCCCTTTTTGTCTGGTGCATAACCTATGAAGATACATTTGACAGCCCTGGGATCCAACTTACTATGATGTTGACTATGGACATGAACAAAGGCAACACAACCAAAGACACGACACGGGAGATTCTTCATGGTAGGAACGGATGGAAAGAAGGAAGTCATTAGTTGCACAGGACTAAGACCATCTAGGACACGGGAGGGCAATCTGTTCATCAAGTATGCGGCAGTTAAGACAGCTTCCCCCCAATAAGACTTAGGGACAGACATTTGAAATAGAAGTGCTCTTGCAATTTCTAGGAGATGACGGTTCTTTCTTTCTGCAACCCCATTTTGTTGAGGGGTATCAACACAAGTGAACTCATGTAACACACCATGTTCTTTATGGAATTTTGTGAAATGTTGATTCACATATTCCTTGCCATTATCAGATCGTAACCTTTTTATAGACTTTCCAAACTGGGTTTGAACCATGCGATAGAAATTCAAGAACAATGGAAACACTTCTGTTTTATTTTTCATAAGAAATATCCACGTGACCCTAGTACAATTGTCAATAAAAGAAACAAACCATTTTGCACCAGATATATTAGAATTAGAGGAAGGTCCCCACACATCAGAATGAATAAGATCAAATGGTTCACTACTTTTATTATTACTTGGAGAAAAAGTTGTGCAATGGTGTGTCGCAAACTGACAAACATCACAAAGAAAAGACTCAACAGACTCTTTTTTAAATAATTGTGGAAATAAAGACTTAAGAATACTGAAAGGAGGATGACCGAGGCGTTTGTGGTGAAGCCAGATATGAGATGCAGCGGAATTTGAACTTGTCTGATGTCTGGATGTGGACACCATCTGACTGGTATTACCAGGAGTCCGATGAAGGACATATAACCCTCCCTGTTCCTTAGCAACCCCAATCGTCCTCGCCGTGGTAAGATCCTGAAACACACAATGAGAGGGAAAGAAGGTCACTGTACAATTTAAATCTCTGGTAAGCTTATGAATAGAAATAAGGTTATTTGACAAATGAGGGACATGAAGCACATTATGCAAAGGAAGGGAAGGTTGAAGTGAAATTGTACCACATCCTGAAACAGGGACATGGGATCCACTAGCAACCGTTATGTGATGCTTACCAGATAATTTAGAGTAAGTGGAAAAATATGAGGGATAAGGGGTCATATGATCAGTAGCACCAGAGTCAATAATCCAGAGATCCTCAGATACAGTACTAGAAACATTAAAGGATAATGAATTTAAATTCTTACCAGTCATGGATAGAGAACAAGTGCCAGAAGGCTTACTCATAGAATCCAACAGAGTGCGCAAACGATCCATCTCTGCTTTACTAAGCGCCGGAATTACCTCCCCGGATGGTGGTGCAGATACCACTGTATCCTCAAGAACCAAGTTAGACACTGTTTGATTAACTTGCCTTTGTTGACCGCCTTTAAAACCCCCAGAACGTCCAAGAACCTTGTCCCTGCCATGGAGTTTGAAACAAGTGTCCTTAGTGTGACCGGACTTCTTACAATAAGCACACCAACGCTCATCACGTTTAGCAGACGACTTCCAAGAGGAGGATCTAGGCTTTTCAGATGACAACCCACCAATAGGACCTTTGCCGGTGGCCAAAGCAGAACCATCACTTGAATTATCATTATTCAACATGACAGCCCTACGACTCTCTTCCCCCCTAACTGTGTAGAATACCTCGGAGAGAGAAGGAAGTTTGTCCTTACCTAAAATCTGGACTCGGATAGGATCATACTCAGAGTTCAAACCAGAGAGAAACTTAAACACCCGTCCACGCTCAATAAATCTGGTTAAAGTGGCAGAATCGTCAGTGCATTTCATCTTTAAATCCTGGTTTTGGTCCAACTCAATCTATAAACCATTCAGAGTACCATAATAATCAGTGACGGGAAGAGATCCTTGCTTAGTGTTAAAAATTGTGTTTTCCAATTCATAACAGGCAGCAATATCTTGTTTCATAGAAAAACTCTGACTACAACTATCCCAAATTTCACGTGCAGTTGCAAAAAACATACAATTCTTACTGATGTCTGGGATCATAGAGTTCCAAAGCCAAGTCATAATCAAAGAATCTTCATCATTCCATATATCGAACTGTGGATCGTCTGCCTTCGGAGGATCCCCGACAATGTGAGACAACTTCCGACGACCCTTGAGAGTGGTGCGAATGACCTGGGCCCATTGGAGATAGTTCTTACCGTTGAGGTGATAAGAAAGGTGTAAAACCGGGAGATCATTTGGATTCAGCGCAGCAACGGCCTGAGGCGGAGGCGGAGGCGGCGTGACGACGGTGGAGGTTTGGGTGTCTTCTGAAGTCATGCTGTTTGGGCCTGAAACTGGTCAGAAAAGGACGGGGAGGAGCTGGCGATCGGAACGGTGGCCGTCGCACGGTGAACAGCGGTCTGGAGGGCGGCGCGTGGCACTCACGCGCCGGCAGAGCAGTGGCGCGTTGGAGGCGCCTGGGGGCGCGTGGAGCGAGGGTTTTGGGTGGGTTTCTGTGGGGTGGCCGGAAATAGGCCGACGAGCAGTCCGGCGAGGGTGGTGAGACCAAAAGAGGCGGCGGCGGGTAGTGTTTGGCTATTTTACTATTCAGGCAGCAATAAGGCTGCAAAGGAGACAGCAATCAGGCTGCTCGGAACCGAAAAAAAACAAAGGCAAGCCCTAGGAACGACCTAGGCTGCTGATACCATATAGAAACGAAGGAATGTTGGAATGTTTGAATATTATTCCTTGAATGAATGTGTACAGAAAGTTACAATATATAGACAAAGGTAATTTAAATCTAATCCCTAAAAATAAGGAATCAAATCTGTCCTAATAATGAACAAAAAAATAAAAAACTAATCTGTCTAATTAAAACTGATAGAATCAGCCATAAATACAAGATATGATATGACATTATAACAATAGCAAACAGAGGCAGAGTGCCCAAACTTGTAACACACTTGGCATTGCACCGAGGATCTGCCACCACGACCTTGTCCTCTACAATAGCGGCCTCCACAGCCTCGACCGGAGCCACGATATCCGGAATATTGATCCTCTGAGACCTGAGACGCATGCACTAGGGCTTACGGTTGAGAAGAATAGGGAGCTGAAGAAGGATTTGTGGAGGCCGTTACCTGAGTCACATTAACAGAGGCCGATTCACATTAACAGAGGCCGAGCCTTGATCCGTGCAAGAAATTCTGAGATCGAACGATCTTCAAGCTTTGTGTTGCGATGTTCGGTGCGCAATTGCCTAGCTCGCGCACGAGTGAGTTTATGAAAATACACGTGGATCTTGTCCCAAAGTTCGAACGTATGAACACATCCTAAAACCCTAGATTGAATCGTACTGGACAGGGACGATTGCAACCAGGAAAACAACATTTGATCTTGGCATTCCCAAGCTAGGTATTCTTCACTTTCGCGATACGCAGCTCGATCTTGTGAATTTGCGAATCTTGGAGGGATTCGAGGTGAAACTAGGAAACTCTGAAGATGATGAGATTTGATTACTGGCTCCACTAGTTGGTGCCATAGTAAAAAGTTCTTATCATCCAAACGCTCTGTGATCGTGTGAGAAAACGTAACAGGACCTTTCGCGGTGGCCTGAGGAGGAGGAGGAGGAGGAGGAGGAGAATCGGTGCTAGATTCGCTACCGGAAGCCATGGTTAGGATCTTGAAGCTCTATGATACCATATTGATATTCAATGAGCAAAGAGAAAAGTGATAGAAAAGAGAAAAGATGAAGTGATTCAATTTTATTGAATTGGCTCAATCTTTACAATAGTATCTAGGCACTATATATAGGTAGTGCAAGGCTGTAACTACCTAAATGATTCTCAACAGTTATGAAATTACATTTCATCTACATTTACATTTCATCTACGATATACAATATACACATACACCCCTTGTTAATTTTGCTCTCTCTATTAGCTACCTTTCTTTTGCCTTTTAACATCAAATTTTGGAAGGATTAAAGTAGTATGCATTATCATTGTAAAAAGTTTTACATTGACATCCACTAACATTTTGATATATGTGCTATTAATTTAAAATCTAAGAGAGATAAACAACAATAAAATTGATTGGCAAAATATCATTGGATGTCAGTGTAAAACTCCTTTACACTCTAAAGAGGCAGCCACAGGGAAAGCTAAGAGGGGGAACGCTCCAATCTCTCCTTCAATCAATTTTTTGAATCTTGCACATTTGATTTCATCCATTATGGCTTAAATTGATTTTAAAATCTCAGCTTAATTTGTATTTAGTACATGAGATAAGGAGAAATAGACTGTTTATCATGAATTTGATATCATAGATGGAGTGGTATTGATTACCTTGTTGGACAATATTTCAATTATCATTTGATTTGTAGTCTTATTATCATATTGAAGATTATAACACTTCACTGCAGTATTAGAGTTGCATATAGAAGTCTTTTCAATCAATTTTTTTTGTATCTTGGATGTCATATGGATAATTTCCCATGTTTGAAGTTGTAATGTAGGTTCTCAAACATACATAGGAGTTGATGTTTGATTTATTTTGTTATGATAATACAAAGGCAAGAGATTATGGTGTCTTTTATCCTTATATAGATTGTCAAATTTCTTTGAATAACCTTAAATCAAATTTACAAAAGCATCCACACACACACACACACACATTTTGCTGCATGTGCACACGCATCCAGAGAGAGACACTTTGCAGCTGTGCGTGCATGCATGTGTGTGCAAATACCATATTTTCAGATGATATCCAACCCAAGGTAATAGATCATTTCCTTGGCTGTTATATTGCATATTTCCTGATTTGTTTTCATAATTTATGGTTTAACCCAAATGTTACTCTTGCTCTCACGTTTGATACACAAAGCATTTAAACTGATCTGGTTTCATGATTATTTAACAGGTTTTGGGTGCATTTTGCATGCTTGTGTTTTATATCTTTCTATGGAATGTTCCTACTGTATAAGGTAAAGTTTTCAGTTTGATATCTATTAGCAATATTTCCAAAACACCAGTATTCGAAGTATTATTTACTTTTTAGTAACATTATTTCTCAGATAAATGTGCTTGTGACTTTAGAATATTGGAATAGCCATGTTTCTCAGTAAATTTATTATTTATTCAAGTTAACATTACTAGTTATTGTCTTCATCAATAATGTCATCTCCAGGAATATGATGAAATTTTGATTCGAAGGATTCAGCAACTTCAAAATGTAAAGCATAGACCTGATCAATTTACTATTGTAGTTCATGAGATTCCATTGTGCATTGAACACAAGGCTCGCGACTGTTGTGTTGACCATTTCTTCTCTAAACACTATCCAAATACTTACTATTCATATCAAATGGTTTATGACACTGGAGATCTGGAGGAGTTGGTGGTAAGATATGGCCTATTACACTTTACAGTTGAGAATTCTTGCACACGGTGTTTGTATGCTATGTAATGGTGATTTGTCATTCATTTGACACACGTAATCATCAATATTAGACATTGATTTTGTTAAAGAAATCTATTTGAAATGCTCTTATATCTTAATTTAGTATTTTACAAATCATGATAAATTCTAAGAAGAGAAACAGAGAGAGGGGAGAGAGGAGAGATGAGAGAGAGAGAGAGAGAGAGAGAGAGAGAGGAGAGTTCTCTGAAATCAGAATTCTATTTCTAAATTGAATTAATCAGTTACACTGATTGAACCCTATTTATACATTATGTGAAGCAGTTACTTTACAACTGTCACTCTAACAGAATGCTAACAACCAGGTAGTGGATGATACACTCTAATACACCCCCTTAAACTCAAGGTTGGTTGAATAATGAAAACTGGTCAAACACTTTGAGTTTACCGCACAAATCTTCAAATCTGAGTTAAGGCAGAGGTTTGATCAGCTGATCAGCTGTTTGTTCATGGCCTGGAACATGCGACACTACCAGAGTTTTGTTGATTACCATTTCCCTCTTAAAGGAAAGGTCAAACTTCATGTGTATGGTCCTTGAGTGCAGCATTTGATTGTGGGATAGAGCAATTGTGCTCACTGCTCACGTTATCACATACAATTATTGGAACAATTTTATTTACTTGCAATTCCTTTAGCAGAGTTTGAATCCAAATGATTTCTGATGCAGTGTTGGCTAGACTGCGGTATTCCGCTTCTGTGCTGGACCTTGCAACCAACTCTTGATTGTTAGACCACCAAGGGATTTAGGGCCCAAGATATATATATATATATATATATATAGAGAGAGAGAGAGAGAGAGAGGGTGGGAGGGAGAAAGAGAGAGAGAATTCTCTGAAACATGATCTGAAGCAGCTACTTTACAGTTGTCACAATAAGAGATTGCTAAAAACTTAACTTCCCTGCTTAGTCAGCAAGCAGTGCACAATACACTCTAATACTTAACATAATCTTTTGGAAAATCATAATGCTATTCTCGGTTTTCTCAGTGTGAGAAATTTGTCAAAAAGAAAAATTTTGAACAATTTGAATTTCTTCCTTAAAAAAACTGCACATATATTGGCAATTTCTTTTAAGGCAGCTTTAATGACTTTGATAGTTCGCCTATTAAAAAAAAAAAAAAAAAAGGACTTCGATAGTTCAATAGCCTCTGTTGTAACAATTATGGTTTTTCCATCAAACTTCCATGCATTTTGCAGTTCATATGATTAAAATTCTGAGTTATCTAAAATTGGAATAGCATAAGTGCATAACAAATTTTTCCAACAAAATCTCCATATCTTGAATTTTGCAAATCAGCAAGTAATTTAATTTGGCTGTAGAGTACAAATGTCCCAAAATGCACTTGAACCTAATTTTGACATTCCAGGATATTCTTATCCTGTGTATTGACATAGTAATGGTTATAAAGTACTTTCTTTTTCAACAACCTGAAATTTATACCTGCATATTTTTTCAATGGCTACTTTCCTTTTGAACATATTTATAAGAGGTAAAGTGTATCATAAGTCCCCAAAATAGATAAACTGTCTTTACATTTAATGGAGCATCTAGTTGAAGTAATTGAAAAAGTATCCTTTTTTCAGTCATGGTAGGATAAATGTGGAAGTTGCATTATTGGAGCATCAAGCAAGACAAATTTAGTTGAATTTCTTTAGTTTGCAATAGATTCTCTCACAGATATTATTACATGTAGAACCAGACAAAGTCTATTGCAAGAAGGATAGAGGACTTGAGAAAGACTTCCATGGCTAAGAAACATAGGCATAAATTGTCACTCTTGGATGCATTACAACAAAAGACTTCAGAAGTAGATTTGCTTGAGGAAAAGCTTCAAGCACTTTGTCAAAAGATTCACCAGTTACAGTGCAAAGACATGCTCAAGAAAAAGGTAATGTCTAATGGTTGTCTCAACAGTTTCATGAGTAGAATAAAACACAGCCATCTCTATGCGCTTTAGAGTTTTCATCTTGTATTTGTGAAATATTAGAAAACTTCTTATATATATATATATATATATATATATATATAAAGTTAGATAAGTCACAATGATAATTTTCTTTGAACTTTTCAACTTTAAAGAGAGGGGAAATAGGCTAGCATGTTAAGCGTCGTAAATATTTTTTTTTCTGATTGCAGATGTCTTGGTAGCCCACTGCTAGTAATCTGTTAGCAAATATCATAAGGAGAGTCAATGTTAGAAAGAAAAAGTGTGAGAAGGTGTGGGGCCCAAATCAGTTAGTAACTGTCATGGTTAGACAGTCGTAGTTAGTTAGTTGACAGCTACAGTTGCTATAAGACACTTACAAAGGAGTGAGGGAGAGCCCAGGTCTCTCGAATACCTTGAATAGGAGATTCTGTATCTGCATTGTTCTTATTGTTTTCAGTATCACTTTGAAACAGTTCAGAGATTGTGTGTTCTATAAATAATACTGCATGCTTTACCTCAATTTTGATCTAGTTCTATTAACTGGTATCAGAGTTCCCAAGAGGGTGAGACCTTTGGGGCCTTTGGTGGTGGTTCACATGTAATTGTTGGGCTTGGTGGGCCCACTAGGACATACTGGTTCACAGCCCCTTAGCTCGGTAGTCAATGAGTCGAGTGTATCGAGTGTCAAAGTATATAAGCTTCAACATCCAACTAACATGTACTAATTAACAACTTAACTTTATCGATGTGACTGACATTGGACTAAAATTGGTTGCGCAGCTTGGGCCCAAAAAAGGGTACACTAGTCCGGAAACCAAATTAAAGTCAAGGTGGCTGATGCATTCTTGGGTGGAAAGTAAGCCAGGTTCTTTCCTTTTGGTAATATAAGCCAACATCTTTCACTGCTCAACAATCACATAGGAAAACAAGAGGGACAAACATGAGTAGTGCAGGTGGGACTCTATCCCCTCCTCAAAAGGAAAAAAAAATGTGTCTTCTAATATAATTTTTTACCCACAATTTTTCAACAATAATGAAAATATTCGGAAAGGAAAATTTTGAGAAAGATAATGTTCAGTAATGCAAGTAAAATAAAGTAAACAATGGTCAAACTGATTTAGTTTGTTTAGGTTCATGGTGGTTTGAAGCCTTCATGTCTTCGGGTATGCATTTGTTGTTTTGTTTTAGCATTTGAATGTGTTCTCGGGTGATCCACTTGTCTAGACTTCAAAGGACTCTTTGGTCGATGGGCTGACTTTGGCGTTTGATGTCCTGCTAGGAGTGGACAGGTGGAGTACACCTACAAAAACACTTCGACGCTCAAGTTTGTTTGATTAGTGAGGTGGGTTAAAGAGTAGTAGAGTAAAATAGTAGGATGCATGATACTCCCTGGTGAGTGGGTATTTATATGCTGAAGGAGGAGTTTCCCAGCAATGGGATGAGCCTGTCATGTTAGAGGCCCAGTCTCGCTTTGTTGAATCGGTTCAAATAATCCCTGAGCGTCTCGTTCTCACCCCGTCACACCCACAAAAGGCTATGGGATGATATCCTAGGTTGTTCCTTTTTGGTGGTAAATTGTAACGTGAATTTTTATGCTAGTTCACTACACTTGTTGATTGATCTTGATGGCAAAGTCGTAAACCATTGTAGGGCGGCCTTCTTTAGGGTCGGCAGGAAAGATTGCACATGAGGTGGTCAGCTCTGCCATGGAAGAGAGTTCCTGCCATGAAGGAGGACAGGTGTTCTTGAGGTTCAGTGGTCCCATCATACAACTCATGTTGGAGGGTAGTTGGAGGTCAATGGAAATCCTAACCACCATGATTTCCTCCAAGAACGGGTGATGGATCTACGTTGACAGCCCTGCTATGGTGATAGTATCCGCTCCATAATTTCCCTGTTGTTTGACTTTTCATCAGCCAACCCTCCCTCTCAGCGTGGGCAGCCTACAGCATCATTGGTCCGAAAAGGACAGCCGAGCGTGTTTGACTATTTTGATTTGGAGGCGCTCGACCATAGAGTGATTGTTTGTTGTTCTCATGGAGAAGAGAGTATTGCTAGGGGTGATGGAGTGTAATGATCTGATATAGGCATCCACGACCGACCATAACCAAGGGAGAAAGACCCTCACTTTGCAACCTTTTAGGTGTACTTAAATCTCGTCATAACACCAAAGGAAAGAGTATTCAATTACTTATAGCCCACAATATTAGCTTTTAAGCTTAGGAGGCGTGAGATGGTTTGGCGGGTTCTTTGCCTCTGCCTGCAACAAATTAAGCAAATGTGGGGTGAGTAAAAAACTTAGTGAGGGACCCCCAAGCACATATATATACCAATTTCACATAGACATACAAACAGTTGGGCCCCTAAGGATTGTTCTCTAGGGTCCCCTATCCCGATGGTGTTAATTTTGTATCCCGAGGTTACCTTCTCTTCCGTCCATCACCAAAACATCCCTCCACAACTCCAGAGTCGTTTTCTAGGGTCCTCAACCTCGACAATGTTGATTTATATCAGAGTTACCACCTCCTTTGGTCGGTTACCTAGAGCTTTGTTCTCAACCAAACCAATACAACTGAATATCCTTCCATGATTAGCATCCACAACAATATATGCACTAATACAAGTAGTAATATATACCACAATCATTAGAAATAAGTGTTCTAGGGTTTTGATTCAAATTAGAAAGCTTACGATATTGAAAGTGAGATTTTGGATGAAATAAAGGGTGATAATCAATTATTGCTTCACAATAATCAATTAGAAGGCCACACTGAACCTTAGTCTAAAAGGGACAAAAGCAAGCTAATCGAATATCCAATGCAAGATGATAAACAAGGTCTCCTCTACCAGCTAGTTAATCGATTAGGGCACCTTTGCCAAAAGAGCTAATCGATTATTTAGCTTCAAACTCAATTTTGGGTTCACCAAAAACAAATTAATCGATTATGACTAAGGCCATAATCGGTTAGCTGCATCCCACAAAAAGGCCCCATTTCTAGAATGGACATATCGATTATTCCTCGAGGAATAATCAATTACTCACCTTCTGTTGCATGAAAACTGCATACTAAAAGCCTTCTCATCCCATCCAAGCGCTCCAATACCAAAATCAAATATTAACAAATCAAACAACCATCCATATTATTTCAATAATGCAACAATAACATGAAATTATATATAAAAAAAAGAAATATGCAGGGTTCTCATTAGTGTTAGGGAAACATTATAATTTGATCAGGTTAAACATCACATATGAAAACACTGAAATCCTCACCTCTTGAGATGTTACCCTGCTATGACCGCTAAGAAAAACGAAAAAGAAGGGGGTGAGGATCATGCTTGATGGTTGGTTCCTGGGAGAGTTAGAGTGCACTCTTCAATTTCTCTTCTAGGTTCGAAAGGATCAAAGAGCTCTAGAGCCGCCAAGTTTCTCCCATTCTCTTCTCATTGTTCACTCCTCTCAATACCCTTACTCTCTCAAGCTTTCCTGCAGCTCTCCCTAAGAACTCACCTCTAATATGTTTTTTGGATTTTGGACCATTTTGCTTCTCAAGGTTGGGGCATTGTAGGAAAAGTACTTTAATTACCATATCCCTAAGGTTTCCTGAACAATTCTTGGCACATACAGTTTAGACATACTAGACACAAATGCTCTATGGGAGTGTGATAGTTTTTCAGATGACAGGTATTGTGCAATGCAGTGTTTAGTACAAGTTATGGTACATTGGTACCTTTTCATAATGTGATTGGCAGAGAAGGACATATGAGGTAAATCACTAAATAGTGAAGGAATAGGAGTAGAGAAGGATTACCTGCTGTTGTAGGACCTTCATTGACCAAATTGGGTTTCTGCTGAAGGAACAACTTCACTAGTACTACTTGTGTGAAACCTTTTCCTGCTATAAACCTGAAGCTTAGGACAAGGATCGTGTTGAGTGTGTTTCTTCGAGTAGTCACCATAGTGGTAGGGTGGGAATAGAGTTAACCTTCCAACAGACAGCGCCGATGTTCTTTGGTGATCCATTGGTCTAGACTCCAAAGGTCTCTCTGGTCAATGGGCTGGCCTTGGCGCTTGACATTATGCTAGGAGTTAACGGGTGGGGCCGTGGGGGTACATGCAAGGACACTTCGACCCTTCAGTCAGTTTGCTGAGTGAGGTGGGTTAAAGATTAGAACTAGAGTAAAATAGTAGGATGGATGGTAGTCCATGTTGAGTCGGTATTTATAGGCTGAAGGAGGAGGGGTTTTCCTGCCAATGGGATGGACCTATCACGCCGGAGGCCTGGTTTCTTGGCCACTTGTAATTGGGGGAAGTGTACCTGTCTAGTCAATCATGTCACATCTATGGGCAGGTCAAGCAGGAATAGGGCGGTGACCCTAATAAGGCCAATAACCTATGTGAACAATGGCCTGGTCGCTCCCAGGCCCGTTATGTGTGGTTAGCCCAGTGGCTAGGCTCAGGTACACGGTCCAGAACAGGATGTTTCATCAGAAAGTCAAGCAGATTTAATTTGTAAAGGTTTGTGGTTGTTTGAAGGCTTCTTGTCTTCGGTATGCAGTGCACTCGTTCTGTTTTAGCATTTAGATGTTGCATCATAAAAAATCCATTGCAGACATGTAGGAGTATTATGACCCGAATCCCTAAGACAAAGGCAACGTTTCTATAAGGTAAAATCAATGAACAGTGGTTGTTTTATTGAATTCCTTATTAATGTCATTGTGATATCATGGGTATCTTGTGTAGCGGTGTTTGCCATTTATTTCTCTGAAAATGGTAATAAATGATTGTTGATGGTTTTATTCATTGTCTGACTACAAAAGATGAAAACTATTGATTTGTCTTATGTATGTATTTTTAGGAGTTGCCTGTTGCTTTTGTTACATTTAAGTCTCGTTCGGGTGCTGCTGTAGCGGCTCAGTTGCAACAGCATTCACATCCACTTCTTTGGATCACTGAGATGGCCCCAGAACCGAGGGATGTTTCATGGAGAAATATGAGAATATCCTACAGAGTAGTGCCACTTTATAGACTTGGAGTTCTTGTCGCAGCATCACTGCTTACAGTTTTCTTTGCCATACCTGTTACTGCTGTTCAAGGAATCGCCAAATTCGAGAAACTGAAGAAATGGTTTCCTCCTGCTATGGCTGTGCAGTTGATGTGAGAATCTTATACCTGTGCTATCCCTTTTGATAATTAAGAATTAAAAATTCAAAAACATTTGCTCCGACTTCTATTCTCTTTTCATTAAATGTCAACCTATTGCATACATTTTATTATTTTCTAGTTCATTACATTCTTGGAAAATTTAATGCAGGTGACTGTGTAATATAGTGGCTAGACATAGTTAGTGAAGATTGCTTTATATGTAACATGTATTTTCTCTCCCTAGTTACTAGGTCCTAGGAATCTTCAATTGGGTTCCTTTTCTGACCCCAATATGTGAAACATATAACTAATAAGATAAATATCTGGAACATCTCTCAATCTATCTCTTTCTAGTGCATAATGTTCAATGAACATGTTTTCATGCTTATGTCACATTTCTTTCTTCCCCTTCAAATTCTGCTTGGGATTTCTTTCCTCTTCTACAGGCTTTCTCTTGATTTGTCAGGCCAAATAAATAGAAATATCAACAAAAGAAAGGACCCCAAAATGGAAAACACTAGATAGCAACATATTTTTTTGCCAGAATGAGTTGCATTGTTATTGACTGTTGGATGGATAAGTAGTCCCCACCACTTTGACCAATTGAATAACCATCTTTGAATTTGGACAAATCCTGGCTGAATTCTGTGAAAAAATAATTTACATGCATAGCATTGCTCCAAGTAAAATGCTTCCAAAATATTTAAAGAAAATAATCCTGAAAATTCAGTCAGTTAATGTAAAAGTGAACTACTTTCGAGCACATGATAGAGAGGAAAGGTTTTGTCATTACAGAAGTGAAGGACGAAATTGCACAACTTATTGCATCTATTTATTTACCTTTCACATCTTATATTTCTAGTAGGCTTAATTGCACTTTGGGTCCCCCAACTTTAACTCATGTGTAATTTTGGTCCCTAATATTTTTTTCGAACACATTTGGTCCCCCAATTTTTTGAAAGTTGCAAAATTAGTCCCTCCATCCAATTTCCATCAACTTATGTCCTACATGGCAGATTTGGTGCCACATGACAAGTCCACCTAGATTTATATTATATTAAATAATTAAATAATTATTATTGTATTTTAAATTATAAAATTAAAAAAATAAAAAAGAGTCCTAGGTCCTCTTGTCCCTCCTTCATTTCTCCTCCTTTATAACTAAAGTACAAATAAGTCACTGACAGAACGAGGCCGTCGCCGCCGCCCTTGTCCTTGACATAGGCGCTGAGGAATCTCGCTGCAGATCGAAGCTCACGGATCACCCGGATTTTCACTTTCCCAATATCCCTCCTGGAAGAAAATAAAAATGGCTGCATCGATTTCCTTGTTGGTGTGTGCAGCAACTCTAACATTATAGGGCAATGCTCACCTTTATAAATTATCACCAAAGCACACGGAGTAAAACACAGCTTCCTAAAATCCCTCTTCATTCATTATTCCTATTCTCAACGCTCCTTTCTTTTCGTTCATCATTTGCATTCTTAGCAACTTCACATATTTCTGCAATCACACCTACATGGAGGAAGCATTGAGGCGTCTCGACGGAATGGCTCCGATTCCCGAACCCAACCCGCAAGACTCCACCATCCCCGACCACCCCAAGAAGTTTTCCGCCGCCAACAAGAGGACGCTGTGAGATAACAACAACGGAGGCTCCACTGCTGCCTCCGGCGGCGCCATGAGGTACCGTGGTGTTCGTGTAGGCCATGGGGCCGTTATGCGGCTGAGATAAGAGACCCTCAGTCTAAGGAGGGCCGCTGGCTTGGCACCTTTGACACGGCGGAGGAAGCCTTATGACTCTTTTTAATTTTTTTTTTAATTTTATAATTTAAAATATAACAATTATTATTTAATATAATATAAATTTAGGTGGACTTGCCATGTGGTACAAGATCATCTGCCATGTAGGACACAAATTGATGAAAACTGGATAGAGGGACTAATTTTGCAACTTTCAAAAAATTGGGGGACTAAATGTGCTCAAAAAAAACATTAGGGACCAAAATCGCACATGAACTAAAGTTGGGGGATCAAAAGTGCAATTAAGCCTTTCTAGTAGCCTATTATTCACTGTCTAGTGTCGAAGATAAAGTATTTGTTTCCGTATCTTTTTCTGACATACAACATATCGTTCATCTTTAGACCAGGATTAAGCTCCATAGTGACGGGATATCTTCCAAGTGTTGTACTCAAAGGATTTATATATATTGTGCCATTTGCAATGTTTGCTATGGCTAAAGTAGCTGGATGTATTAAAAGAAGTAAGGAGGAGATCAAAGCCTGCAACATGGTTTTCTACTTTCTCATTGGAAATGTGTTCTTCTTGAGTGTGTTATCAGGATCCCTTCTTGATGCAATTGGACTATTTGTCAGTCATCCTAAAAATATTCCTAGTCATCTTGCCGAAGCTGTCTCCGCCCAAGTATGTTGTTTTCATTTCCATCAATCCTGGCATATTCTGTTTCTGTTCTGTCTAATTTATGTCTTAAAAATTTATTTTTCCCCTTCATAATATATTTTAATAATGTTAGAGGGTTGAAAGCAGTTTCCATTAAAATGATTAAGGCACACTTCCAAGAATTATTTTATGTATCCTTTGATAAATTTACCTATTTTGCTTATATTTGTATAGTCTGCTATTAAGTTTGACTTCTCTACTTTGTTCCAGGCAGATTTCTTTGTGACATACATCTTGACAGATGGTTTGTCAGGGTTTTCTTTGGAGGTTCTCCAGCCTGGCTTACTAATTTGGGATTTTCTCAAGTCTTGTACTCATGGCTGTCAACGGGAGAGAAGTCCTTATCTTTATTCATTGCCCTACTTTAGAATTATCCCTTTGGTCTCTCTCTCAGTACTAATTGGCATGGTGTATGCAGTAGTGGCGCCATTGTTGCTCCCATTTCTTATTGTTTACTTTTGTCTAGGCTATGTTGTCTATATCAATCAGGTGAGCTTATCAGTATCTTTAAAGCACTATTTATTGTGTCCTTTTATAAAATAAATTCACATGAGCAGACACAGCCACACAAAAATACATTCTTTATGACAGATTCTTTATCATGTGGTTCCATGTTAGTGTAAAATTGTTCACATTGAAAATAAAGCATTTACAGAATTACCTTTGCGAACCAAAAACAAAGCATTAATTGGGTACAAAAAGTCCCAGAAACATAACCTTGTTCTTATCATGAGTTTTAATCTTTATCAGTGAATCTCTTCATTAGGGTTATTAGCCCCGCCACCTCCCATAAGGCCTCCCAGAATTTGTTTTTTAGGAATCTGGTAACCATCATGAGAGTTGGATTATATTATACAAGCTGGCAATAAATGCTATATAAGCAATGGTTGCTTGCTATATATAATGGCATTACCTATTTTTGCCAAATATGAATGTTGTCTTGAGCAGTATAAAATTTTACTTTGCAGATTCAAGAT
The DNA here is from genome assembly GCA_035048595.1 of Echinosophora koreensis. Taxonomy (NCBI): domain Eukaryota; kingdom Viridiplantae; phylum Streptophyta; class Magnoliopsida; order Fabales; family Fabaceae; genus Echinosophora; species Echinosophora koreensis. The sequence goes on from JAPCYP010000173.1 coordinate 338,180, forward strand.
GTGTATGAAACTGCCTACGAAACATGTGGACAATATTAGCCATACATTCATCACTGCATTCTTCTTGCGATCATTCTCATGCAGATTACCGTGATTGGTCTATTTGGGCTGAAGTACTGCTTAAATTTTACTTTGCAGATTCAAGATGTGTATGAAACTACTTACGAAACATGTGGACAATATTGGCCATACATTCATCACTACATTCTTCTTGCAATTATTCTCATGCAGATTACCATGATTGGTCTATTTGGACTGAAGTTAAAACCAGCTGCTTCTATATCATCCATTCCACTACTCTTGTTCACATTGATGTTTAATGAGTACTGCAAGATGCGTTTTCTCCCATCCTTCAACCATTATTCTCTAAAGGTACACTTGACTCCTAGAAATTATTAATGTGGCAGAGAAATTATGCAGGAATTGCTATATCCTAATGAAGCTGTATTTACTTTTACCGGGTAGGATGCTGTTGAAAATGATGAACTTGATGAGAAAAGTGGTCTATTGGAGTTCCACTGTGAGAATGCAATCAATGCCTATTGTCCACCAGGCTTACGACCAGTGAATTTCACGGCATCAGAGTCCAGCTCCACACCATTAGTTGCTTCATGATCTTCCAATTTACATTTATGGTTTCATTGATTCTGAAAGAAAAAATAAAAAAACGCAATCAAGGTATAGGATGATATGCTGAAGGAGACTGTCAATTCAGTGGAATCCCAGATAAACGTGTCAGAACCGAAACAATTTTTTTCCCTTTTCTTTTAACTGAATGCTTAGCTCTATACGGCCTTAAATATTTGGGATATTCTACCTCCGGACTCAATTATAATAAAAAAAATAACTAATCACACTTAGAGTGTGTTTGAGAGTGTATTTGAGAAAGATAAATTATTTGCATTTTAGCTGTTTTTAGTCTAAAAAGTTGTTTTGTGAATCATCTTTTATATTTGGGTGAAGCTTATTTTTTTGAGTAATGATATTTGCACACCCAAAATTGACACCCAAAGTTGACACCTTGGTTAATTGGTACAAATATTTAGTTAATTCAGTTTATTAAATGGTTAATCACGTGTAAATATTTGGTTAATTCATGATGACCCATTAATCATATAAAAAACTGAATTAACTAGATATTTGTATGTGATTAACCAAAAATTTATATGATTGTGGAAAATAAGCTTCATATAACCCATTAATCATATAATGAACTGAATTAACCAAAAATTTATACATGATTAACCAAGGTATCAACTTTGGGTGTCAAATCCAGGTGTTCAAATATCATTACTCTATTTTTTTAAAAAAGCTTTTTTAATACTGATAAGCTGTTTTGTAACCATCTAATGAAGAGGACTTAAGATGAAATAATTTGGATTATTCCTTGAAGGCATGCTCCCTTTTCCCATAATAAACCCTTCGTCCCCTTAGTTTTTTTCTTCCTTGTATCATACTAGTGTAGTTGCCCGTGCGACACGCACGGGGTTAATGTTTCAAAGTTATTTCTATATGAAGTGGATGTCTCAGAATTGGTTAAAAATATGAATATCAGTACATGTATTGATTAAATTAATATTTATGTACAAAATAATTATATTAGGAACCAATACCACCACATATTTTCTACTGATATTATTTATTGACGGAACAAATTTTTTCTCAAATGTTGTTTCAATCCTGACATTTGTGTTTTCATCCCCAATTGGTATCTCTATACCTCTTATTGTTGCAGGTTCAATATATTGCAGGAATAGGTTACAGTTACAATTATAAAACTTTCTTTTATAGTATGATAGCACATAGATTGTGAAGATTGTTAAGCTTAGAAGAAGCCTACAGTGTGTAAAGAAATTACCTCCAAAGCTAGTGGTAGAACCCATGACCTCGTGCAATTAGTCTGCCTAGTTTATGTACATTTCTTGTGCATATATCTATTGTTTTTATGCAATTTGAAAAGAAAGTATTTAATTGAAATTCAACACTGAATGGCTTGTTAATACAACTAATATGTATAAATCTTAACCATTTACAACAATGTCCTGGCTTCATATGCTAAATCCTTTTAGCAGGTATAGCCCCTTTTTGTAATAGAAAATTTAAGTTTCCTAGGTCTCTAATATTACATGCCTTTGTTTATAACTAATCTTATAAATTTCTATACTTAAACTGAAATACAGATTTTAAAGGATTGAGCAGAAAAAGGGTGAGACTATAGACTGATGGCTTTGATTTTCTTGCATAGTTCTGGATGCATTAGAGTTAGAGACAATCAAATTATATCTAGTTCAGCAAACATTAGAAATATATATGAATTGATGCCCCATAAGAAGAGGATATCTGAACCTTTTCATTTTTCACAAACTACAGTGAGCCTCATTATTAAGATTGATGCCACAGCTATATGCCCGGGTCACATTTTCCTTCACTGCTCCTGCATCAGACAAAGCCTTCCTAATGCCATTATCGCAAGTAATTAAAACTAATAATTGTCCTGCTGCTTACATAAACATTGGGACTTCAAATTCGAATTGTTGTGTGAAGATTCTGCATTCTTCCTCTTCCTCTTTTAGTTTATAAATCTGTACTCAAGAGCTTCAAGTGCTTTTGTGGTCAATGGCAGGTACCTTGTGCTCTGGTGGCAGTTGAGCAAGACCCTGTTCGCAATTTCTACTTATATATAGATCACATCTTTTGCTAGCACTTTCCATGTATGCAATTTCACATCATATCTGTAGAAAGTGTGCTGCTGTTAGTTCCATCTGACTGCTATGCACAAGACCATGATTCTAAATTAACTTCAAAAGATTTACCCCATTGCATACTTTGTTTATATATCATACAGTTAACGTCGTCATGTGGCATGAATATAAATATTAATGTATTAACTAAAAATTGAGGATGAAAAGTGCATTACATCCGGCAGGCAAGATCACCCAGTATATACCACCACGTGTCTATGTTACCTCACCCTCATTTGCATGAACGTGGATTCCCTCCACCTATTGGCAACAGAGTGAAAAAGATTCAGCTTCATAAGACAGAAATAACTATAAAGAAACTTGAAGCAGAATCAAACTTCTAAAAATTTTCAAGCTTAACAATAAGGCCACTCGTGATCCTTCCTGATGCAAAAAATTGCCTGATGCTAATCAATAGTTGAATATATTAGTGAGTAGTAACAAAATGGTACAACACTTCATTGGTTAGCATGTAGCATTGATGCATTAGGAAACAGGTAGCATTGATGCATTAGTAATTCAGAATTCGGTACGAATTGACTTGATATGAATATGTTATCCTACTGAAATGTGAAAATTATCCTCAAAAACCTTAAATGTGAAGTCTATTGGATCCATAATCTGTAGAGTAGAACAGTGAAATCGCGAGTGATGTAATATCCACAATATAATTAAAAGTAACAGAGGTAAAAATACTATCTGAACAATTGCAACCCATGGTTACCCAAAGAATACGAAAGTAAACAATCTTAAAAGCGTGCATAATAAACTTCTTGTCATGGAATTTACACCTGGGTTCTTTTTGTATATTTTCTTTTCTACTTATTCGTTCATAAAAGCCATTAAAATCTCAAGGCATAACCTTAGGAATATCAGAAGTATGCCTTTCTATCTCTTTTTTTCAAATCAAAACTTCCAAAAGCCTTAATTAAAGCATAATTTTCTAAGTCAAAGGATTAAATACTTACTCATGCAACATGTCTCTAAAACCAAAATCATGTTTGGCTCCTACATTGCACAAATGCAACCTCATAGTAGAAAGTTTAACTATTTTTTTTATAAAAGAAAGTTTATTCACTTACTGTTGTGTTTAATGCTTCTATTATATCCATAAAAGTGAAACGACAATCATACAATGAGAAAGAGAGTGCTATGATATTTCATTTTTTTTCTCTGAAAGAGAGTGAAACACTGGGATCATCCATGATAGGCAACTATGGTGAACCGAATTTACAACCTTACATTCGCATGTGCCCTGCTAATAACTGCTAGTTGGTGAAACAAACAAATCTTCTCTATTAGAAGTGCAACAAAGTAAAATAGATCATAAGATGAACTTTGGAAACTCAATATCTCCACTCAAATTAAGTTCTTAGTGCCTCCATATTTGATGATACATAATAAAAAAGAGCCATTATAGACCCCATAAATTTTTAGATTTATTTCAGTATGATATCAAAAGTCATAATGATTATTTATAACTGCTTTTCCATAGCTAAATTTTAGGACTCTTGATAATTCTTTCTCTTTCACCTAAATAATTTTTCTTTTATATCTCCAATTTCAATCATGGGGCTCACATATCCTGAATATTATGCCAATGATTCATATCCAGCCATGAGATGGTATTGAGCCTAATGACTTTGTTTTGATACCATTGTTGCAAAAGTTTGAGATGATTCAAACAAAAGAGCTGTCAAAAGTAGGAATTCAATTATACGTACAAATTTATTTGCCTAAATTCAATTATATAGTACTAAGACTTATATTCATATGATAATGTATATGTGCATATAAATCCAAAGAAAAACTTACATGCTGAAGCTCATTGGCTAGAGCACTCTTGGCAATACACAGGAATCCAGAATCAACATTGTAATCCTCCTCTTTTGCAGATGTCTCAAACTTGGGAATATTCCCTTTTGAAGCGCATCAGTCCTTTGCTTTCTTCTCAGAAACCTGCACAGAAGATAATTAGACATTTATCCAATTGATAAGGAAGTTTAGAAGTATAAATTGTAATAATATCTGCCTACCACTCGACTATTTCCCACAATCAATATCAATTATGTTTCCAAGTAATATAAATTGAAATTTCCCATTTCTCATTCTCAACATTAAACTCTACCCCAAGGAATTAAGCATATCAAAATGCAAGGATTCATTGAAGTACTAAGCAACCATTACAACAAATGATATTAGTTAGGCAGGAACATCATACAGTAAGGATTCTGAAATTATATAGTAATGGATTAGAAAAGTTAATTCCTAACCGAGAAAAGGTAACATGCATTCTACGTTCCTCATTATATTACAATTCCTTTAGATAGTTTCCAACAGGTTAAGATGTCTCATTAACCCTTCACAAAATACTCAATATTTTAACCTCAGTTTTGAGTATTATAATGACCACTACCATAAACCAAAAAAATAAAAATCATGTGTAAAGGTGAATACACTAATGCCAATTTAGGATTTGGACCATTACAATCAGCAGACTCAACACATAATCGATTATCTTTTTGAAGCAATAAATCATTCAATCTTCTTTTACCTGTAAAAGACATGCCAAATGTTCAACTTCTAAAGAAAACTAAGTAAAAATAGCTTTACATTTTGCAATACCCTATCCATTTCTATTTAATAGATATTCTAGAGAATCTTAACCTGCCATGCTTAAATTAAAGCTCTTCACGAGCCAAAACCCAAACAATTGACAGAAAGACCAAATGCTCCCTAATAGAGTAGGGAATAGAGACAATTTCCACTTTCAGTCATAATCATCCAATCATTACTTCAAACCCCATAAGAACTTACATTACATGCACCTTAAGAATAATAAAAGGATATTAGAAAGATGAAACAAAAAAAACTAACATAAAAATTTAATAAGTTATAAAGCAAAGTTAGCACCCTATTTGTGTTTTGGATCTCAAAAATTTAATAAGTTATTTGTTCACATGAACTATAATCTACTTCCAAGAATGCAATAATAACATGGCCCATAATTTTGAGGAAATAAAAAAAATTTAAAAATGCATTTCGAGCTCTATAGATTAGAATTGATATTTTCAGAAAGTTTATATGAATTTTTGAATAGGCAGATTCATCCAACACATTAAAAGGTAGGTTATAATAAAGAAACAAAATGAGAAAAGGGTGAGAGGAAGTTACGATGTCTTTAAAGAGAATAGGTAGATTCATCCAACACAAAGCATGCTTACTCTAGACCAAAGTATGATTCATGAGTTGACCTTAATTAAAATTTGACAAATTCGAATTAGGTTTAGCAGAATGTGAAATGGTAATTGGAGAATAAGAAGAGATACCAGTGTATATTGGTTTCCATCGAATTTGAAGGAGTCATAGTGCTTTCTACGACCTCTTCCTTTACCCGAAACCCTAATTGGTTTGCCAATGGGCTTAGCGTCTCCTTGAGGCGGTTCCTCTTCCTTTTCCTCGTGCTGTTTCCATTTTACAGATTGTTCTGTTGCCTTTTTTTTTTTTTTTTGAATAGATGCGTCCGTTTGCAGATGATCGTGAGCTTCCGACGGTGATGAGGGACGGGAAACAAAATCGGGGTAGAAGTGGGGATGGGGGAGAGAAAGAGAGATGGAAGAGGGAGAGAAAGAGGCGAGAAGATGATAGAGAATTTTTTTTTTAATAATGTAAAAGTAGTAGACACAGATCAGAGAAGCTAAAAAGTGAAGATGCGAAAGTAGTAGCCTCACAAGATGATGATAAGAAACTTTGAACATCCATCCAGCTGTAGAAGTTCCTTTAATCAGAGTTTCGGACAAGGTAGTCCTGATAGCAGCGAATAGGTTAGGAAAAAAAAAATCAAAATAGGCTTCACAAAAAAGGAGATGGGAAGAGATTTGATTGTGACCAGAGAAGATGGAGATGGAAGAAAGAAAGAGTAATCGGTGGTGATGGGAAATAAAGACGGGAAATGATGAATTGGGGAAAGATAAAATGTTTAATGCAATTTTTTAATAGAAACAAAAAAAGCACTTTATTTGAAATGAGTGATGAAGTGTGAAAGGCCAATATCGCTGATGGCTGTCCAAAAGCTCAGATATCTACAAAAAGTAAGATGGAATAGATGGCAAAGTGGCAAACGGTGTGTTGACCAACGGGTAAGATGCTAAAAGTCATTAAAATATTCCAGCCAATTAAATGTCGACACGTGCCTAGTTTCTGTAGATCTACAGTAACCATGGGACATCCTCAACTGTATAGTTAGTGATGTCATTCATGTGCGTGAGGATCTCTCTCCCTCCCCTTCTATTTCTCTCGTTCCTCTTTCATCTTGTCTCCCAATAGTAGTTGCACGTCTTTCATTGAAATATTTGCAATTCTTTTTTTTTCCAAGTTAAGGCATATTACTGATATTAGGTTGTAACAAAAATTTTTTTTTTACTGATATTAGGTTTTAACTCATTTTTTGTTCTTTTTATTATTTCAAGGTAATGGCATAGTGGGTTTTAACCCATATCATAAAAAAATTACAATGTTAAAAAAAAATTTAAATATTATTCACTTTTCCACCAAATTTTATAAACAAATAACTCCATATCCTTTTTCATAATTTATTATGTAAAATTATTTTTTTTACACCACCCAAACGAGATAATCAAGCATAGCCAAACAAAAACAGATTCTGATTATAATCGATTATTATAATAATCGATTATACAAAAATCAATTATCAGCATAATCTTTTTTTTCTAGCTTTCCTAAACACACTCTTATTAAGGAAGTTAGTTAATTTAGTTTAATTTTCTTGATTTATGTAAAAAAAAAAAAAAAGAGTTATAATTACTAAACTACCCTTTAATTGTCTCAGGAATATGCAGTGCTCTTGAAAAAGTAAAGGGAGAATTGGTTTGATTGGTTAATTTTCTTAATATTTGGAATACTTACATTAAATAGAGTTGAGTTAGTTGAATTTTGCTTATATTGGAGTCCAATAAATATAGGTATTTTTTTGCTTATAATTGAGTCCAGAGGGAGTAGATGTTATCTATCTATTTTATCTTGATCCTCTCTCCATCTACAATTATAGCTCAGCATTATGCATCCAAGGGTCATAATTTATTCATGCTTTGAAACATAAAATAATTAAAACATAAATTGTGACCCTTGAAATGCATAATATAAGATTGAGACTGTGGATGAAGAGAAGATGGAGAGAAACCGGATGGAATGTTACAATACAACATTAAACTAGAAAATAAGTGTATGAAAAGTAAAATATAAGATGGCCCCCCGGGCCATTGCAAAATTGATTCTCTATCAAATCAATGGCTTGTGCAGTGCTATTGTGTTCAACAATGTTAGTTGAACATCTGAAACGTTGACATTTTCAATAACTGGTTAGTGATGTTCAAAATCGTGATTAATGATATGTTGAGTCTGGTTAATGGATACACTTGTGGTAGATGGTACCTTGTTAACGTACAACTTGATTAATGATGTATGAAATCTTGGTTAATGAAGCTCAGTAAATAGTTAATAAGTTTTCCAATCTTGGTGTACCTGTTAACCAAATCCAACATATCATTAATCACAATTTTAAACGTCAATAACCAGGTGTCAAATGTCATATCCGCTTACTCTTGGAGATAATAATGGATGGAACCTTTCTTTTCTGAGTGTGAAAAATAACCTTTTGAAATATGGATATGACTTCTACTTTAGACAGCCTTCTTTAGCGCTTCAATGTAGGAATCTTTCTTAATGTTTAACTGTTTCCTGTTGGTAATTTGATAACCAACAAAAAGTATATAAATTTTAGCAATCTATATTCTAAAAAATTATTACGATGAAGGTACCAATTCATTATTATCTTTTTATTTTAGTTTTTGGTACAAGAAGGGCTCGGAGCCCAAAATAAAAATTGAAACTAATTATAAGATTAGATGGGGAATTACATTTTACACCACCCATTTTTACTAAGTACACCATCCATTCCTTTTTTATTTGTTTTTTTAAAATACCCCTAATGTTACACCACTCATCGAATGGTGAACTTTTTCCTTTGTGTCTTGCTTTTGAATGTCATTCTTATCTATTATTTTTTGGGAAACTATTAATCTTGATATAAAACCGAACCAATCGAACCGATCCAAACTGTATTTAATTTTTCAGTTTCCAGCGACATTCTTCCAGAATCCGACGATACTTTCCAGAATTCGGCGAAAATCTTATTGAAATGACTATTTTTCTATCACTGAGACAAAATAAAGTAGGGGTATTCAGATCAAAATCGATCCAAAAAATAACTGCAAACCGATCAAAACCGAAGTTCTTTGGATTTTTTTGGATCACTTTTTATGCCAATCGATCGGTTCAGTTCAGTTTTTGGTTTGGTCTCTTGGAACCGAACCGAACCGAAATTTACATAAACATTAGACCCCTGGCTGCATTTTATACTGTTGCTCAGAAACAAAACCCAAAAACTTGTGTGTTTCATATTGCTATCCACTCATTTTCAAAGCCCACGCTTTCACTTTAATTGAAAAATGTTCGACCACTTAATTACTTTTTTTAGGCTTTTTTTTCGCTAGGACCAGGGACGTTATTGATTCTGGTAAATTATTTTTTTTTGGGTGCAAATTATGCTAAATACTTTAAGGAGAAGGGAAGTGGTTCTTATGTATAGCAACGGGTCTTGTTGATGTTTCTTTTGGGAGGGTTCACACATATTGGCTCTTTCTACGGATAATTCAATGTTGGTAGCTTCTTTTTTCTTTTTTTCCCTTTAAATTGCTCATATGGTTCTAGTTTTAAATTGAGACATTGTTAGATGTGAATGTCATTCTTATCTATTATTTTTTGTGAAACTGTTAATCTTGATATAAAACCGAACCAATCGAACCGATCCAAACCGCATTTAATTGGATCGAATCGGATCAGATTTTTTAAGGAAGTCATCCAAACCGAACCAAACCGCATACTCTTTTTATCTTTGGATCGGATGACTTTTTGCCTCAAAACCGATCCAAACCGAACCGCGAACACTCCTACAATAAAGGGACCGAACTGTAACTTTTTAAAAACTTAAGGGACTAAAGTGAAACTAAAAAAAATAAGATAGAGGACTAAAACAGTATCTTAGCCTAAAAAAATTCACATAGACGATGCTATTAATGTCAAGCCAACAGAGTTTGAACTTGTACTTTTCATCCTCAACTTTTTCAATTGTGCAATTTTGGTCCCTCAAAAATTTTAATTGCACATTTAGTCCTTTAATTTGTCGAATTGCGAAAAATCAATCTTTCCATCCATGATCAGTCAAGCATAATAGGACTGATTTTTCACAATTTGACAAATTAGATGATTAAATGTGCAATTAAATTTTTAAGGGACCAAAATCACACAATTGAAAAAGTTGAGGGACGAAAAGTGCAATTAATCCATTAAATAATTAAGCTTAACTTCAAGCTTGAGTTTGTTTATTTAACTAAACAAAATGACTTGATCAAATATTTAAAGGTCAAACATGAATAATTCACAAATCACCTCTAGGACAGTAGTTTTGGACTTGGGGTGGACCCAACCCAAACATTCTAATGCAGGCCAGAACCCCCAAGCTATGAACAAGCTTAGCAAAGCTTGCAAGCAATTTAACTTGCTTGCTTAGATTTGGACCAACAAAAAGCTGCAATCAATCAAACTTTGCAGCAATCCAGTGTAAGGTTGACCGAGATTTTTTTGTTGTCCCTTTGTTTTCTTGGTATTTATAGCTTCTGAGGATGGTGTATGGGACAGTTTTTTGGTCAATAATCTCATTTTTTACTTGCCATCAATGACCTACTTGTGCTTTCAAGTTTAACTTCAAAATGACATCATCATATATTTCAATGCCCACTGATATGTTATCAATTTCAATGTTGTCTCTAAAACGTAATTGGACTGTATAAAAATCAGAGATACATACATCAAAAACTGTGAGTCTGTTCATCAAACAAAAGATGTAATCAATTAAAGAAACATGAGAAACTTTGGAACCACGGATTTTTGAACTTCATGGACAACCAAGAAAGAAAAAGTAGAAATAAAAATATCAACAGTTTTAACATAAGAAAATATATTTATATAACATTGTTCTTGGTATACGGTTTAAGTAGCTGAATCAAATAAAAAGCAACGAGTTTCTCCATGTCTTCAACTTAATCAACCAACCATTCTTTGAATAGTCAGCTAACCGGTTGAGGGGTTAACTGTTCTTAAATCGATATTTACCAATAATTCCTTGGTATCTTTTATTGTATTGATTCTCAAGCATGAAACATCCCAATCTTTTAGGCTTCCATTAAGGTTATAGCAAACAAATCTACTCCACATAAATGAATAAATCTATTGTATACCTAGGCAAATGTAAGATAGAATCATCCATGTGCAGTAAAAAAAAGTCAATGCCCTCATTCTTGAATAGAGTTTGATATTGAAGAGTGTCATCATTGGCAATTCTGCCTCTCAGGCATAGAGGAGAAATCTCATCACAACACTGAAACAGAAGCATCCAGCATTCATATTCCTGGAGCCCTAGCTCCTCAATCAACTAAAATGGCTTTGCAGCTTTTTCAAGTACACAGAGCAGCTTTGCAAGCCAAGACAGCTACATCCAGCGCTCATAGTCATCAGATACCCTACCATAGCTATCGTTGCCCCTAGATATGCATTTGTGCTTCATTATTCAAATCATACAATGATTGTTAAGTGGACAAAAATACAAGTGCAATTACCATACAACAGTACCCTTGAACATTATGCCTTTTGTCCTTAACTGAATCATCTACATTGCCTTTTACACAAAGGATAACAACTTACTTCCAAATCAGCATTGCTCTCACCCTGAGAGTTTGTACCATGATATGCTCCATCATCCCTTGATTGAGCAATCATGTAATTGTCATCACCAAATCTTCCAAAATTGGCATTGCTTTCTTTTAGAGTTTTGGCATTTGTGAATAAGATATTCTCCATTCTGCTTTCTTGCCTGTATACATGAATTCCACACCAATTTACAATTGACAGTCTTGTGGGCCCATGCATAACCTGTACCATCGAATGCTCCCCCTGACAATCCTCAAATGAAACTTCCACATGATTCCAGTCATGCTCCATAAATATTCCTCTGAGATTGCTATCATTGACAAGGACTCTTAGATCAAACAGCCACACATGCTCTGTCACAATTGACCAACTGTAACATTGGGAAAGTATCCTTTGCTTGCCATTGATGAGTATGTAGAGCCTAACATGAAAATGGTGAGGTGGATTTTCCAACACTCCAAAAGCAGCACACAGACAAATCTTTGGGAATTTCTCACGATACCAGAAAGTTATTGATCTTTCTTGGCTACAAAGATCAAACCATTCTGGAATTATTGACCCTGGAAGCATCAAAATTTTGTTTTGTGTCTCATGAAAGGCCTGATCACATATAAAAGATCATAAATTTTTATGGCACCAAATAATTCAGTAAACAAGCATACAATAATTGATACAAGCAAATAACAAAGGAAACATCAAAGACGAAACCTGGCTCAATAGTACCCTCGATGATTGGGAGGTCAATGCTGTGCAGTTCAATGCATCTATGTCATCTAATTTTGGGGGAATCACTGAAATGCCTCGAAGCTGCTTGCAGTTTGTCAGCAAAAGAGTCTTCAAGTGGATACATTCTTTAATGCATACTGGAAGGACTGTAAAATTATTGTAAGATAGGTCCAAATGTACCACGTTGGCAAAACCAATCAGACATATCACAAGATGTTCATCTGTTAAACTGCAAGAGCTCAGATACAGATGAATCTTGTTTGAAGAGATGGCTAATTGCTGTTGTCCATGACCTTCACACTCGTTAGAAATGCCAAACCCTCTACATGAATCAGCTAGAATTTCCTGAAGTCTTGGTAACGTAAAAATGCTACTAGGAAGCTTAACAAGCCTAGTACAGTCCATCAGAGTTAGAGATTCCAGCCCTACCAAATTTATAATAGAAAATGGTAATTCTTCTATAGCAGTTTGCCACAAGTTGACATGACATAAATTCTCTATCTTACACAGTATTTCTGGGAACCTCACAAGTCTCGGGCACTCAGAGAAAGAGAGAAATCTAAGAGATGCCAACTTGAAGGCAAATGGAATTGTTTTCAGATTGGTGCAACCTGAAGCACTCGGCTCTTCAAGGTTACCAAGACTTCCAACAGAATCATGAATTTTAATCAGATTCATACAATTATCAAGGTACAGTGTCCTTAAGTTTGGGACTCCAGACACATCAGGTACTTCTGATAGGAATTCACAGTCAGTGAAATCCATTCTGGTCAAGCACTCCATATTCTGTAAAGGAAAACTACAATAATAAGATATAATACTAAGAGTATTTATTTGAAATTTAAGTTCAACAAATTGACATAGCAATTATGCATGCCTTGAACTTGTTCAAAATGTGGAGGCAACTAGAAGGCAAGTTGAGAATGCAAAGATTTGTTGGATTAAAATCAGGTGGTAAACACCCCGAAGGATATCCCCTCCAATCCAGAACTCTTAAGCTGTTTGGGAGATGTTTGGGGACTCCAGAAAATGAGGCATTCTTAAAAATTAGTATTCTCAGGCTTTTCATCTTCTTGAAGGCCTTGTCACACAACTGCACAACTTTTCCTCGTGGTATGTAGTCCAACACTATGCCTTCAATTGTATCAGTGCCCTTACAAAACAAGAATAAGTGAACTTAGAACAGTAAATTTGATACATGTAAAATTGTGGAAAACCTTACTGCAGGTCATGTGTGTATTATAAATGGGCTTTAGTACAATATTGTCCGAGATAATGTCAAAGACATAATTAAATTTTATACTGTTATAGATAGCAATGCCACAATAATTAGATGAATGTTAGCATCTTATGTTTACAATGACTCATGTTAATTTTTAAAACATTATTCCTCTCTCTTAAGATTTGCATTTTTATGTTAACCTTGTATTAATTTAGATCTTGTATCATAGTGTTATCGTGTCTTATAATTTAAAAAATTTGTCATATCCCCATCTTCGCGTTGTATCGTGTCCTGTGTCCCGTGTCCTATTTGTGCTTCCTAGGATATCAAATCAAGGAGATATCAGCACCAATGGAGTGACAGTACAGAGAAGATGAATGAACTAAACAAGAAAGAAAAGAAAATACAGATACCCCAGACTCTTCGAAGGCCCGGACTCTCCCACCCACTTCCCTTACTTCTTTCTTGCCAACTCTCTTTCCCTCCCATGCTCCTGTACTGTTTTCTCTCTTTTCATCATTAAACCCATGCCACTAGGATGTTAATGATTCCCTTTCCCACTCATGCTTACTTGGTTAAGTTGACCCCCTGTGACCATTCCCCTTTCCCTTATGGGAGGGGGCCTATAAAATTAAAAAACAAAAGGTACACGTATATGCTAACAGAATAAATACTTCAACAAATGATATTTGACAATGAGAGATAAAAGAAAGTCTTATTTCACAAAATTTTTTTACCTACAAAAGTAACTAAAAACCAATAAATAAAGCTCTTCACAAATCTTTTTAACTACAAAAGTAAAAAAATAAAATAAAAATAAAGCTCTTACCACATTTTCTTCGAAAACTTGAAGAACATCCTTATAAAACCATAACCTACTACGTTTGCCAGGATGCAAGGGTGATTCCTGTCGTACTATTTCTACAGCCATGTCTTTTATAAGGTCATGCATCATCAACCATCCAGTTCCACTATGCGTGATAGATATGAGAGATCTATCAATAAGTATTCTAATTCCATATTTTGGGTAGAAACCACAAGCAGATAGTATTTCTTCAACATATGGCAATGGCTCTCCAGTGAAGAAACATGCAATGTCAAGGAAAATTCTCTTCTCGCATTCATTCAAACTATCATAACTCACTTTAAGTATACTCTGAATTTCTTCATTAGGAACTTGTCCGTATCTGTCTAACGCAAACTCCCATTCATTTGTTGATTTTCCTAATAACTCAGAACCTATAACATTCAAAACCAATGGAAGGCCATGGGAATAGAGGACTGCACGATTCCACACTGTCATATAACATGCATCAGGTTTAGGTTTTTTGAAAGCATTCCAACTTAAAAGTTCAAGGGCTTCATAACGACTTAACTTAGGTACATCATAGATATTTTCAACTCTATGAGCAGCTAGAATATCCTTATGCCTAGTAGTTATAATAATCCTACTGCCTGAACCAAACCAATTGCATCCTCCTGCTAATGTCTTCAATTGCTTCAATTTATCCACATCATCAAGTACCAGAAGAACCCTTTTATGTTCCAACCTTCTCACTAGGATTGGAATTCCTTTATGAACATCACCCAACTTGATATTCTTCTCACCATATATATCAGAAAGAATCGTCTCTTGGAAATGTACTAACCCAAGTTTGATTGAGTTTTCTCTAACATCAGAGAGAAAGCATAAACCATCAAACTTGTATCCAATGGAATTATACACAGCTCGTGCCAAAGTAGTTTTACCTATTCCACCAATTCCACATAGTCCTACCATTATGACATTAGATGCAGAGATACACAAACGGGATATTACTTCAGATACACGAGACCCTAGTCCAACTGGATAATCAGCAACATGTAAAAGATGACAACCTAATTTACTGGACACCATATCAATGATCCGTTTCATAAATTCATATTCATATTCATACCTGTCAAATTACAAAAGCTTGTGAAAATCCATCATGTGTAATTTCATTTACTATAGATAAAGGAAAATCTAGAGAAACAAATGTTGAAAAGGCAAAAAAAGTAAGTTCATTCATGCTATGGTTGGAAGAAAGGGAAAGGAAGGATGGAGGGTGAGTTACTTCCTCTTGTTTATATGTTTAAGGAAGGATAGGAGATCAAGCTTCCCCTTATTTGGGAGTGAAAATTAAAGTAAATAGACAGAGTTGTTTTCCCTTGTTTTAATTTAATATAACATAAACCAATTCCCTGCTGCTTATTTCCATTTTCCATCATCATTGATGTAAATTTGAACGTTATCAGTCAGGAAATTGAACATAAAAGGACACAACCCCTATATTCTCACATTAAGTTTTTACACCATTTTTTATATTTGGTTAATGATATATAAATTTGGGTTAATCACATGTATTGAGTGGTTAACGGATTAATCATTAACATGCAACCATTAATAACCTCTTAACTATCCCATACATGTGATTGACCACGAGTTTATATATTAATCAGGTGCAAAAAAAATGTTATAAAAATAAGTGTGAGATGATAATTTTTTAAAAGGATAAAGAATAAAGAAATAAGAAAGGTAAGAGGGGTAAAGTTGTACCCATCTTCAAAACACCACCCTGCCAAATTGGCTGCATCATGTAGAGCCAATCTCCAGCTTTGCAACTTCTCCTTGTTATCCTTCAGCTTCTCTTCATGCTTAGCCAATTCTTCTCCATAACTTCCTGTCTGATGACGTACCTCTTTTGGATCCACGTTGTAAAACACTGGATAAACCATGCATCCCTTGGCTTTGAAAGACTCCATGATTTTCACAAGTTCTTCAAGGCACCATTTTGATGATGCGTAGCTTTTAGAGAACACAATTATTATGATCCTGGACTCTTCAATTGCTTTAGAAAGGGCATGTGAAATCTCTTCTCCTCTACCAAGCTCCTCATCATCCATGAAAGTCTTGATTCCCCTTTCCTTCAACGCATGGTAGAGATTGCCAGTGAAACCATAGCGGGTATCTTCTCCTCTGAAGCTGAGGAAAACATCATAAGTCCACTTACTGGTGGAAGAGAAAGGAATCACTTGTCGCCCCATACACAAAAAGGTTTGTGTCCACCATCAAGTTGCTAAGTTAACACAACTTTAAATTTTGGGACCTTATTACACCCTGCAATTGCTGCCAGCACAGGCGCACAACATTTTTTTAATTTTTATTTTGGAAAGTGCATTACACTCTCAACTAGTCAACTTTAGTTTAGAATTATATTTAGACATAAAAATTGTGTTTATCATTCTTTTTATTTATTTATTATTTTTTTTTCCTTACAATGTACTCTCTCCGGTCTCTATTGTAAGCAAAAAATTAAATGGGACACACATATTAAGATAGTTAGTTGATCTCATTTAAAAGAGTCATTAGGAATAAAAAAAATAAGTTTGTTACCTAAATTACCCTTTCTCTTATTTATTAAGCTTGTGTTATTGGGAATAAAATGAGTCATTGGAAAACAAAATTTGTATTAAATGAAGAATATTTTGAGAATAACTTCATTAAATGAGAAGAAAGTAGTTGAAATTCGCTTATATTTTGGATCAAAAAATTTGGAAATTTTTGCTTACATTGTGGATCGGACGGAGTATTTCATTATTTTTAAAATACTCATAATTTTTACGATGAAAATATTTGATTTTAATATCGTATAGGCACCGTATATACGGTATTTTGTACCTTTTTTTTTTTTTAAAGTTCATTTTCCTATTTCTAATTTGAGAGCTGATATTCGGACACCCGGGTGCGACACCAAAGTGCGACACCCGGGCACTGTAGCGCTACTGTAGCGTTACAGTAGCGTTACTGTAACGTTACAGTAGTTTTTTTTATTTTATTACAAATTTTGACTTTTTTTTATAAATTTTTTTTTTTTAAATACTAATATTTTTTGTTAACCCATTAACCATATAATGAATTGAATTAACTAAATATTTGCACGTGATTAACCATATAGAATGGTTGAAGCATCAGAGTTACCGATTAACCACGGAATACACTGAATTAACCAACCATTTTCAAAGGATTAACCACGTGTTTTTGTTTTTAAAAAAAAGTCGAAATTTGTCAAAAAAAAAAAAGACCCATTAACCATATAATAAACTGAATTAACCAGAAATTTGCATGTGATTAATCAAATATTTACATGGTTGTGAAAAATGATTGTAAGCTTCAGGATAACCGATTAACCACAGAATACACTGAATTAACCAACCATTTTCAAAGGATTAACCACGTGTTTTTGTTTTTAAAAAAAAGTCGAAATTTGTCCCCAAAAAAAAGAAGACCCATTAACCATATAATAAACTGAATTAACCAGAAATTTGCATGTGATTAATCAAATATTTACATGGTTGTGAAAAATGATTGTAAGCTTCAGGATAACCGATTAACCACAGAATACACTGAATTAACCAACCATTTTCAAAGGATTAACCACGTGTTTTGGTTTTAAAAAAAGTCGAAATTTGTCCAAAAAAACCCGTTAGCCATATAATAAACTGAATTAATCAGATATTTACACGTAATTAACAAAAAATATTAGTATAAAAAAACTAAATTTTTATTTTTATAAAAAAAGGCAAAATTTGGAAAAAAAAAAAAAAAAGAGGCTGCTACAGTAGTGCTACAATACGCTACTGTAGCGCTACAGTATTTTGATGTCGCACCGGGTGTCCGAATATCATGATTGTTCTAATTTTTCATTCCTTTGCTTCTTTCTCAGTTTTCCTTGACCCCTCCTTCCCAGTTCCCACTACCACTCGCACACCATCACCACCAACCCATCCACTCCCCTCCCCTCCTGCCAACGCCATCATCCACACCATCACGACTCTCTCTTCGTCGCCAGCCACCACCCCAGGCTCAACTGGATCCCCGTTCTTCAGATGCAGAAGTATCGCTTCATTGCCGACGAGATGACAACGAAAGAAAACTCCGACGTCGCCGCCTCGCTACTCCGACCGACGGTCGCCTACTCCGCCACTCGCCAAGGAGCAGCACCGCTTGCCGCCTCGCCTATTCCGCCACTCGCCAACTCCGCCGCGCCGGCCTCCGCTCAAGGCTCAACCACCGCGTCGTTCTCTTCTCCAGTTCGCGAGTCTCCCTGTCGCTGATTTCTTCCTCTCTGATTCCGTCTAATTTCTTCCTCTCTGATTTCATCTCCATTCTCCAATTTCTTTTTCCTCGCGAGTCTCCTCCATTGTTGCTCTGCTCCAGGTAACAATTTTATTCTCTAATCATATGCATTTGATTTCTGGATTTGGGGCCATATGCATTTGCTTTAGATATGTTTGTATAGTAATTGTTGTTTTTCATGGGTTGAATACTGGATTGGTAACTGATGCCAAGATTTTGTGATCTCAGCATTTCTGAGATACATTGTGTTCATTAATAATCATTTCGGTTTTTACTTGGTTCACCATACCAATTTCTACTAATCATTTGTTGGTGGTAATGTTGAGTCAGTCAAGTTTATCATAATTATTTTCACTTGCTAGTTGAACTTAGATGATTATCAACTTAAACTTAAATTAGTCCCCTTTTTTCTGATGGTATCTGCTGAAATTCTACCTAAGATGATAACAACTGAACAAGAAGAGTCTCACTTTGGTTCTACGTTAGTTAGTTCACTTCATATATGCTTTTCAAGTCCAAATGGAGTCAACTACTCTTATGACTGACTTGAGAATGTAAGCAGGAATGATTATATTATAAAATATATATATATATATATATATATATATATATATATATATATATATATATATATATATATATATATATATATATATATATATATATATATGGAAGCAGTGCAGGTGCAGGCATAAAAAATTATATTAGGGAGTGATCATTTGTGTGTTAACTCCATATTATTATGCCTGAACCTGTGATTGATAAGCTTAGTTTACTGTCTTTATCATTTTATTCCCTTTTGGTTTGTATGGAAAACTTTAGATTCTCTTATTGCTTTAGGTTTCCCTCTGATAAAAGATATGATTTTTCATTGTATGAACACTCATCCACTAACTAGTTATCTTGGGTAACAAAAATATAATTCAACGACCAGCAACAACTTGCAAAGGCTGTGGTTTGGAGGAGGAAACGGTTTCACATTATTTCTTTGAATGTCCAGGTTTCTCAGCAAGCTTACACAAAAATTGGAAGTCTCAGTTTTTCCCATTCTCTGGTCGTCCAAACTGCAGTACATCAAACATAATGTTATGGCAAACAGTTTGATGTGCTTCAATTTGGGAAATTTGGCACTCAAGGAATGAGACTATCTTTCAATAAAAAAAATCCAGATTTGGACACTACAATTGAAGAAGCTAAGTTAACTTCATGGTCCTGGAGCTGGTGCACTAATCTTGTCAAGGTCACTCATTTTTCATTCACAGACTGGTGCTCAAATCCTCTAATTTGTCTGTAGTATTGTAACAGGAAATAATCCTCTGCTATAAAACAGATCTGAGGCTGGTGGAGTTTCTGTTTTGCTGCACTAATTCATTTTCTTGTGTTGCTGGTTTTTACTGATACAGGTTGCAGCTGCAGAGTTCTTTTACGCTGGAGCTGTTGCTTACCTTGTGGTGTGCGACTAGCTGCGGATTTGATGGGCCATCAACCTTCAAAAGGGACAGTGTTGGTCAACGTAATTGGTGTGATCAGAATATGGCAGGGCCGCCGATCTTGGTGCTGCTTTTGTGTTTGGGGCTTGGTTCTAAAATGTTTAAGTTCTTGTGCTGCAAGTAATTCTAGTAACTAGTAAAGAGAAGTGTTACACCTGTGAAGTAAATATGCTATCTTTTTCATTAAGTTTTCTGTTCTGATTTTCATTGCTATATTGTGCTGATTTTTATTATCTTCATGCAGGATGGAAAATAACAAACTGAGGTCAAGCTCACAGGAATTCTCACAGCTTAGGAGCATTGCAACCAAGTGAAAATGAGATTAACTGCAATTTCTACTGCATGTGCACTGGAGAGTGAA
Source organism: Echinosophora koreensis (assembly GCA_035048595.1). Taxonomy (NCBI): domain Eukaryota; kingdom Viridiplantae; phylum Streptophyta; class Magnoliopsida; order Fabales; family Fabaceae; genus Echinosophora; species Echinosophora koreensis. The sequence goes on from JAPCYP010000173.1 coordinate 358,722, forward strand.
CAAGTCTCAGAAGCAAGTTTGAAGTTGCAAAGCCCAAATTTGAAGAACATTTAGAATAGGACTTATGTATTCTTTGTTGAATTTTGATTGATGTAAAATAATGTAACAAACGTTTCAATTGCAATAAAATGATACATGAAGTCCAATCCCTTGTGTATATACCTATTGATGGTGTCTGAGGTTGATTATTGATTCACTCATGCCTTTTTCATCTCAAATACTCTTCTAAAGCGCAGGAAGTTTATGAGAGAATTATCATTCTATAAGATTCTAGTGGTTTCATTGGCTTGGTTGTGTACAAAACAAACAAGTATTCTTAATTCAATCCTAAAGGAAATTATCTGTTATCCATTTGCATCACGTAAAAGGACTGATGGGGCGAATTAAACCTAAAGGAAAGTGTTCAAACACACCATGAAGCCTTGTGCATTTCCTTCATGAAGTTGCTGCATAATTTTCTGGTTTTTACAAATTAAGAATATTCCCCGACATCTCAAATGTTAGTTTTGGCATGGGCGAAGGATAGAAGCAAATTGCTTCCACTTAGCAACCTGAATTACACCAAGTGTTTTTCAATATACAAGAGATGTAGAGTGTACAGTGCTGCTTTGCTTTTCTATTACAATGTTTCTGCAATTGCTTTCTTTCCCGAGAGTTGTATCTTTGTAGGATTTGAAAATGTTTCAGCTTCATATGCAAGTTATAAATACTTTTGTTTGTATTTATGGTCGTCTATTCCTGCAAAAGAAGAATGTGTCTGGAGGTGTCAGTATTTGGTTAAAAGAGAAATGGAATCATGGAGAGGTAAAGTCTTTGACTGTGCTTTAACTGACTAATAATGTTGGGAAAATGTGTCCATTCAAGCTTCTGAAACACATTTTATTATCATTTCCATAACCAGGACAAGTTCCCCTGATGTCAGAACTACAATCAGTCATATATAGCCAAGTTGTTACTTATAATTCATTCTCCTAGACCCCGACATTCCACCAAAATAGCACATATATCTTTAAACTATGTCATTCTTCCAAACAGCACTAAGAACTGGTCTAGACCTATTTATGGAGAAAGATGTAAATATGCAGTAAAAAGAAGAAACAAAGAAGAGGGGAAAATACTGGTTTGCATTTGAGGAGATGAAGGATGATGAGAATGAAGGTATGATGTGAGGTTTAGTGAAGTCCTCGTGGGTTGCGCCTGAACATTGGGACTACTCGGTTTTGGAGGAACAAGAATAAAGATCAGCAGCCATGGGAGATAGTGATGATAAACAATTCGATCCTCCTCTACATGAAGGATGATGCGCGCGAAAACCTGAGGGGATGGAGGGGACTGAAGAATAAATAGTGCGGCAACTAATTAGGAACATGATCCAAATTACCAACTGATAGGAAGAGGGAGAAAAAGAAGGTGGACCCACTTACTTAAACCTAAATAAAAGAAAATAAAAAATTATGATGTTAAATACTGTGAGTTGTCCAAATAACTAAATTCAAAATAATTGTCACGTTTTGAATTTGGTCCCTACATGTGACAATCATTTTTATTTTGGTCTCTATAACTCCAATAAATGATGTTATAATACTAATAAATGACGAGGGCCAAATTAAAAATAATTGTATATAGGGATTGATTTCAAAAATTTTCATATATAAGGACCAAATTCAAAATCAGTATCACGTACGGGGATTAAATGATTAATTTAACCTTTTTTTTTTTAAATTTTACTTTGATTTTCTTGCATTAAGTGAATTTTCATTTGACAAATTTATAATTTATGAGGTGCATTTGTAGGCCTTCATGCGACAAAGTGTAGCTTCAGCCAAAAGTTCTTGTCCTCCTGTTCATCCCATTTTCTTCTCACAGTCACTAGGCACTAGTCCTACCTTTTACAGGAACCTACAAGAGGCTTTCCATTTCATCCTCCATGAAGTTTGTAAGCTTCGAACTTTATCCCTTTGTGTTTTGTAGTGGAATATGAAAGAATATTCTATTTACACTCTTCTTAAAATGCTCTCTTCATTGGTCTAAACCTTTGTTTCTTGGGCTTTTGCAGACATGTTTGAGCGAAGGCAGGGGCTTTCACTTGCCACCATGTCACATACTGAATTTCCGTGGGATTAGAATCTTATTGGATTGTCCACTAGACCTTTCTGCTCTCATGGCCTTCTCCCCTTTACCTAGTGCTTTTGATGCCTTGGCATTTGAAGAAAACTGCAACACTGAGGCAAATGGTTTTATGGATTCGAAGGGGTGTGAGAAGAGGCAGAAAATTGAAAAGCACCTTGATGCTAAAAGCTTAATTTTCGCAGAACCTTGGTACAAGACTGTGAAGATAACGTCCGTAAAACGTATATTATTTCACGTTTTGTGAAATAATTCTAAAAATACACAATCGTAGGAAATGAAATAAAAACCTTAATTGTTTCGTTCACGAATTAAAATTAGGTCTTCTGATCAGTATAAATATACTGTCAGTGAAATTCACAAGCCGGGATTTGCCTGACTTTTCAACCTAAACTTTAATCATAGCTTCCTACGTTCAAGTAGAATTGAGTGGTAAACTCCGTTTATTTAAAATAATTTTCTAAAACTCAAATAACCATTTAAACATATTCGTATATATTTCTGTTATTTAAAACAGTAAAAAGCAGGGTGTTACATTACTACCCCACTAAAAAAGAATTTTGTCCTCGAAATTACGTACCTGTAAACAAATCAGGATACTGTAACTTCATTTTGTCTTCCACTTCCCAAGTTGCTTCTCCGGTCACATCATCCCAAATAACCTTGACCAAGGAAATTTGTTTACTCCTGAGTTGCTTTATCGTCTTATCCGCGATTCGTACCGGTAAAGTCTCATAAGACAATTTTTCTTTCAGTTGTACTAAATCGGGTTCAATTACATGAGATGGATCAGGAATACTTTCTCAATTGTGAAACATGAAAAACATCATGAAGATTGGAAAGAAAAGGTGGTAAAGAAATTTTATAGGCTACTAGACCTACACAACGAAGAATTTGGTAAGGTCCAATGAATTTAGGAGAGAGTTTTTTGGATTTAATTACCCTGCCAACCCCAGTCGTTGGCGTGACTCTCAAAAACACATGCTCGCCTTCCTCAAACTTAAGAGGTCGTCGTCTCTTGTCAGCATAACTTTTCTGTCGACTCTGAGTTGTCCGCATTTTCTCCTGAATCATTTTCACCTTTTCCATCGTTTGTTGCACGATATCTGGTCCTATTACTACACTTTCACCATCCTGGTACCAACATAAAGGCGTTCTGCACCGTCGACCATACAAAGCTTCATAGGACGCCATTCCGATGCTCGAATGAAAACTATTATTGTAAGTGAATTCTATCAATGATAGATATTCATCCCAACTTCCAGCATTTTCCAGCACACAGGATCTCAACAAATCTTCAAGTGATTGTATCGTCCTCTCTGATTGTCCATCTGTTTGAGGATGATAAGCCGAACTCAATCTGAGTTTCGTTCTTAACGAATCTTGCAGACTTTGCCAAAACCTTGACGTAAATCTCGGATCACGATATGAGATAATACTCAAAGGTACTCCATGTAATCTAACGATTTCATCAATGTATAACTGAGTTAATCTTTCTAGTGGGTATTTCATATTAATTGGCAAAAAGTGGGCCGACTTTGTCAGTCGATCAATTATTACCCATATAGCGTCATACCCTTTCCGAGTCTTTGGCAAACTTGACACGAAATCCATCGCAATACCATCCCATTTCCATTCTAGAATGTCTAAGGATTGTAGCATTCCTGCTGGTCTTTGATGTTCCACTTTAACCTTTTGACAAGTTAAACATGCAGCTACATACTTCATTACGTCTCTCTTCATACCGTACCACCATTACAATTTCTTAAGATCTTGTTACATCTTAGTAGCTCCCGGATGTAAACTTAACTTGTTTTGATGAGCTTCTTCAAGAATCAACTTTCTAAGTTCGGCGTCGTTCGGTACACAAATCCTTTCACCGAATCTTAAGATTCCATCACTTCCTTCTTTAAATTCCGACACCGCTCCTTGTCGCACTAATCCTCTTTCTCCTCGTAGGTACTGATCACTTTCTTGCTTCTCTTTAATTTGTTCCATCAGTCCATTTGAAACAGTAATCATACCTAAACACAATTTTCCTGGTAACATCTTAATTGTCAATCGCATATCTTGGAATTGTTCCAACAATTCTTGCTCTTTGACCATCATTACCGATATATGCATTGATTTCCTACTCAAGGCATCCGCTACTACGTTTGCTTTTCCAGGGTGATACTGTAGTTGGAAATCATCATCCTTTAGAAATTCCAACCAACGTTTTGCCTTATGTTAAGCTCCTTTTGATCGAACAGGTATTTCAAACTTTTATGGTCGCTGAAAACATTAAAAGTCGCTCCATACAAATAATGTCTCCAGATTTTTAAAGCAAATACCACTGCTGCTAACTCCAAGTCATGTGTAGGATAATTCCTTTCATGAATCTTCAACTGTCTTGAAGCATAAGCTACGACTTTTCGGTCTTGCATTAGTACACATCCTAACCCCTAATGTGCAGCATCACAATAAACCTCAAAAGGTTCATTAGGATCGGGTAGTACCAACATAAGTGAAGTAGTCAACCTCCTCTTTAATTCTTGAAAACTTCCTTCGCATGCTTCTGTCCATATGAACGCTTGATCTTTTCGAGTTAATTGGGTAAGAGGTCCTACTATTTTGGAAAATCCTTCAATGAATCTCCTATAGTATCCCGCTAAACCCACGAAACTACGAATCTCGGTTACAGTCTCGGGCCTTTCCCACTGTAAAACAGCTTCAACTTTTGACGGATCCACAGCAATCCCTTCACTTAATATGACGTGTCCTAAAAATTGAACTTGGTCTAACCAAAATTCACACTTTTCAGGTTTCGCATATAACTCTTTCTCCTTTAAAATTTGGAGAACCACACTGAGATGTTCAGCATGTTTTTCGTTATTAGGAGAATAGATTAGAATGTCATCTATAAAAACAACGACAAACTGATCTAAGTAAGAACGAAAAATCCTATTCATGTAATCCATGAATAGCGCAGGAGCATTTGTAACTCCAAATGGCATCACAAGGTACTCATAATGCCCGTAGCATGTCCGAAACACTGTTTTAGGAACATCCTCCGCCTTCACGCGAATTTAGTGATAGCCCGAACGTAGATTTATCTTTGAGAAAACGGCTGCTCCACGTAACTGATCCATTAAGTCACTTTGTTCAATTGACGAAAATCTATGCATAAACGAGAAGTTCCGTCTTTCTTTTTCACCAACAAAATTGGAGCTCCCCACGGGGATACACTGGGTCTAATGAATTCCTTTCTCATCAGTTCCACTAGTTGTCCTTTTAAGTCCTCAAGTTCTGATGGCGACATTCGATATGGTGCTATGGATATTGGTCCAGTGCCTGGAACCAGATCAATCACGAACTCAATCTCCCGAACAAGTGGTAGTCCAGGTACATCTTCAGGAAAAACCTCCAGAAACTCGTTGACAATGGGTATACACTGCAAGTCTAACTCGCTCTTAACGTCAAAGGAAAATAATAACATGTATCCTTGTGCTCCCTCTTTTAAAGAAGCGTTTACTTGATTAGCAATTAAATATCCAGAAATCTCATCCGTAGGAAAAATTAAAGTTTTGTGTGCACAGCCTATTAAGATATGGTTGGATGACAACCAATCCATGCCTAAAATTACATCTAACTATATTAAAGGCAAACAGATCAGGTTAACAAGAAAATGTTATCCTGAATAATAATAAGACAATTCAAGCAAATAGAAGTGACTAAAACTGGCTTAGCATTAGGAGTTGAAACAATAAGATCACACGGCAAAGAAGAAACTAGCAGTTTCAGCAGTTTCACACAATCCATCGAAATAAAAGAATGCGTCGCACCCGAATCAAAATGTACAGTTAAAAGATTACCGTTTATATCGCACTTTCCCTGTATGAGCGTCAGAGTTTGAAGCCTCAACTCCACTCATAGTGTAAACTCTCCCCTTAGCCGTCGGTTTATTTGTTCTGGTGTTTTTGACAGCCGATCCACTCTTTGGTGCATTGCAATCCTTCGCCAAATGCCCCACTTGATTACAGTTGAAACATCTAGTTCCCTTCGTAGGACAAGTATCCATCATGTGTCTGGTATCTCCACAGTTGTAACACCTTCTGACTTGGCCTTGATTTTGATTCTTTTGGCCTCCACCCCCGGTTGCAGCAAATTTGAACGATCCTGTTGTCGATTCTGGTTATTTCTCGATGGACGAGAATAAGGTTTCTTCTGATTCTGTTTCCCTTTCCAATTCTGACTTTGATTATTGGAGCGAGAGGGTCCACCAACGTTCCCCCTATTATCTTTTCCCTTCCTCATTTGCTCTATCTTACGACTCATCTCAACTAAAGCTTGAAAATTATGGAGTTGCAGAGGTAAAACAGACTCCTTAATCTCAAATCGCAGTCCGGCCTCAAACCTTTCACACTTCCAGCTTTCATTTGGTTGGGCTTGAAAGAAAAGGAAGTATTTGGCAAGTGATTCAAACTTCGCCACATACTCCTTCATAGTCAAATATCTCTGGTACAGTCGCAGAAATTCTTGTTCTTTCTCAATTCGCACACTCTCTGGAAAATACTTGTTTAGGAAGGCGGTTTTAAACACATCCCAAGTAATTCCTTGATGATCAGCTTCCAGCAGCTGTCGAGCACCTCTCCACCAGTACTCCGCATCTCCTATCAGTAGGAAAACAGCATAGGTAACCCTAACTTCAGCCGGAGTAGCCACCAACTCAAAGATTTTCTCCAATTCTTGAATCCATAAATCGGTTTTCTCATGATCAGAATCCACACCAACTGTGAAGGATTCTGGCTTCGAAACGCAATCAGAGCCTTGCCTTCCGTAGCTTGCAGATTCTGGGCATTCATAGATGCAGTTTGATTTGCAATCGCTGCTGCCACGTTTTCCATCGCTTGAGCCGCATAATCCACTCCTTCTTTATACTTTTGGTTCATGTTACCACGACCGCCAACACGACCGCCTCTACGGCCTCTTCCACGGCCGCGTCCACGTCCACGTCCACATCCAGCTCCTAATTCAACAACTGGTTCCATAACTGACCTACAAGCCACAATCAGTTAAACCAAAACCAGAAACTGAAACGTAAACTTAGGTTGTAAAGCACATTACTTCTAAGAAGTAATTCAAACAAGTCTTACTTCAGAGGAAACACAACGTCTACACAACAGACCTATTTCCCAACATTCCCAAAAGACTCGACCAGCTCTGATACCACAAATGCGACACCCCATCTAGGGTCATCACATAGTTACCCAAAAGCGGAAAATAAAATTATTAATCGCTAGTTACTTTCGGAAAATAAACCTTTTAGTAAACGTTTTATCGCCAAAGTGGTGATGAATTTTTACTTGATGTGTATATGTCTTTACTTTCTTTACTTAGTTTGATGGAGAATAGCCTATACTTATTACAAAAGAGCCCTCATAAGTATAGGCTATTCTCCATCAAACTAAGTAAAGAAGTAAAGACATATACACATCAAGTAACGAGCAGTCCAAAACCATGCCAAAAACTCATGGCTCTCAGTAGCCAGATCAAAAACTAACAAGACTCGCTACCTCAAAACTATACCTATAGCTGGTCAAGCTAATGAAAACCATTGGGGTGATCATGATGATCACCCCCACCTCCAGCAGTTGTATCTGGTGAAGATACCTCTGCTCCCGCATCCTCGTCTGAAGATTCATCATCCTCAATGGCAGGAGGGTGAAACTCAAGATCATACTCAAAGTACTCATAGGGGTCCTCCTCGATCTTAGGATCCTCTGCCACCTCAACAGGAGGTACTGCCGGTGCTACTATCTGAAGAGGCTGAGGCTGAATCGACTGAGGTGGAATGACAAGTAACCCGTGCTCGGCCAAGAACTGTAGGTAAAGCCATATTGGAGGTAGAGATACCTCAATAGTCTCCACAATATGCGTCCTCCACCGTGGTCCCCACTCTACGGTGCCGACAATCTCTCTAGTAGGGCCATAATAGGTGGCGCTGAGTGCCCCAGGGTTTATCTCCCAGGCACCACATGATGTGCACGATCAAACATGATCGAGCGTAGCCTCGAATGTGCCAGAGGCATATCCGGGTCCATCTAATCTCAGACATAATTGTATATGCACAAGTAGAGAAACCACAAATAAAACATGCAAGAGTGAGTAACCAATATCTAGATTTAACTCGACAACTACATGCACGACACCACATCACACATACACATATACATGTTATATAAACATAAGCATTCATATCAAGCTAATAGTTTATCAATGGGTTTCACACCCCACACGTCATCGTTTGAAAAATTATGCATGAACACTTCAATATATCGTCTAACTTCACACTTAATCTCATGAGATATCCCAACTTTAGTGAGTTGATCAGGCTCGATTGCCACATAAGGCAAAAAGGCACACAGCCAAAACCCATTGCACACTGTCCAAACCCAAGGCACAGTGATAAAACCGTAAATGGGGTTTCATTGTCCACCCGGGCACAATGAAGAAAATCGTAGCATGAGATACCTGACGCCGCAAAGTACTCACACATAAACCGGGGCACGTCTGCCAAATGCATGCAACAAAAACACTTTGTTCTTGACACTTTTCTTTGTGTTCAATCTCCCTTTACCGAAGCTCAAAATGGCTTACGACTAATCGTAGTTTTAAACATCTTTAAAACTTTAATTAATAACACATGACCTCAAAGCCCGAGTGCTCAATCACGACACCCCTAGACCGATGCACCAGCCATAGGTTCGTGGTAATAGAAAACATCTTAAATGTTTTTAACTCAATAGACACCAAGTCTACAGTAGACACTAAGTCTTAAGGACCTCAAAGTCCAAAGGACACCAAGTTCATAACACAACATGAACCTTAGTACCCCGACGTCTCGGTTACTAAGTTCAAAACCACTTTAACATAGTTGAGTTCAACTTCATTTCGGAAAATCAATTCAAATGGGAAATAAAATCATAAGTTAAAAATTTAACTTTTTAGAAAAGATGGTCACTTGAGGCTCAAGGTTGTTTAAAACACGTACTGCCGCTTTAGAATTTCTTGCCATCGGTATTTTTCCAAATTGCCGTCAAATTAGCATTTTAAAAGCCATTTAAGCCAAATTTTAGCTTTTTCCACTTAAACAATTTTCTAAAATCATTATTAAGTTATTTTCGAAAATTAATTTCATAAAATAACTTTTTATAATATTCCGGAATTTCTTACGTAAAAACCAGTAGTAAAAAAATATTTTCACGGTTACGTCCTCACTGTGACTCATAAATCACTCTTACAGCGATAAATCCTTAAAATAATGATATTTTCCAAAACTCCTTATTTTTCCCAAATAAATATTTTTCATTAATATTATATTCCAATATTTTACCGTTAAAATATTGAATATAATTTACGAAGCTTTTCAAAGCTTTTATCTGATTAGTTAATTGGGCACTGACCACTGTCAGGCTTCTCAAACAACAATCCACCACAAATATCATAGTAATATTTCCAGGCAGATCATGCATCACAGCATTAAAATACATTATCGCAGATAAACAATTATAAGTAGATAAATGACACAGATAAAAATAACACAACTTGAACACTTAAACAACCATCAACAATAAATAATTACAGACAACACAATTTGGCACGTAGCCACCGAATAAACCCCTCAGGTAATCCCCTCTTACCTTTCGAAGATTTCTCCGCGGCTTAATACGCAACTTGTTGGAAATCCGGGTTCACGTACACAACGAACTTGCTAAACCTTCATCAATCACAATCAACTAATCACTAATCAAACAATTAAAATCTCCTAATTCCCTATCATAGGTCACAGCCTCCCTAGGTTTAGTGGCTAAAAATTTCTAGAATTGTCTAAGTCATTGGATTAATGATCCTAATTACTTAAGACAATGGATTAATGACTAATCAACAAAGTTTGGATCAAAAATTCTCCAACCCTCCAAAACCCTAGATTCGGCCTTGAGGAGTTCATGGAGCTAGGGATCTTTGTTTGCTAAACTAACTTGGATTCACCATGAGTACATACTAGAAGGATAGTATATAAGATCATTTGTTTAGAAAATGAACAAAATCTTCCTCCCACTAATCCCCTAAGGTTCGGCCTCATCAAGAAATGTGGGGAGCAAATTTTGGTTTTTAGCTCTTGGATTATGATAGAAGTGATGATAATAGGAACATAGAAATTGGTTTCACATTTTTAGGATTTTTCTATGATTTAACAAAGTTAAGAGTAACTAAGGTGAACATCATGAAAAAGTCTCTAAAACAAGAAATGAAATGAAAGAACAATAGCTTAGAGATGATAAGGAGCATGAATCACCTCTTGGAATTTGAAAATGGGCAAGGAATCACCAAGCTCCTTCACAAATCAAGCTTATAGAAGCTTAAGAGAAAAAGAGAAATGGAGAAGATGGAGGAATAGTGTAGAAGATTGTGAAATAAACTAGAGTCACCAAGTGACCTATAGAATTTAAGAACAAGCCTCCAAGGCCATGGGACTTTCGAAATTTTGGGCCTAGAAAGCCCAAGCCCAATTAATTTTGTACTTGAAAATCATTTAAGGCATAATGAAAACATAGGAAAATTTAAGACTAGAATTGCTTCATGGAAATGAATCCTTGGACATGAAATTGAGCCTTTTGGGTGCAGCCCTTAATGGGTTTGAATGGCAAGAATTTGGCCCACTTCACTTAGTGTATCATGGAAATTAGTTTAGGACCAAAATGCAATTAATAGAAAGTTTAAGGATAAAATGCAATTGTTCAAAATTGCTAACATAACCCGAAGCCACATTAATCCTCTCACATGGATAACCTATTCCTAAGAGAATATAGCGTTTGTCCACTTATCGAGTCTCAAAAACTCCCGTAATCGGCTCCATCGTTTACCCGATTGAACATAACGTCCGTAAAACGTATATTATTTCACGTTTTGTGAAATAATTCTAAAAATACATAATCGTAGGAAATAAAATAAAAACCTTAATTGTTTCGTTCACGAATTAAAATTAGGTCGTGTGATCAGTATAAATATACTGTCAGTCAAATTCGTAGGCCGGGATTCGCCTGACTGTTCAACCTAAATTTTAATCATAGCTTCCTATGTTCAAGTAAAATTGAGTGGTAAACTCCGTTTATTTAAAATAATTTTCTAAAACTCAAATAACCATTTAAACATATTCGTATGTATTTCTATTATTTAAAACAGTAAAAAGCAGGGTGTTACAGGCATGAAGAACAACACATTGATGTAAAGCTTCGATTTTGAGCACTAGGGTGGCCCTAGAGAGTGGTGGCACTTATACACAGTTGAAGGTTGGGTTCAAGATCTGGAAATGGTTTGATACTAGGTTGAAGATATGCAAATGGGACCTCTCAAATAAAATTATATAATTTTTGTTGCTAATGATTTTCCACTGATTAGAAGCTTAATTACATGTTTTCAATAGGACAAAATTGGGATTATTCTCAGATTATCATCCAATACCTGTAAACGATGGTTTAAAGCTATGGTGGCTATGGTTAAGTTGCCTAATTTTAATAATATAGGAAGATTGATGATCTGTTGGAAAGATCCAAATGTGAGAGAGAGAAAGAGAGAGAGAGAGAGAGAGAGGAAAATGATACTAGGAAACAAGTTCCAGATAATGAATATGCATTTTTGCTTTATTAGGATATTAGACTTAAGACTCTTAATAAAGTTGGATTCAAGCACCAAAAATTCTATGGAGGATCAAAAACCTTCACAATAATAAACTCATTTTCTTTTATTGAAAATTAATCCCTTCACCAAAAGGTCCAAATCTCGAATTTTTATTATGTACATCAGATGAGACACTCCTTGTCCCATCAACAAAGAACCTAATTAACAAAGCCTCATTTGTAATATTAGCATTAGAGTGCTTATTAAAATACGAGTGGATTAACAGACCTTTCGAGGTTCATGTAACATATCAGTCTCAAGGATAAAAAAACCACAACCATTCAACCATCTGTATACCATGACTAGGATCAAGAAATTAATTTCAACATGATTTTTCAACATATTAAAAAAATAATTTGCAACCATAGAGCAAATTTATTAGCATCATCAAATACACACTTTTGTCATATTATCAAGACGGAAATGTGGCTAGGGAGATTTTATCAACCTTTACTGAATCTACAATAATGATTACATGAGCATGAATATCGATGGACGAAGGACTTCGCACTGCTCGTCACCCCTTTTCCCCATCACTGTTCTATCTCTATGTGTGCCTTTTCTCTTTATGGTTCCCCCTATATGAAAATTGGTCTCTTTGCCTTGGTCTTTCTCTGCGTGTTCTTTCTATTATTGTTCCCCTAGTTTGTGTGCTTCATAGTGTATGCGTTTTTTCGTATGGGGCTCCCATAAGTCCATTTGCTACTCAACCTGAAAAGTATTTTATGCTTCATAAGTTAGAAATACAAGTTAATGAGAAAAATATGAAGTCAAGTTATTTGGGAAGTCAAATAAAAGATTCCACTTCGGAGGAAAAAAATTTCAACCTATATGTTGCTCGAGTTGTAACATCCCGGTTTTCGGAAGTATTTTGTTAAAGCTGGTTTTATTAAGTCGGAATTGGTGGCTAAGGGCTTAGTAAGATTTTTGGCTTAAAAGTCCCTTTCTGGTACGTAAGCACGCCCGTGCTCATTAGCCAGCAAGCCCGTGCTCAAGTGCGGATCGCGTCTCGTTGACGCTAAGTCCAGCACGACCGTGCTTGGTAAGGAGCACGACCGTGCTCAGCGCGCAGCTTATATATGGAGGTACAGACTCGAGGGTTGCACCGTAAAACCTAAAAATTGGTGGCTAAAATCCTGGTGCGGCTGCTACGTCTTTTTCCCCTTTTTCCTTCATACTCAGTGTGGTTCTTGAGTATTGGAGACCCTAGGGAAACGTGGTTTTGTCTGTACTTCATATATAGGTAATGTTCCGTCCCTTTTCGTTGGTTTCCTTTTCGTTGTTGTGATTGGGAAACTAATAAAATTGTATTTCCACTGTTTAAGGTATTGTTTGAGGCTGAGCCGCCTTAGAGGAGGAACCGGTTGCTGTTTAGGAAGCTGTTACAGAGCTACCTTCAATCCAGGTATGGGGAGAAGGGTAGTGTGCTCATAGGTTCGGGGTTAGGGTAAGGTAAAGGGGTTCCCATGATCCCGATTGAATGCCTGTTTCTTATATAATTAAATGCCTTATTGATAATATATGTTTGATGAGTTATATATTCATGTTTGGTATTGGTAATGATGAATATGATATTATTCTGTTGGTTGTTGGATATAAATGTATAATGTTGTTGGTTGATGCAAATTTTGATTTGGTTTGATGTTAAAGTATGTTTGACCCCGAAATATGTTGATAATTGACCTTAGGATTAATGGATTAAAAACTCTAGAATTTGGTTAAGTTTTCAGTCTCTGTTCCTGCCCAGAACAACACTGTCGCGCGATGAGCATGACCATGCTGAACAGGGAGCACGACCGTTCTCCCACTTGAGTTCTGGAAAATGGCCGCGCTGTTTAGCACGACCGTGCAGAACAAAGAGCACGACCGTGCTCAATAGGAAGCACGACCGTGCTTCACTTAAACGGGCAGCACTCCCTCACGTGTTTAAGCACGACCGTGCTAGGGTTTAAGCACGGACCGTGCTCACCCCTCCTGGACAGAATCAGAATTAAAGAACTAAAGGGGTTTCAAACCCGATTCCCCAATAATGATGAGTTGATTAATGATAAAGATTAGACAACTTGGCTAATGTTCACCAAAGATAATTAAGTTGATGAGATGGTGAGGTGTCGAGTTGATAAGTCAGTAGCCATTGGGTACCGCAAGCTGGTGAGCTGTGCCTTGGTGCTTCTTGGCCAAGGAAGCCTTGACCCCGCGGTTTGGGTCTAAGGTGTTGTGTACCTAGGTGGCCGAGAGTTTACCCCAGGTGCTGCGGTTGATTCCGTTAAAGTCCTCAGGTAGATTCCGCGAGGCAAGTTGTTGCGATTGATTTCGCTATTTTCTTCTGTCGATTCCGTTGGAGTTATGAAGGTGGTGTTGCCGTTGTTGTTGTGTTGCATACGCATTGCAACGGAGATGTTGTTTTGGATGTTCGACATAGGGAGGTCGTCCTAGAGTACGGCGATCTGGCCATCCCAGGTTGGAGTAGATTCTCCTAGCGCCCCCGTGACGAGGCATTCGTTGGTTTGATGCGTTGGCTATCCAAGGAGTAGATTCTCCGGTGTTGAGTAGATTCTCAATGTGGATATTTAACTTCGAAGTCGTCCATCCAGAGTTTGGTGGATCCACATGCATTGTTGGTTTAGCGGAGTAGGATTGTACTGCACTGCTAGCATGTTGGTTGTTGATGTATGTTTAAGTTGTTGCTATATTGTATGTTTTACTTTACTTCCCACTTCCTTGCTATTATGTTACATGATTCTTACTCCCTATGTTGTTTGTTTGTTTGTTGTTGGCCTGATTGGCACCTTGCAGAGGATGACGAGCAGCCCGGAGAGGAGTGACTCTGAGGAGCCACCACTCATAGTTAGAGCTAGTTTCTTGTTCAGTTAGTTTGTTAGTTTTCAGTTGTAATTCCGTGGATTTTATTCCGGAACAGTTATACCAGCTCTGTATGTGACATCGGGGTTGGGTTATGTTTATTTCTTTGTTATGTTTTAATGGTTTAAAACTTATTTTAATTTCCGTGTTGTGAACTGGTTCATGTGGGGCTTTTCTACCCACGAACAATATTTTATATTATTCAGTAAATGCATGTTTTTCTTTTAATTGTTTTATATTAAATGCTTTATAACATGCGGGGTAGAAGGGTGTCACATTTAGTGGTATCAGAGCAGTTCGGCCCTGTCCGGACGTGGTAAGAGTCTGTTATGAGTCTGTTGTGTGACTCTTGTTTGGATTATCTATACTTGTTATAGATAATGGTGTTTAACTTAGTTGCCTATCGCTTTTACTCGCTTAAGTTCTGTACTAAAAGTTGTTTTTGGGCATGTACAGGAACTAATGGCCGGTAGAGGACGTAACGATCAGGCGATTACTGACGCATTGGCACTCCTAGCCAATGCTATTGGGCAGGTCAACCCTAACAACAACGGTGGACTAGCTGAGTTCCAGGGACTGGAAGTTCCAGAGGAACAACCCTCCATCGTTCAAGGGAGCGTATGATCCGGAAGGAGCTTTGCTATGGTTGAGGGAGACCGAGAAGATCTTCCGAGCCATGGATTGCAACGATCAACAAAAGCTCATCTTTGCTACCTTCATGCTGACCGAGGAGGCGAAGCATTGGTGGGATAACTGCAGGCAGAGGATGCAGGCTGAGGGCACAGCGGTTACATGGACTGTGTTCAGACAGAGGTTTCTGGAGAAGTACTTCCCAGCGGATATCAAGGACAAGAAAGAGATGGAGTTCTTGTCTTTGAGGCAGGGGTCGCTGTCAGTCGGTGACTATGAGGCCAAGTTTGAGGAGCTGGCTAGGTACTACACTCCTTACCAGCATGAAACAGATGATCGCTCCAAGTGTGTGAAGTTTGAAGCGGGACTTCGGCTTGAGATCAAACAGGCCATCACCTATTAGGAGATCAGAGTTTTTTTGATTCTGGTCAACAAGTGTCGGATTTACGAGGATGCTAGTCAGTTCAGAGTTGCCAGTTCCAGAGGATCGGATAGTCAGAGTGGCAAGAGGACTGATCAGAGGGATAAGGGCAAATAGCGGTATGTCCCGACGGGCAAGGACTTCAAGCAAAGTGGCAGGAAGCCACAGTTTCAGCAGAATAGCTTCAAGGATGGGTTTTCTGATGCCCCCAGAGCTATGAGGTATGGTAAGTGTGGAGCACCTGACCATTATTCGTCTCAGTGCAAGGAAACACAAGTTATTTGCTTCAAATGTGGCAAGCCAGGACACATCAGCCGCGAGTGTGATGGAGCCAAGGCCGAGCCTCCCAGCGCTAGCAAGAACCAGAAGTCCCAGGCCAACAGACTAAAGACCACTGGAAGAGTCTTTACTCTTAGTGGAGCCGAAGCCTCCGAGTCTGATGACTTGATCCAAGGTACATGTTTCATTTATGGAACTCAATTAACTGTAGTGTATGATTCGGGTGCTACTCACTCGTTTATATCGCATGATAGGGTCAAGAGTCTTAAATTGCCTGTTACTTTTCTTGAGTTTGATTTGTTGGTTTCTACACCCCCAAATAAACCTGTTTCCACTTCTTATGCATGCAAGAACTGTCATATAGTCATAAATGATAAAACTTTTGCTGCTGATCTTGTATGCTTACCATTGAAAGACCTGGTATTATTCTAGGCATGGACTGGTTATCTTCCAACCATGTCCTTCTGAATTGTTTTGATAAAACCATGATTTTTGGAACTCCAAAGGAGTCTAAGAATCTGGACCTTCTCTCTGCCAGCCAAGTTCAAGCTTTGATGATAGACGAAGCCCAAGTATACATGACATTAGCTTCACTGGAAGTAGAGAGCAGCCCTCTTGATGTCGCCAGCTTGCCTGTTGTGCGGGAATTTCCTGAAGTGTTTCCGGGGGATGTTTATAACTTACCCCCAGAGAGAGATGTTGAGTTTACAATAGATTTAGTGCCTGGTACCGGGCCAATCTCCATAGCACCCTATAGAATGTCTCCTCTAGAGCTAGCTAAGTTAAAGGAATAGTTGGAGGGCCTGATGAAGAAGCAGTTCATTAGGCCGAGTGTGTCACCGTGGGGAGCACCTGTGTTGTTGGTGAAGAAGAAAGATGGCAGTATGAGGTTGTGTGTCGACTATCGGCAGCTCAATAAGGTGACCATAAAGAATCAGTATCCCCTTCCTAGGATTGATGATCTTATGGACCAGTTGATGGGTGCTTGCGTCTTTTCAAAGATAGATTTGAGGTCAGGTACCATCAGATTTGGGTTAAGTCTGAGGACATCCCAAAGACAACGTTTAGGATGCGATATGGTCACTATGAGTACTTGGTTATGCCCTTTGGTGTAACCAATGCTCCTTCGGTCTTCATGGACTACATGAACAAGACCTTTCACCCTTACTTGGATAAGTTTGTGGTGGTGTTTATAAATGACATCTTAGTGTACTCCAAGAGTAAGGAGGAACATGAAGAACACCTGAGGGTTGTCTTGCAGACCCTTAAGGAGAAGCAGTTGTATGCTAAGTTGTCTAAGTGTGAGTTCTGGTTAGAGGAAGTGGGCTTCTTAGGACATGTCATCTCTAAGGGTGGCATAGCAGTGGACCCAGCTAAGGTAGAGACGGTGCTCCAGTGGGAAGCGTCAAAGTCTCTAACCGAGATTAGGAGTTTCTTGGGGTTAGCCAAGTATTATAGGCGGTTTATAGAAGGTTTCTCTAAGATAGTTTTACCCTTAACCCGTCTCACCAATGTGAACACCATATTTTGTCCTCCCTTTTTTTTTAATATAAAATAAAAATAAAAATAAAAAATTAAAGTAAAACAAAAAAAGAAAAAGACAAATAATTGAAAAAAATAGAAAGGGTGAGCTTTTGGCTTCTTGCTGCCCATAACAGTTTTGCAGAATGAATAAGAGTGATTAAAATGTTTTACACTCATATAATGCATCATAAAATTGTAACTTTGTAACTGAAGAAAATAAAGGCAATAATGCACCTCTAATG
Source organism: Echinosophora koreensis (assembly GCA_035048595.1). Classification (NCBI taxonomy): domain Eukaryota; kingdom Viridiplantae; phylum Streptophyta; class Magnoliopsida; order Fabales; family Fabaceae; genus Echinosophora; species Echinosophora koreensis. Next base: position 376,527 of record JAPCYP010000173.1, read on the forward strand.
GCTAATGAAATCATAGGTTTCAATCAGTTACAAAAGAGGAAAATCATTCATCATGCAGTCAGTATAAAAGAGAAAGATTTGTTACAGAGGGGAGGGGGGAACGTTACTGTTAGCAAGTTACAAGACCAGATTTTTTTTATGCTCTTTCTTTTCTTCCTCTTCATTTCTTTTCTTTTCTACCATTCCCATCCTCCAAAAAATAAAAACAAAAACAATCATACAACAATAGACAACAGTAGCAGATACAGGCAAGGACCAGCTTCGCCATTCTCCGCCACCGCCCACTGCTCGTTTGAACCGCATCTGGCCTCCGCCGCCACAGGTCCGAACTGTCACTATCCCAACACACCGGCGTTCCGGCTACCGCGTCGAGCCCTGCACGTCATCCACCGTCCACTTCGCGCATCGTCGTCATTGCACAGGACCGAACCTGCTTTGCCTCCTCCAGCCGTGATGCACTGTACGCTGCCATCGCTGCCCGGAATCGACGTCACCACCACGAGTGGTGCCTTCCTCCGCCGCGTTACTGTTGCTTCTGGTTTTGCCTCTTTAACAGACCCTTCATTAACGTTGCTATTTGTTTTGTGAATGATGGTGGTTGATGCTTGTGTGTCACATGTTTGATTAGGTTTATTTCTCTTGTTGGGCCAAAGTTGTTGGGCTTAGGAGTTTAAGTTCATGAGTCTTTTTAAAAAACAAACCATGTTAAGTTAAGTAAAATAAAATAAAAAATGATAAAAATAAAATATAGATCCTAAAATCAAAAAATGATAAATGATAAATGTGTCAAGAAATGATAAATGTTATTAGTTATTTAAATAATACAGGTTTATAATATTGAAATTGATTTGTTGAAATTAAGGTGTTCAGTCAGATTTATTAATATGATCATGAATGTTTTATTAAAAAAATGCAAATATTTCTCTAATTAAAATTTTTATTCTATTTAAAAATCAAATGAGTTGTAATGTTAAATAAATTTTATAATTTTTTTTAAAAAAATATATAGGTTGTTAGGGGTGGCCACTTCGGATCTTCTTCCTGTTTGGTTATCATGAACACCCTTTTTTAATTTTAAAATAACGGTTGCCACTTTGGATCTTCTTCCTGTTTGGCTATCGTAAACAACCTTAAATTTTCAAAATAAAATTAAGATGCTAACGATTGCCACTTTGGATCATCTTCCTGTTTGGTTATCGTGAGCAATTCCTTTTTAAGATAAAATTAATATGTCAACGATAGTCACTTTGGATCTGCTTCCTATTTGATTATCGAAGGCATCTTGCATTCTAAAAATTAAAATATAATTTTTAATGGTAGCTACTTTGGATCCTCTTCCAGTTTGGTTATCGCAATTAAATTAAAAAAAATAATTAAAACAGGTTGTTAGGATGACCATTTTGGATCTTCTTCCTGTCTGGTTATCGTGATAGCCTAAATTTCTGAAAACAAAAAAATAATTAAAATCAACCAAACCAACAAATATTTTTTAAAAGAACTACGTAGCTTTGAATTCCCTATTGCACCCAGGGATACGTAGGAGCAGGATTGAATCCTGTCAAGCCCAAAAATAAATTTTCATAAAATCCTTTTTAATTTCTCATCAATATTCATTTTCTTCTCTTGAAAAATAATAAAATAAAATCTGTTATGGCTTGTTTATCTTTTGTAATTATATTTTTAATTATTGTTTTAATAAAAAGGGTGAAATAAATATTTTTGAAGTTAACATAATTTTGCACAATTAACTAGAGGTAACCATTTTTCAATGGATGTCTTAGGGTGCTAATACCTTCCCTACGCATAATCGACTCCCGAACTCTAAATCTGTGTTCGAAGACTATTATTTTAAAAAGGGTTTTTTCAATGTTTCCCTAAATAAAATAAATTTTGGTGGCGACTCCATTTTTGCAAAATAATTAATTTTTGTTCGCCGCTCCCGTCGCGATGTGGTTGTGACAACCAAGAAAGGACAGTTGTTTGTGTGGGACTCTAAGTGTGAAGAGAGTTTCCAAACCCTTAAGGATAGGTTGACATCAGCACCAGTGTTAGTTTTGCCAGATCCGAGTGAACCCTTCGTAGTTTACTGCGATGCTTCTAAGCAAGGGTTAGGTGGTGTATTGATGCAAATTGGTAAAGTAGTTGCTTACGCATCTAGGCAGTTGAAAACCCATGAGAAGAACTACCCTACCCATGACCTAGAGCTAGGAGTTGTGGTATTTGCCTTAAAGATTTGGAGGCATTACCTGTATGGAGCGAGGTTTGAGGTTTTTAGTGATCACAAGAGTTTAAAGTACCTCTTTGATCAAAAGGAGTTGAATATGAGGCAGCTTAAGTGGATGGAGTTCTTAAAGGATTATGACTTCGAGCTGACCTATCACCCAGGAAAGGCCAATGTGGTGGCCGATGCCTTGAGTAGGAAAACCCTGCATGTCTTCGCTTTGATGGTTAGGGAGATGGATCTGATTGAGGAATTTAGAGACCTTAGTCTAGCTTGTGAGTTTACTCCTAAGAGTATTAGGCTTGGTACCTTGAAGGTTACCAACAGTCTGATGGATCAGATTAGAGAGGGTCAGAAGTTAGATAAGTTTCTCTTAGACCAGCGAGAGTTGCTCGCTCAGGATAGAGACCTAAGTTTTAAGGATGGACGTGATGGCATCTTGAGGTTTAAGGATAGAGTATGCATACCTGATGTTCCTGAGCTTAGGAAGTTGATCCTTGAAGAAGGACATAGGAGTGGATTGAGCATGCACCCAGGTGCCACTAAGATGTATCAGGACCTTAAGAGGATGTTTTGGTGGCCTAGGATGAAAAAAGGTGTAGCTGAGTTTGTTTATGCGTGTCTAGTTTGTCAGAAGGCTAAGATAGAGCATCAAAGGCCTTCGGGTAAGTTGCAACCTCTGAGTATCCCGGAATGGAAATGGGATAGCATCTCCATGGATTTTGTGTCTGGACTCCCTTAGGACTCCAGCTGGTTTTAAGGCTATATTGGTTGTTGTGGATAGACTGACTAAGTCTGCTCATTTCATCCCGATGAACATGGAGTATCCTTTAGAGAAGTTGTCTAAGCTGTACATCAAAGAGATAGTTAGACTTCATGGTGTACCCTCTAGCATAGTTTCAAATAGAGACCCGAGGTTTACCTCTAGGTTTTGGAATAGTTTGCAAGAGGCTTTAGGGACAAAGCTTAGGCTTAGTTCAGCTTACCACCCACAGACTGATAGGCAGTCTGAGCGGACCATCCAGTCCTTAGAGGACTTGTTGAGGGCTTGTGTGTTAGAGCAGTCAGGAAGTTGGGATAAGTTTTTGCCCCTGATAGAGTTCACCTACAACAACAGTTTCCATTCCAGCATTGGGATGGACACCTTATAAGGCTCTGTATGGGAGGAGATGTAGGACACCCTTATGTTGGAGTGAACCTAGTGATAGTGTGGTGCTAGGGCCAGAGATAGTCCAGGAAACAACAGAAAAGATCAGGTTGGTTCAGGAAAAGATGAGAGTTGCACAGAGTAGGCAGAAGAGCTATCATGATAAAAGGAGGAAGGTGCTCGAATTCCAGGAAGGCGATCATGTATTCTTGAGAGTTACCCCGACGACTGGGGTTAATAGAGTGATGAAGGCGAGGAAACTTACTCTGAGGTTTATTGGTCCTTACCAAATCCTTAAAAGAGTCGGCGAAGTCGCCTACCAAATAGCCTTACCCCCGTTCTTGTCAAATCTCCACAACGTTTTTCATGTGTCTCAACTCAGGAAGTATATTCATGACCCTAGTCACGTGATAGTACCCGACGCTATACAGTTGAAAGAGAACCTGATGTTTGAGGTGTTACCTCTTCGAGTCGAGGATAGGAGGGTGAAGCAGCTAAGAGGCAAGGAGATTCCTTTGGTCAAAGTGGTTTGGAGGGGGGCAACTGAGGAAAGTGCTACCTGGGAGCTGGAGAGCAGGATGATGGAGGCGTACCCGCATCTTTTCCCTTGAGGTACGTGTGAATTTCGAGGACGAAATTTTTATAAGGGGGTGGAATTGTAACACCCCGTTTTTCGAAAGTATTTTCTTAAAGCTGGTTTTATTAAGTCGGAATTGGTGGCTAAGGGCTTAGTGGGATTTTTGGCTTAAAAGTCCCTTTCTGGTACGTGAGCACACCCGTGCTCATTAGCTAGCATGCCCGTGCTTAAAGCCTGGAGCACGTTACCAAGTTTAAGTTGAGCACGACCGTGCTCAAGTGTGGGCCACGTCTCGCTGACGCTAAGTCCAGCACGACCGTGCTTGGTAAGGAGCAAGACCGTGCTCAGCGCACAGCTTATATATGGAGGTACAGACTTGAGGGTTGCATCGTAAACCCTAAAAATGGTGGCTAAAACCCTGGTGCGGCTGCTTCAGTCTTTTTTCCCTTTTTCCTTCATACTCAGTGTGGTTCTTGAGTATTGGAGACCCTAGGGAAACATGTTTTCATCTGTACTTCATATATAGGTAATGTTCCGTCCCGTTTCATTGGTTTCCTTTTCGTTGTTGTGATTGGGAAACTAATAAAATTGTATTCCAACTGTTTAAGGTATTGTTTGAGGCTGAGCTACCTTAGAGGAGGAACCGGTTGCTGTTTAGGACACTGTTAGAGAGCTACCTTCAATCCAGGTATCGGGAGAAGGGTAGTATACTCATAGGTTCGGGGTTAGGGTAAAGTAAAGGGGTTCCCATGACCCCGATTGAATACCTGTTTATTATATAATTAAATGCCTTATTGATAATATATGTTTTATGAGTTATATATTCATGTTTGGTTATTGGTAATTGATGAATATGATATTATTCTGTTGGTTGTTGGATATAAATGTATAATGTTGTTGGTTGATGCAAATGTTGATTTGGTTTGATGTTAAAGTGTGTTTGACCCCGAAAATATGTTGATAATTGACCTTAGGATTAATAGATTAATAACTCTAGAATTTGGTTAAGTTTTCAGTCTCTGTTCCTGCCCAGAACAGCACTGTCGCGCGATGAGTACGACCGTGCTGAACAGGGAGCACGACCGTGCTCCCACTTGAATTCTGGAAAATGGTCGCGCTATTTAATACGGTCGTGCAGGACAAAGAGCACGACCGTTCTGCTGAGCACGACCGTGCTCAATAGGAAGCACGACCTTGCTTCACTTAAAAGGGCAGCACGCCCTCACGTGTTTAAGCACGACCGTGCTCAGCCCTCCAGGACAGAATCAGAATTAAAGAACTTAAGGGGTTTCAAACCCCATTCCCCAATAATGATGAGTTGATTAATGATAAAGATTAGACACTTGGCTAATGGTCACCAAAGATAATTAAGTTGATGAGATGGTGAGGTGTCGAGTTGATAAGTCAGTACCAATTGGGTACCGTTAGCTGGTGAGATGTGCCTTGGTGCTTCATGGCCAAGGAAGCCTTGACCCCGCGGTTTGGGTCTAAGGTGTTGTGTACATAGGTGGCCGAGAGTTTGCCCCAGGTGCTGTAGTTGATTCCGCTAAAGTCCTCAGGTAGATTCCGCGAGGCAAGTTGTTGTGATTGATTCCGCTGTTTTCTTCGGTCGATTCCGTTGGAGTTATGGAGGTGGTGTTGTCGTTGTTGTTGTGTTGCATACGCATTGCATCGGAGATGTTGTTTTGGGATATTCTACATAGGGGAGGTCGTCCTAGAGTACGACGATCTGGCCATCCACGGTTGGAGTAGATTCTCCTAGCGCCCCCGTGACGAGGCATTGGTTGGTTTGATGCGTTGGCTATCTAAGGAGTAGATTCTCCGGCGTTGAGTAGATTCTCAATGTGGATATTTAACTCCGAAGTCGTCCATCCCGAGTTTAGTGGATCCACATGTATTGTTGGTTTAGCGGAGTAGGATTGTATTGCACTGCATAGCATGTTGGTTGTTGATGTATGTTTAAGTTGTTGCTATGTTGTATGTTTTACTTTACTTCCCCCTTCCATGCTATTATGTTACATGATTCTTACACCCTATGTTGTTTGTTTGTTGTTGGCCTGATTGGCACCTTGCAGAGGATGACGACCAGCCCGGAGAGGAGTGACTTGAGGAGTCGCCACTCATAGTTAGGGCTAGTTTCTTGTTCAGTTAGTTTGTTAGTTTTCAGTTGTAATTCCATGGATTTTATTCCGCAACGGTTATACCAGCTCTGTATGTGACATCGGGGTTGGGTTATGTTTATTTCTTTGTTATGTTTTAATGGTTTAAAACTTATTTTAATTTTCGCGTTGTGAACTGGTTCATGTGGGACTTTTTTACCCATGAACAATATTTTATATTATTTAGTAAATGCATGTTTTTCTTTTAATTGTTTTATATTAAATGCTTTATAACATGCGGGGTAGAAGGGTGTCACACGAGCAATTTTCGAAATGCCAAATATTTGTTTCCAACCCAATTGCAATAAGGCGGCTGAACACGGAAAAGAATCAACGGCAAAAGGATAACTCCGTATCGACTATTTTCCATTTATAACTGCCTTATGTAGGTTGGGTTAGAAACCAGTATTTGGGGAAGAGAGACTCAAAAAAGACCGTTCTCTACTCACCATAGCATTTACATGCAATAGAAATTGAAGAAAACTCAAATGGTTTACGCTTGTTATGAAAAGAAACAACAATTCTTCCCAATGAAAATCAGAAGATGTTCTACTGTAATATTTGAAAACTAAACCTGAATTTATAGGGAACTTGTTTGAGCATCGAAAGACCAAACTATAGTGGACACACGTAAGCGAATAACAAATTCAAGTGTTTTAAATTGATGCAATCATAATATTTCAGGAAATTATTTTTTATGGTTATTTACTTAAATGCAATTTAATGAATTTAATTTAATATCACCATTTGTTGAAAGCAATATATCTCTGAATAGCTAAAAGGACCATTAAATTGTTTTGTGAACCTTCACCGACAACATGAATTGGAATAATAATAATAATAATAATAATAATAATAATAACAACAACAACAACAACAACAACAACAACAACAACAATACAGTGGACAATAGGTTAGCTAATGGTACCGACGGCTGGGTCCCGTCGGTAACTAAAGTAACATTTGCAACAGCTTCAGGAAGTTGATAATAAAGTTTACATTTTCGAGGTGTCAGAGTTACCGACTGCAGGGGCCCGTCGGTAACGTGGTTTTAATTTTGAGAAAGTAGGAGCCCGCCGGTAGCGGAAGAGTGAATTATACAAGATTTTTCTCCACTCACCATAGCATTTAAGTGGAATATTAATCAAAGAAAACCTAAAAGGTCTATGCCGGTTGTGAGAAGAATCAAGACTTCTTCTCAATGAAAATGAGAAGGTGTTCCTACTTGAACATTTCAAAACCAAAGCTGGAATTTAGATGGGAATTATTTGACCATTGAAGCACCAAATTAGGTTGGATTCACATAAGCTACCATTCAATTAAAGCATTTTCGCATGATACCAATATAATTTTCAGGAAATTAAATTTTTATTGGTATTTAAATAAATGCAATTTAATAAATTTAATGTAATATAACTATTTATTGAAAGCAATATCTCTGTAAATATTTAAAAGGACAATTAATGTAGTTTCTAAAACTTTGCTGACAATAATAACTAGAATTTGAATAATAATAATAATAATTAAAATTAGGACCGTCTAGCTTGAATTTACTTTTAATATACAACATATTTTGCTGCTTGAGTACGACATGAAGAACAACACATTGATGTAAAGCTTCGATTTTAAGCACTAGAGTGGCCCTGGAGAGTGGTTACACTTATACACAGTTGAAGGTTGGGTTCAAGATCTGGAAATGGTTTGACACTAGGTTGAAGATATGCAAATGGGACGTCTCAAAAATTATCAAAATCAGGAATCCATGGAACATATTTTCTTCCATTGTAACTATGCTAGAAGCCTCTGGAGCTAGCTTGGTTCAGTAATCAACTGTAATATGAATTCAATCACCTTATCCTCAATTTTAGGCATCTGTGAAAGGAATTGGAGTAAGCAGGTGAAAGATGTGATAGCAGCAGCCATAATTAACATCATCTAGATCATCTGGTTCAGGAGAAACAGACTGAAGTTTGATAACAAGCAGATCTCTATTCGGGCAGCTATTAACATGGTTGGTGCCTCAGCTTCCCTGACTGGAAATTTGTCAAAAAGACACTCATTCTCCTCGAGTATTGAAAGAAAAATTCTTGGCTCTTCTAAGGTCACTGCTCATCTCGGTAAAGCTCCAAAGGTTATTTCAGTTTGCTGGATTCCTCCTCTATGTGGCTGGATTAAGGCCAATACAGATGGCTCAGTCTTAGGGTGCCCGGGTCCTTCAGGTGGAGGTGCCATTTTCAGGGACAAGAGTGGTGCTGTCCTCGGTTGCTTCTCGGATTATTATGGCAATTTTGATGCTTTTCATGCAGAGCTTTTTGCAGCTATAGCTGCAATTGAAACAGCTTGGAGAAGGGGTTGGTTGAGTCTCTGGCTAGAATGTAATTCATTACTTGTGGTCCAAGCTTTTTCATGTCCAGACATTGTTCCATGGAGAGTTAGAACCAAATGGAAGAATTGCCTAATGCTGACTAAGAACATGACCTTTAGGATCTCTCATGTCTTCAGAGAAGGGAATCATTGTGCTGATAAGCTTGCAGCTGATGGAGTGACCTCCAAAAGTTACTCTTGGTGGAATCTTATTCCTAGTTTTATTAGGTAGGATTTTTTCATTAATAGATGGAGCTTGCCTATGTATAGATTCATCTTAGCTTTGTCCCTTTTCCCCATGGGTTTGGTTTTGCCCCACCCCCTCCCCCCCCCCCCCCCCGCCCATGTTTTTTTGTTTCTTTTCTCTATTTTATTCAATAAATTTTGGCGTGCAGCAAATGATGGATAGGACTTGAGGTGCCAACCTAGTTGGGATATCCTGCTCTATTGTGATGCATTTGCATGCCATTCTTTGCTTAAAAAAAAAAATCCTATATAAAATTATATAACTTTTGTTGCTAATGATTTTCCACTGATTAGAAGTTTAATTACATGTTTTCAATAGCACAAAATTGGGATTATTCTCAGATAATCATCCAATACCTGTAAACGATGGTTTAAAGCTATGGTGGTTATGGCTAAGTTGCCTAATTTTAATAATATAGGAAGATTGATGATCTGTTGGAAAGATCCAAATAGGAAAAGAGAGAGAGAGAGAGAGAGAGAGAGAGAGAGAGAGGAAAATGATACTATCAAACAAGTTCCAGATAATGAATCTGCATTTTTGCTTTATTATGATATTAGAATTAAGACTCTTAATAAAGTTGAATTCAAGCACCAAAAATTCTATGGAGGATCAAAAACCTTCACAATAATAAACTCATTTTCTTTTATTGAAAATTAATCCCTTCATCCAAATCTCTAATTTTTCATTATGTACATCAGATGACACACTCGTTGTCCCATCAACAAGGAACCTAATTAACAAAGCCTTATTTGTAATATTAGCATTAGAGTGCTGATTAAAATACAAGTGGATTAACGGACCTTTCGAGGTTCATGTAACATATCAGTGTCAATGGTAAAAAAACCTCAACCATTCAACCATTTGTATACCATGACTAGGATCAAGAAATTAATTTCAACATGATTTTTCAACATATTAAAAAAATAAACCGCAACCATAGAGCAAATTTATTAGCATCATCAAATACACACTTTTGTCATATTATCAAGATGGAAATGTGGCTTGGGGGATTTTATCAACCTTTACTAAATCTACAATAATGATTACACGAGCGTGAATATCGATGGACGAAGGACTTCGCACTGCTCATCACCCCCTTTTCCCAATCACTGTTCTATCTCTATGTGTGCCTTTTCTCTTTATGGTTCCGCCTATATGAAAATTGCTCTCTTTTCCTGGGTCTTTCTCTACGTGTTCTTTCTATTACTGTTCCCCTAGTTCGTGTGCTTCACAGTGTATGCGTTTTTTCTTATGGGGCTCCCATAAGTCCATTTGCTATTCAACCTGAAAAGTATTTTATGCTTCATAAGATAGAAATACAAGTTAATGAGAAAAGATGAACTCAAGTTATTTGGGAAGTCAAATAAAAGATTCCACTTCGGAGGAAAAAAAATTAAACCTATATGTTGCTCGAGCAATTTTCAGAATGCCAAATATTTGTTTCCAGCCCAACTGCAATAAGGCAGCTGAACACAAAAAAGAATCAACGGCAAAAGGATAACTCCGTATCGACTATTTTCCATGTATAAACTATCTTATGTAGGTTGGGTTAGAAACCAGTATTTGGGGATGAGAGACTCAAAAAAGACTGTTCTCTAGTCCCCATAGCATTCACATGCAATGGTAATTGAAGAAAACTCAAATGGTTTGCGCTGGTTATGAAAAGAAACAGCAATTCTTCCCAATGAAAATCAGAAGATGTTCTACTTTAATATTTGAAAACTAAACCTGAATTTATAGGGAACTTGTTTGAGCATCGAAGGACCAAATTAGAGTGGATACACGCAAGCAAATAACCAATTCAAGTGTTTTAAATTGATGCAATCATAATATTTCAGGAAATTATTTTTTATGGTTATATACTTAAATGCAATTTAATGAATTTAATTTAATATCACCATTTGTTGAAAGCAATATCTCTCTGAATAGCTAAAAGGACCATTAAATTGTTTTGTGAACCTTCACCGACAACATGAATTGGAATAATAATAATAATAATAATAATAATAATAATATAGTAATAATATTAATAATAATAATAATAACAACAACAGTAACAACAACAATACAGTGAACAGTAGGTTAGCTAATGGTACCGACGGCTGGGGCCCGTCGGTAACTAAAGTTACATTTGCAACAGCTTCAAGCAGTTGATAATAACAGTTTACATTTTCGAGGTGTCAGAGTTACCGACTGCAGGAGCCCGTCGGTAACGTGGTTTTAATTTTGTGATGGTAGGCGCCCGCCGGTAGCGGAAGAGAGAATATTACAAGATTTTTCTCCACTCACCATAGCACTTAAGTGGAATATTAATCGAAGAAAACCCAAAAGGTCTTTGCTGGTTGTGAGAAGAATCAAGACTTCTTCTCAATGAAAATGAGAAGGTGTTCCTGCTTGAACATTTCAAAACCAAAGCTAGAATTTAGATGGGAATTATTTGACCATTGAGGCAACAAATTAGATTGGATTCACATAAGCTACCATTCAATTAAAGCATTTTCGAATGATGCCAATATAATTTTCAGGAAATTAAATTTTTATTGGTATTTAATTAAATGCAATTTAATAAATTTAATGTAATATAACCATTTATGGAAAGGAATATCTCTCTAAATATTTAAAAGGACAATTAATGTAGCTTCTAAAACTTCACTGACAATAATAACTAGAATTTGAATAATAATAATCATAATAATTAAAAATTAGGACCGTCTAGCTTGAGATTACTTTTAACATACAACAGATTTTGCTGCTTGAGTACGGCATGAAGAACAACACATTGATGTAAAGCTTCGATTTCTAGCACTAGGGTGGCCCTGGAGAGTGGTGACACTTATACACAGTTGAAGGTTGGGTTCAAGATCTGGAAATGGTTTGATACTAGGTTGAAGATATGCAAATGGGACCTCTCAATCCTATATAAAATTATATAATTTTTGTTGCTAATGATTTTCCACTGATTAGAAGCTTAATTACATGTTTTCAATAGGACAAAATTGGGATTATTCTCAGATAATCATCCAATACCTGTAAACAATGGTTTAAAGCTATGGTGGTTATGGTTAAGTTGCCTAATTTTAATAATATCGGAAGATTCATGATCTGTTGGAAAGATCCAAATAGGAAAAAGAAAGAGAGGGGGGGAGGGGAGAAAGAGAGAGAGAGAGAGAGAAAGGAAAATGATACTATCAAACAAGTTCCAGATAATGAATCTGCATTTTTGCTTTATTATGATATTAGACTTAAGACTCTTAATAAAGTTGAATTCAAGCACCAAAAATTCTATGGAGGATCAAAAACCTTCACAATAATAAACTCATTTTCTTTTATTGAAAATTAATCCCTTCATCCAAATCTCTAACTTTTCATTATGTACATCAGATGAGACACTCGTTGTCCCATCAACAAAGAACCTAATTAACAAAGCCTTATTTTTAATATTAGCATTAGAGTGCTTATTAAAATACGAGTGGATTAACGGACCTTTCGAGGTTCATGTAACATATCAGTCTCAAGGATAAAAAAACATCAACCATTCAACCATTTGTATACCATGACTAGGATCAAGAAATTAATTTCAACATAATTTTTCAACATGTTAAAAAAATAATTTGCAACCATAGAGCAAATTTATTAGCATCATCAAATACACACTTTTGTCATATTATCAAGATGGAAATGTGGCTCGGGGGATTTTATCAACCTTTACTGAATCTACAATAATGATTACACGAGCAGTGAATATCGATGGATGAAGGACTTCGCATTGCTCATCACCCCCTTTTCCCCATCACTGTTCTATCTCTATGTGTGCCTTTTCTCTATATGGTTCCCCCTATATGAAAATTGGTCTCTTTGCCTGGGTCTTTCTCTGCTTGTTCTTTCTATTACTTTTTCCCTAGTTAGGGTGCTTCACAGTGTATGCGTTTTTTAGTATGGGGCTCCCATAAGTCCATTTGCTACTCAACCTGAAAAGTATTTTATGCTTCATAAGTTAGAAATACAAGTTAATGAGAAAAAGATGAAGTCAAGTTATTTGGGAAGTCAAATAAAAGATTCCACTTCGGAGGAAAAAAAATTCTACCTATATGTTGCTGAGCAATTTTCGGAATGCCAAATATTTGTTTCCAGCCCAACTGCAATAAGGCAGCTGAACACGGAAAAGAATCAATGACTGTAAAACCCCGATTTTCACTGCTTTCTAATATCGGTAATAAATATATATGATTATATTTTTATCCGAGACTTAGAAAATTATTTTGGATAAACCAATATCATTTCCATGATATATTTGATATCATAAGGCTACGATGAAATTTTGTGTTGGAAATTCAGACGGAGCCCGGTCTGTGTTTTTCATTGACAGTAAAAGTTTACTGCTTAGAAAACCTAATTTTACTTCGTGAATGAGATGAAAAATATTTTTTATCATATTTGCTACGATCTTGGAAGTTTTGAATATTTTCGTGGAAAAAATAAAATATTATATTTGCTACGGGCGAAAACGTCGAAATATCTCTAGGAAAACCTGAGTCAGATGAACCAGGGAGTCAGCAACGGAGCTGAGATGACTGATGTGACGAGCATTTATGACAATCCTGTCCGTATCATAATGGCTCATAAATGCCTTTAGATATTTTTGTAAGGAAATGACCATTTTACCCTTGGTTTCCTATGGAAATTACAAGGCTTGCCATTGAAATTTTGGGACCATTCTACCCTCCCCTACACGGTTCTAATCCTTTTCCCCTACACTTAGGCAATTTTTCAACTCACTTATATCATCTTCATGAATCAAGACTCATTTCTCTCAAAAACCCTAATCGGGAATCGGGTACGTTTGTGCATAGATATATTGGGAAACAGACCGACAAGCCATCTATGATGACTCAAGAGGAATGAATTATCATGATGATAATTTACTCTAGTCAGACAAAGAAAATATCTAGGTAATTTGAACTTTAACCTAACCTACGTCTGGTTAAATCTAACCGAGATTAACTAACCATAATTTGCCACACAAAATATCTTCTCCCTAATATGTGGTATAGGAGGCAGCCACACCACCCAAACACCCTCATCCACATCATTTTTATGGCCCTAAGGCTGCCCACCCTTCACCATTTCTAGCCAAGTCTTCATCTTCCATTTCAACCACAAAATCTATAAGGCTACATGGCTTATTTTCCTACCACACATCATCATTTAATTCCATTTAACATAAGAATCATTTTGTTAATTCTCCTCTCTTCCCTTGTTTGTGTGCCAGCCTCCATTCCTCCTCCAAAAACCATTTTCTCTTCACCATTCATCAAGAACACTAAGACAAAAATCTCCGTACTCACCCGAAACTGCCTCGAAGTTCGTACCTTTTTATGCTCTGAAACTCGAAAAACTTTCAACATGAAAGTGGTTCCTCTTTCTCTCTTATTTCCAACGTGCTAAATATCATAAAAAACGGATGAGTATCTTGAGAGATATGCTCAAATTACCAAAATAGCTCGAAATCCACAGCACCACACTAGAACAGAGGAAAGAAGGCTCTTTTCTCCCATGTTCTGATCCGAATCAAAACAAACCTTCAACATAAAAGTTGATCCTATTCTTACCTTTCCAATAAGACAAATTTCGTAATTTTTAGATGAGTTAATTGTGAGATACACGCATAAAACCACCACACCCACAAAGCTGTCCCAAAAGCTTCCATTTCTACCTAAGCTTGTTTTGATCACTCTCTTCATTTCTTCAATAAACAAGAGGTAAAACCCCATCTATCATGATCATGTTTTCTTCTCCTTCATTAATTTTGTAAGTTTATGCCATGAATCATCATCATCATCTAATTTCATGAAGTTTTCTTCAAAAGTCTCTAGAAAATTGTAGAGAAATCCATTTGATTTGAAACCAATTTCTACGAACTCATTATGATCTCTATATTCATGATCCAAGAGCATGAATCAAGAGAAAATTATTTCCTATTCTTCCATAGTGGACCGAATCTAAGTCTTAGAGAGACTAGATGAGTTTGTTTCACTTTCTATGATTTAACACTTGATTTCATCTCTCTAATACCTATGATTATTGAATCCAAGAGATTAAAAACCAAATCAAATTCCTAGCCTAATTTGTTGTCAAGGCCGAAAACCTAACTCATTGAGTTAGATGAGTTTTTGTTCAAGTTCTTGGTTTATGATCATTGATCATGTCTTCATCATGTTTAAGGATTATTAACCTGAGTTAGAAAATTTTTAAACATCCTTATCCTAATCACTTGAGTAGGCCGGAACTTAGCCATAGGGATTAGATTGATTTTTGTTGTTTCAATTGTTGATTTGGATTTAATTTGTTGTGAAGGATAAATCGTTGTTGATTATCCTGAGTATGCGAAGGAGATGGATATCGAGTCAGAAAACAGTTCGTGAAACGAACACTTAAATCTTCAAGAGGTAAGGGGGGAAGCCTAAGGAGTTTAAGATAATCGTATGCTATTTTGTTGAGTCATCTGTGAATTATCTGTAATGATTTTCTGTAATTTTTGAATCGTCCATTTTTTCTTAAGTGATTATATGATTACTTGATTTCTGTGATATGTTGATTACATGATTATAATTGAATTGTTAAATTATAATTGTGATGCATGCCATGACTTGAATGTATGCCATGCTATATTGTGGTGAAATTATCTGTTGAGTGATGGATTGAGAAACCTGACGTTGGTCAGTGTTTAAAATTAATTTGAAGATAAAAGCTTGATAAGCTTAGATAAGTAATCAAAGTGATTAATTTATGAAATTTTGAGAGAAATGAGGAAAAATATTATTTTAATAATATTTTTGTGGAAAGTGTGTCAATATAGTGACAGTAACGGCGAAACTATGAAAATTTTCACAGGCTCTAGTTTTTCCAAAATAAATTAAATTTTATTATAAAATGTTATTTAAAGTGGTTAAGTTCCAAAGATAACGTAATATAACAGTCAGAACAATTACTTCTGACAGAAAAGTTATTTAAGTTATAAAAGATTTTTTTTTTAATGAGAAATTTTGACAATGAGATTTTATTTTGTTATTATGAAATTTTATTTAGTAAGGACATTTTGAAAGTTGACTTTTATTGAGAACCATTTTCAGAAATAAAGTGATTGGAAAGAAAAGTATTTATCAATGATTTTTATGTTTTATCAATGTTTTAACAGAAAAGAATTTCTATAAGAGGATTTTCATTCAGTGAAAGTATTCCGTTAAACTTGGATAAGTTTTCGGAGATTTGGTTTTGTATTTGTTTTTCACTGAGCGAACTATTTTACAAAGGATAAACGAACCTAGGAACTGAGACGTCGAGATTCTAGTGTTCTGTGGACACGTAGGTCTGGGATCTGTGTCATTGAACTGAGGGTCCTGCAATGGTTTTGTGGACTGTGTGTCCTAAATTTGATGTGGAAAATGTGAGTTCCATATCCACGAGCCTAAGACTGGTGCATCAGTTTAGGGCTTTGCGATTGAGCACTCGGACTGTGTGATGAAAAGTCTTAATATAAAATTAAGCATGGTTGTAAGCTTTGGGCTTCGACAAGGAAAGATTATAACGACAAAGAAAACAAACGAGAATAAAAGTTTTTCTCATGCATTGTTGGCAGACTTGCCGTGTGATCATTGAGTCCTGAGTGGATCAATGTATCTGTTATGGACTGTGGTTCCATTTGAATCATTGGGTTTCTGTGTGAACCAATGTATTATACTGGACTGAGTGTCCAATTTTATGCGATAACTATTGAGGTTCTGAGTGATGCAATAGGTATTGGACAATAAACTCCATTATTCGCAGTAACCATTGGGTTCTCTGTGTATAGACCAATGAGTTACATTTTTGAACAATAACCTTGGTACGTTGGAGAGTTGCCAGTGTGTTATGTGTTCTCTTTCTTAGGCATTGTTTTATTTCGTTTTTACAATGTGCCATGTGCGAGCTGATCTACTCAAAACGAAACAGAAAGTTGTGGGATCTCCGGAGATTAGGTATCAAATTAGAGCCTGAATATTGAAGTGTCATGCATTTTTATAAAATGACGATGACTGTCGGGTATGAAACCCTTTTTGATAGAATTATTCTGTTGTTTGAATAATTTCTTTATATACTGTGAATATCTGATATATGCTGTTTTGTGTGTCGCGCATGCGGTTGTCTTATCAAAACGCATATATTGGTATCTCACCCTTACAATATATCAGGTTTTATTCGTTCTCACCATTGTACCTTGGTACTGGCAGTAGATACTGCAGAGGAAGTTTTAACTTCAATCGAGGATACTAATCTTGATCCTTGAAGAGGTCGGTAATAGTGGCGAGAACTAGAGAGTTCTTACACTTGGTGTTTTGTAGAGTGCCCAGCTTAGGATTTCCTTTGGGTAGTATGTTTTGAGAAAGTTTGTGTAGGTGTTTTGAAAACCTTTATATGGTTCGAAGTTTTGTTGTGAGTAATATGGTTTTTACTATTGCGATGTGCACGTTATGTTTGTAGTATTCAGAAGAAAAAATTTTATACCCAGATTTTCCGACATCAAAATAGATCAATTTCCCAAAGCAACTAGCAAATTCCTTTTAATTTTATTTCCACACGTGTTCACAAGGTAATGCCCAAGGGGGGTGTTGCAAATGGTATCAGAGCTGGTCGAGTCTTTCGGGAACCTTGGGGAATAGGTCTGTTAAGTTTTTGTTGTGTGATCTCTGGTTGAACCTTGTTTGAATTGTTGCTTTGTTGAAACAATGTGTGTTGACACACAAGTACGTATGTTTTGGTGAGTTCTGATTAGGTTGAGACCTTGTGTGAACTCATGTTTCATAAAGGGTACTTATGTTCATGTTGACACGTTCGTTCATTCCTTTAGGGATTTTGTCAAACATTTGAATGAGGTACTTGTCATGGAAAATTTTTGGGAGAATTTTCTGAGAATCCAAGTTTGTACTTGTGGAGGATATTGAGTTTCTGATTGATCTAGTTTCTAGATTTAGTCAGATCTCTATCACTTCGTGTAGGATATCGTATACGAAGTTAACTGGGTTAGACTTCAAGAAACGGAATTTTCGTCCTTTTCTTGATAAGTTTGTCATCATCTTCATCAAATGATGTTCTCGTTTATTCCAAGAGTCACGAGGAGCAAGAGAGACCTCTGTGTCAAGTGTTACAGATCACTCGCAAGGAGTTGTTGTCTATTCAAATATCGACTTGAGAACAAGTTATCACCAGATTGGAGTAAGGATTTATTAAATATTTTGTGTCGTTGACTCAGCTTATGAGGAAAGATCAACTCTTCGTGTGTCTGAGAGATTGACCAAATTATCAGGAATTGTGCCGATTCAGCATGACCATACTAAGCGAGTCATAAAAGACCTTTGTGCTTGTGAGAAATCAAGGCGAATAGATTTGAATTTTCAACCTTAGGTGAGAGTCTCGGGATTCAGAAAAATTCTTATCTGTATTGTTTTTTTTTGTTATTGACAATTATTCCTCAAATTCCTATGGTTGTATTTGACAATCACAGCGGTACATTTTGTACATGCCAAATTCATTTTTTCTGATCTTGAGAGTTAAAGTCTATCCTGACTTATCCATTGGTTCTGATAGTCTGGATATTTTCATATTTCTTTGAAAATATGTTATGAGTATTTCTTTAGTTGTGAAACACAGATGGTTTCTTGATAATAGAAGTTTCCTGATGGAACTTAGTCTAGTCACTTTTACTTTTGGTAATTGTGATCCAGTTTGAATTTTTGGCTCGATTGTTTTCCTTTTAAATCGCCGTTTGTAAATTTTTGGTACAAATTAAAATCCTCTTGAGGTTAGGAATTGTTCATCTTTTGATTTCCTAATACGATGGAAGTTCTTGTGAAAGAAGGAACTTTATTAGAGTCATGGTTGTAAACATGTATTAGCTATGCATTTTTACACTCACGAACCTATTGAAGAATCTTTTTACATATTGGACACTCGTATCTTTCAGATTGGTCAATTTATTCTTTGTGCTTTCTTGTGAAAGTAAAATTAAGAAATCCCTTGTCTTGTAGATCTCTTTTCAGATTATTGAGAGTAGGTTGACGAAGTCGACACCTTTTTACCTGTTTGGATCCACTGTGTAGTGAAGAAGTTAACAGAAGTATGTATCAGAGGACTAATCCAACTTCATAAAGAATTTTCCAGCATCGTTCTGAAAATGAAGCCCCAAAAACTTTCCTCAAGTGTTGGGCAAAGTTTGCATCGAGCGTTAAGAACCAAGTTGAAGTTAATGTTCAGCTTATCATCCTGAGTCCGATGGATAAGTAAGAAAGGAATTGATCCTTAGAAGGTTAGCTGGGAGTAAGTGTAATACCTAAGCACGAGAAGAGGTGAGTGGATTTTTATTGAGTTGTAGATACGATTAGTAAGTTGAGAATTTTTAGGATTAATATCCGTAGGAAAGATGATTTCAGGAGATTTTATCATGATCAAAGCGAGTTCGCTAATGGAAATCTAGTGATCAAATGCTCGTAGATAAGATTTAATTATATGATTTGAAGGATTTCAGTAACGTGTTTATAGTAGTTTTACCTAAGTTGAATGTGAGCGGAAAAGGGAAGTTCTTGAGTAAAACTAAGTTGTTAGAAAAATTCAAAAAGCTGAGAGTTAGATAATTCTATTCTATATAATCTCTTTTGGTTTAATGCAATAAATTTATTTTGAGGTTGAGATGTGTGATGTGAAGTGATATAAGTTTGAATGATGAATTATAATAAAAAATGGATTAAGACTATGATTGGATATTCTGAGTAGAGAGTTGATGCGTGTTTCTGGAAAGGTATTATTTATCTCGATAATGATGATTGGAATAAGATTTGTTTTGGTGGGACAATGTTGAGAAGAGAAGCGATTAAGTTTGGAGTTTGTTTTTCGAGTGTGATAGACTCTGATGAAATTTTGGGGATAGTAAGGATAAACAGAAATGATATAAGAATGAATTATGTTATGGAGTTATGGAATAAAAGGAAGGAAGCGACGTGAAAGGCAATGTAAGATCTTGAGGTTAAGATGAGATTTTAAAATCCTCTTTAGTTTCGAGTAGCGAAATTTCGAGGACGAATTTTTTTTTTAGTGGGGTAGTAATGTAACACCCCGATTTTCACTGCTTTCTAATATCGATAATAAATATATATGATTATATTTTTATCCGAGACTTAGAAAATGATTTTGGATAAACCAATATCATTTCCATAATATATTTGATATCATAAGGTTACGATGAAAATTTGGGTTGGAAATTCAGACGGAGCCCGGCTGTGCTTTTCACTGACAGTAAAAGTTTACTGCTCAGAAAACCTAATTTTAATTCGTGAACGAGATGAAAAATATTTTTATCATATTTTCTATGATCTTGGAAGTTTTGAATATTTTCGTGGAAAAAATAAAATATTATATTTGCTGCGGGCGAAAACGTCGAAATATCTCTAGGAAAACCTGAGTCAGATGAACCAGGGAGTCAGCAATGGAGCTGAGATGACTGATGTAATTGATGTGACGAGCATTTATGACGATCCTATCCATATCATAATGGCCATAATGGCTCATAAATGCCTTTAGATATTTTTGTAAGGAAATGACCATTTTACCCTTGGTTTCCTATGGAAATTACAAGGCTTGCCATTGAAATTTTGGGACCATTCTACCCTCCCCTACACGGTTCTAATCCTTTTCCCCTACACTTAGGCAAATTTTCAACTCACTTATATCATCTTCATGAATCAAGACTCATTTCTCTCAAAAACCCTAATTGGGAATCGGGTACGTTTGTGCAGAGATATATCGGGAAACAAACCGACAAGCCATCTATGATGACTCAAGAGGAATGAGTTATCATGATGATAATTTACTCTAGTCAGACAAAGAAAATATCTAGGTAATTTGAACGTTAACCTAACCTACGTCTGGTTAAATCTAACCGAGGTTAACTAACCCTGATTTGCCACGCAAAATATCTTCTCCCTAACATGTGGTATAGGAGGCAGCCACACCACGCAAACACCCTCATGCACATCATTTTTATGGCCCTAAGGCTGCCCACCCTTCACCATTTCTAGCCAAGTCTTCATCTTCCATTTCAACCACAAAATCTATAAGGCTACATGGCTTATTTTCCTACCACACCACACATCATCATTTAATTCCATTTAACATAAGAATCATTTTGTTCATTCTCCTCTCTTCCCTTGTTTGTGTGCCAACCTTCATTCCTCCTCCCAAAACCATTTTCTCTTCATCATTCATCAAGAACACCAAGAACACTAAGACAAACTCTCCTTACTCACCCGAAACTGCCTCGAAGTTCTGACCTTTTTCATTTCTTAAACTCGAAAAACCTTCAACATGAAAGTTGTTCCTCTTTCTCTCTTATTTCCGAGAGCTAAAGATCATCAAAAACGGATGATTATCTTGATAGATATGCTGAAATTACCAAAACAACTCGAAATCCACAGCACCACACTAGAACAGCGGAAAGAAGGCTCTTTTCTCCCATGTTCTGATCCGAATCAAAACAAACCTTCAACATAAAAGTTGTTCCTCTTCTTCTTACCTAAGCTTGTTTTGATCACTCTCTTCATTTCTTCAATCAACAAGAGGTAAAACCCCATCTATCATGATCATGTTGTCTTCTCCTTCATTTATTTTGTAAGTTTGTGCCATGAATCATCATCATCCAATTTCATGAAGTTTTCTTCAAAAGTCTCTAGAAAACTGTGGAGAAATCCATTTGATTTGAAACCAATTTCTATGAACTTACTATGATCTCTATATTCATGATCCAAGAGCATGAATCAAGAGAAAATTTCTTTCCTATTCTTCCATAGTGGGCCGAATCTAAGTCTTAGAGAGACTAGATGAGTTTGTTTCAATTTCTATGATTTAACACTTGATTTCATCTCTCTAATACCTATGATTATTGAATCCAAGAGATTAAAAACCATATCAAATTCCTAGCCTAATTTGTTGTCAAGGCCGAAACCCTAACTCATTGAGTTAGATGAGTTTTTGTTCAAGTTCTTGGTTTATGATCATTGATCATGTCTTCATCATGTTTAAGGATTATTAATCTATGAGTTAGAAAATTTTTAAACATCCTTAGCCTAATCACTTGAGTAAGCCGAAACTTAGCCATAGGGATTAGATTGATTTTTGTTGTTTCATTTGTTGATTTGGATTTAATTTGTTGTGAAGGATAAATTAATCGTTGTTGATTATTGTAACACCCTGTTTTTACTGTTTTTACGATTTTTACTGTTTTGCTGTTTTTGCTGTTTTTCAATTATCGGTAGAATTTTACTTGTTTGTAATTTTCATATTAAATCTAGAAAAAAGATTTTTAACAAAATAAAATCATAATTATACTCTACCTTATGGTAGAAGCTTACGGTAAAAATTTGGGTTCAAAACTCAGACGAAACCCGGTCTGTGGTTTCACTGACAGTAAGATTTTACTGGTCAGAAAACCTAATTTTGACCCATGAACGAAACAGCTAAGGTTTATATTTTATTTCCAACCATAGTGGTTATTTTGAAAATTTTCAAAATAAATAGGTTATTATACGTTATTCGGGCAAATACTCGACGATCGGGGATCGACGGAATCGAGAACGGAGGTGCAGAGACAAAACCCGACCCCGGACGGATAAGAACAATGACTCATTGGTGAGTCATAAGGGGGTGAGTCATAGGAGTTAGTCACCATGCATTAAATGCATGTAATGATGACTTTTTAAGTGAAAAACCCAAATTACCCTAATCCTTCATTTTAACTACAAGTTTGCCATGACAACAATTTACTCTTTGGACCTTATTTTTCCTTGAAACTCACGGCCATACTCTTCATAAGACACACTTGGCATTTCATTTTCTCCATTTGGCTTATGTTCTAACACTTTCACACAAAAACTCCTAAGTTACATACTCTTGATTTTCAAAGGAAGTAGTAGCTTGTGATCATTTCTTCAAATTCCAAAGGTAGATTCTTCTAATCCATGATCATACCTTCCTTTCCTTTCACAACTTTTCTTCATATCTCAAGTTTTTACAAATTTCAAATTCTTAGATCTAGAACTTCAAAAATCTCTAGAAAATCATAGAAAAATCCTTTTAATGTGGTTCCGATTTCTATGATCTTCACATGACTTCTACTTTCATTATCCAAGAGCTTTTAAAATTTCGTGACCTCTAGCCTACTTTTCATAACAAGGCCGAACCTTACTCATTAAATGGGTTTGGTGGATTTCTTTCATTTTTACCTTGTTTCCTTGTTGATGATTCATGGCTAGGTTTTGTTAGTTCAAACCTTGAGCTTTAGGTGAACATCATCCTCTTTTTTCTTGAGTATCAAGTGGTCAACAAAGGTATGGGGGAGATTACTATCATCCTACCTTAGGGTAGATATGTGATGGTTTATTAGTGTTTATGTGGTTTTGTAATTCCTAAGTATGACTTTGTCTATTTATTTACATGTGTGTGATCCTCTTGGAGGATGTGGTTGATACTTGATTTTGATATATGTTGATTTTGATTCAATGATTGCTAATTGGATACTTGATGGTTGTTTATTTGGTTTAACATGAAAAATGGCCTAACATGATAATTTTTGGGCCATTCGGCCTTGAATGATTATATGGGTCCATGATGTGTTAAATTGTTTGAATAATTTTTATGAGAAGTAGATGAATATATAAGAATGTAGAAATTGGTTTGGATTGATTTGGATGTGTATATTGAAAGTTATGGATTTATGAGTCCTTAGGGACTAAATTGCAAATTCTGAGAATTTCAGTGGCTGCACCGAAATTCATGTGCTTGTATGTTAAGATTGTAGTCCTTGATGAGAGAAAACTATAGAAATTGGTTTGGTGTTAAATGGATTAATACGTAAAAAGTTATAAGCTTTTTGGTGAAAAAGGACCTTTTTGCAATTACTGAAAATTATTTGAGGCAGAAGCGAAATTTCTGGAAATTTGAGGGAAACTGAAAAATATTTCTAAAGAATTTGGTTTGGTTTGATTTGGAGTTATAAATAAAAAGTTATAAGGTTTTAAGTGAAAAAGGACTATTTTGTAATTCATGAAAGTTTTGGGACAAAAATGCAATTTTCGAAATTAAAGTAATTGGACAGTTAGAAACTGTTTTTCATGCTTACAAAACTGTTCTAAAACTCCAAAATGATTTTTGGACTATTAGGGTGTAAAATCATTGAAAAAGAATTCACGCGATTTACAAAATAAACGACGTTCGGTCAAATTCTAAGGAATTGTGTATAAAGGGAAATTTTGATGGAAAATTAGCATTTCAACATCTTCATAAAAGTAATAAGATCTAGCAGAATAAGACATTTGAGGTGAAGAACCATATCTTCAAAAGTAGGACTTTTGGGCCTAAATTCAGTAAAAAGCGGCGAAACCGTCGTTAAACATTTTAAGGATTTTTGAGGAAATGTTTTGGAAAAAAATTGATACCTATGTATCTTTAAGGGAAATTACACTTGAAAATGGATTTGGTTTTATCTAAAGATTTTGGTTTTAAGCCAAAAGGATTTTTGTCTTCAAAGACGAGATTTTACTGTAAAACGTAAAAACCTAAGTCAAGATGACTTAGTGAAAGTACGAACGTAATAAATTATGATGTGGGGTGAAACACGACCTTATGTCATAAAGTATGGATAATTCATTATCCATATTCCATAAGATTTAATGGACTCAGAATGATTTGTTTTATTGAAAGCCAAAGAAAAAGGCTCAACTAGAAAAGTATAGAGAACTAAATAATTGGACCTATGTTCCAATCTCATAATGTGCTAGGATTTGTAAACAAATATTTTAAAGAAAACATTGCACAAAGATGAAAGGTTACTTGAGAACTTTAGCTTGATGATTAAGTACCGGTGATTCGGACTTAAGGACATCTAGCATCTGTTACGGTAGGTTGAAAGAATTCCGAAGGAATCACGATGTCATCCGTTGGATGGACGAGAAGAACGCATTTCCGGCAAAGTTTGCCTAAACACATAGTGAAACTATGTTCTGTAAGGCCGTTGTGCCTAGGAGATCGAGCTAACACTTTAATGCGGGTGCGAATTTCATAGTGACGATCTTGCAATACACCGACATACTCTACTAGACACTATGTATTTTCTGGTAGTGTAGAATGTTCCCGAAAAAGCCTATGTGCACCATGATGACTGTTGACGCATTTTATTGCCCAAGGCTGGCGTAATCCGGAACAATCCTCCGAACCACTCTCTCCGACTGTTTGTTAAAACCATGGTATAGGAATCAGAGGTCATTCCTCGAGTCTTAGATGTCTTCTATCTAGGTAAAACGGTGCCCTGTGATTATGTTGTTGTGAAATATTATTATTTATGTTGTGATGGATGATATAACTGTTTGTTGATTTTTGTACGTACCTGTGTGTCGTACCATTGCATGTCTGCGTTAAGTGTAAGATGAATTGAAATCTCACCTCATTTCTGTATTTTCTGGTTTGTTGTTTTCTATCTTGCGTTGAACGAAGATGACGACAACACTGTTTCTCCATCACACCCTGCTGGTGTTTGAGAGTGCTGGGAGACATGGACACAGTCTCGAGGGCTTTAGTATAATGGACTTTTGTCAGTATTTTGTGTCTGGCCAGTCTCGTGTCGATGTTATATTTTGTGGAGTTATGTCTCTAAAGATATTATTATTATAAACATATTTTCAGTCTGTTGTTATTTACTGGCGTTGGTATTTTCGCCTTCTTTCTGAACATGTATGACTGATGGTACTTGGAACTTGGTTTGTATAATATGGATGCATAAGTTGATGTTATATGTTAAAGGGTATGTATGGGACTATTTGTTAAAGAGAAAAAAAAATAAACCCGTATTTTTGGCAAAAATAATTATTTTCCGCTTTACTCGGTCTTATAAAAATAGAAATGTCACAGACAATGTAGCGCCCGAGAAGGGTGTTACAATTTTCCTGAGTATGCGAAGGTGACGGAGATCGACTCAGAAAATAGTTCGTGAAACAAACACTTGAATCTTCAAGAGGTAAGGGGGGAAAGCGTGAGGAGTTTAAGATAATCGTATGCTATTTTGTTGAGTCATCTGTGAATTATCTATAATGATTTTCTATAATTTTTGAATCATTCATTTTTTCTTAAGTGATTATATGATTACTTGATTTCTGTGATATGTTGATTACATGAGTATAACTGAATTGTTAAATTATAATTGTGATGCATGCCATGACTTAAATGTATGCCATGCTATATTGTGGTGAAATTATCTGCTGTTGGGTGATGGATTGAGAAACCTGACGTTGGTCAGTGTTTAAAATTAATTTGAAGATAAAAGCTTGATAAGCTTGGATAAGTAATCAGAGTGATTAATTTATGAAATTTTGAGAGAAAGGAGGAAAAATATTATTTTAATAATATTTTTGTGGAAAATGTGTTAATACAGTGACAGTAAGGGCGAAACTGTGAAAATTTTCACAGGCTCTAGTTTTTCCAAAATAAATTCAATTTTATTATAAAATATTATTTAAGTTCCGAAGATAACGTAATATAGCAATCAGAACAATTACTTCTGATAGAAAAGTTATTTAAGTTATAAAAAGATTTTTTTTATGAGAAATTTTGACAAAGATTTTATTTTGTTATTATGAAATTTTATTTAGTAAGGACTTTTTGAAAGTTGACTTTTATTGAGAACCATTTTCAGAAAATAAAGTGATTGGAAAGAAAAGTATTTATCAATGATTTTTACGTTTTATCAACGTTTTAACAGAAAAGAATTTCTGTAAGAGGATTTTCATTCAGTGAAAGTATTCCGTTCAACTTGGATAAGTTTTCGGAGATTTGGTTTTGTATTTGTTTTTCACTGAGCGAACTATTTTACAAAGGATAAACGAACCTAGGAACCGAGACGTCGGGGTTCTAGTGTTCTGTGGACACGTAGATCTGGGATCTGTGTCATTGGACTGAGGGTCCTGCAATGGTTTTGTGGACTGTGTGTCCTAAATTTGATGTGGAAAATGTGAGTTCCATATCCACGAGCCTAAGACTGGTGCATCAGTTTAGGGCTTTGCGATTGAGCACTCGGACTGTGTGTCCTGTGTTGAGTTTGAAACATTTGGACTGTGTGACCTGTGTTTGTTTAAAGTGAAAAGTCTTAATATAAAATTAAGCATGGTTGTAACTTTGGGCTTCGACAAGGAAAGATTATTACGACAAAGAAAACAAACGAGAATAAAAGTTTTTCTCATGCATTGTTGGCAGACGTGTTGTGTGATTATTGAGTCCTGAGTGGATCAATGTATCTATTATGGACTGTGGTTCCATTTGAATCATTGGGTTTCTCTGTGAACCAATGTATTATACTGGACTGAGTGTCCAATTTTATGCGATAATTATTGAGGTTCTGAGTGATGCAATAGGTTATGGACAATAAACTCCATTATTCGCTGTAACCATTCGGTTCTCTGTGTATAGACCAATGAGTTACATTTTTGAACAATAACCTTGGTACGTTGGAGAGTTTCCAGTGTGTTATGTGTTCTCTTTCTTGGGTATTATTTTATTTCGTTTTTACAATGTGCCATGGGCGAGCTTGATCTGCTCAAAACGAAACAGAAAGTTGTGGGATCTCCGGAGATTAGGTATCAAATTAGAGCCTGAATATTGAAGTGTCATGCATTTTTATAAAATGACGATGACTGTCGGGTATGAAACCCTTTTTGATAGAATTATTCTGTTGTTTGAATAATTTCTTTATATACTATGAATATCTGATATATGCTATTTTGTGTGTCGCGCATGCAGTTGTCTTATCAAAACTCATATATTGGTATCTCACCCTTACAATATATCAGGTTTTATACGTTCTCGCCGTTGTACCTTGGTACTGGCAGTAGATGCTATAGAGGAAGTTTTAACTTCAATTGAGGATACAAATCTTGATCCTTGAAGAGGTCGGTAATAGTGGCGAGAACTAGAGAGTTCTTACACTTGTTGTTTTGTAGAGTGACCAGCTTAGGATTTCCTTTGGGTAGTATGTTTTGAAAAAGTTTGTGTAGGTGTTTTGAAAACCTTTATATGGTTCGAAGTTTTGTTGTGAGTAATATGGTTTTACTATTGCGATGTGCACGTTATGTTTGTAGTATTCAGAAGAAAAAATTTTATACCCAGATTTTCCGACATCAAAATAGATAAATTTCCGAAAGCAACCAGCAAATTCCTTTTAATTTTATTTCCGCACGTGTTCACAAGGTAATGCCAAAGGGGGGTGTTACAACGGCAAAAGGATAACTCCGTATCGACTATTTTCCATGTATAACTGCCTTATGCAAGTTGGGTTAGAAACCAGTATTTGGGGATGAGAGACTCAAAAAACACCATTCTCTACTCACCATAGCATTTACATGCAATGGTAATTGAAGAAAACTCAAATGGTTTGCGCTGCTTATGAAAAGAAACAGCAATTCTTCCCAATGAAAACCAGAAGATGTTCTACTTTAATATTTGAAAACTAAACCTGAATTTATAGGGAACTTGTTTGAGCATCGAAGGACCAAATTAGAATGGATACAAGTAAGCAAATAACCAATTCAAGTGTTTTAAATTGATGCAATCATAATATTTCAGGAAATTATTTTTTATGGTTATTTACTTAAATGCAATTTAATGAATTTAATTTAATATCACCATTTGTTGAAAGCAATATCTCTCTGAATAGCTAAAAGGACCATTAAATTGTTTTGTGAACCTTCACCGACAGCAAGAATTGGAATAATAACAATAACAATAACAATAACAATAACAATAACAATAATAATAATAATAATAATAATAATAATAATAATAATAATAATAACGGCAACAACAACAATACAGTGAACAGTAGGTTAGCTAATGGTACGGTTGGGGCCCGTCGGTAACTAAAGTTACATTTGCAACAGCTTCAGGCAGTTGATAATAAAAGTTTACATTTTCGAGGTGTCAGAGTTACCGACTGCAGGAGCCCGTCGGTAACATGGTTTTAATTTTGCGATGGAAGGCGCCCGCCGGTAGCGGAAGAGAGAATTATACAAGATTTTTCTCCACTTACTGTAACACCCTGACTTTTCGCTACTTTCTAATATCGGAAATTATATAAATATATTTATATTTTTATCCGAAAATTAGAAAATGATTTTGGGAAAACCAAAGTCATATTCATATTATACTTATTTTTATAAGTATACGGTTAAATTTTGGTTTGAAAATTCAGACGAAACCCGATCTGCGTTTTCACTGACAGTAAGCTTTTACTGATCAGAAACCCTAATTTCGACTCGTGAACGAAACCATTAGGTTTTATATTTTGCCCCGAACGATTTTCCACATTTCGGAAAAAGTTGTTTGGAATGAAATGCTATTGTTTTATTCGCACGTAATCGTTAAGAAAATGCGTAAAACCTAAGTTTGGGGATAAGTCGGGAGACAACGGAGTCGATTATGGAGCAGAGGTATTAGGAGAGGTTGATGTAGCAGAGAGAACAAAGAGTCCTACCTCAAATTTTATTGATCGGGAATTTTCAAGTGAAATGACCAAAATACCCCTATGCTTAACCTAACCGCCGTCGAGTTAAATTTTAACCATGGTTAAGGAACCATGATTAGTTTGTGTGGACTAGGAGCAGCTGCACCTTTCAAATAATGTGAGCCACGTGTTTATTAACCATGGTTGGCAACAAAACCCAAGTTAAGTTAACTATTAACCATAGTTAACTATTATATTAATTTAATATTCACAAAACCCATTAATTCAATTTCTTTTAACCAAACAAGGCCTAATTCCTAGCCTATATATGGCCCAAAACCGCAGCTCTCCCTCCCCTTTGGCTCATCTTCTTCATTTTCTTCCTATTTGCACTTTACTTCAAAAACTCATAAGAACACCAAAACCCCACCTAAAATATGACCCTCTTCCTTTCTGAAACTCGAAAAACTTTCTACATGAAAGTTGCTCCTCTTTCTCACTTCTTTCCAACGAACAAAATATCATCAAAAACGGATAAGTATATTAGGATATATGCCCAAAATACCGAAACTGCTCGAAATCCTCAGCACCATGCGAGAACAGTGGAAAGAAGGCCCTTTTCGCCCCTGTTCTGATCTTAATCAAATAAAACCTTAAACATCAAAGTTGTTCCTTTTCTTCTTATATTTCCAACAATCCAAATTTTTCAATTTTTGGATGAGTAGATCGTGAGATATACTCACAAAACCACCACATCCTCAAAGCTGTCCAGCTTTTAACTAAGTGTTGGTTGATCATTTCTCTTCATTTCTTCATCACCAAGAGGTAATATCTTCTCTCCATGATCAATCATGTCTTCTTATTCATTAAGTTCACTTGTTTTATGCCATGATCATCATTTTAAATTCCTAGATCTAGAATCTTGTAAAATCTCTAGGAAATTGTATAAAAATCCTATGATCATGAAACCAATTCTTATGTTCCTATTATCATCCCTATAATCATAATCCAAGAGTTTGTTGTAAACAAAGTTTTCCTCCCTATTTTTCTCTCCAAGGCCGAAACTCACATGTGTGGGTGGAGGAACTTTTATTCATTCTTTTCAAGAAGTTAAGCTTGATTTCAATCTTATAGTTCATATATATCATGAATCTATGTTATTGAATCAAAATAAATTATTCTCTAGCCTAATTTTCATGTCATGGCCAAAATCTCACTCTTGTGGAGTTATAGGATTTTGTTTTACTTGTTGTGTTTTGATTCTTAATCATGTATCTCTAATGCTTAGGATCTTTAATTCCAAAGCTTGTAAAATTTTAACATGTCTAGCCAATTTAGTTAGAGATGGCCGAACCTCATCTATAGGATATAGGTGTCTCTAGTTGTTGGATTTATGATTTATTTGTTGTGATTTGTTGAAGGATAAATCTTAGTGGATTATCCTGAGTTGCGCGCGCGGAGGAAACCGGATTCGAATCGGAAAGCCGTTCGTGAAACCAAAGCTTGAATCTTCAAAAGGTAAAGGGAGCTTACCTGGGGGATTTTTCCCAATAACTGTATGTGATTAGTGCGTGGTCTGTATTATTTATCTGTGGTTGTGGTGCTTGTTTAATTTGGTTCAAGTTGTTTAAGTTATGTTATTTTTACCTGTGATGGTTGATTTGCATTTAAATTGTTTATCTGCAATTATATTATAATGTGTTGTGATGCATGATCTGCCTTGGAATATTTCTGTGATATTGTTGTTGATTGTTGTCTGAGAAGCCTAACAGTGGCCAGTGCCCAATTCAATTAATCAGATAAAAGCTTTAACAAGCTTTATAAATTATATTCATTAATGTTTTAATGATAAAATATTGAAATATAATATTAATGAAAAATTTTATTTGGTAAAAATAAGGAATATTGGAAAATATTACTCCCTCTGGTCCTATATATAAGAGGCAAAACCCTAAAACACACAGACCAAGGAAATGCATTGAAATAAGCTATTTGTAATTAATATTCATATAAATTTACAAATTTAACCCTTCAATAATTAATGAACAAACCTACTTGTATTGAAAGTTGCACTATCTCGTAAATATAAACCCTATTATAAATAAGGGTAAATTTGGAAATGAGCATTTAATATTTGTCAAAATACATGCACGTCTCTTATATTTTGGACGAAAAAAAAGTAGTCATGTGCCTCTTATAATAAGGACCGGAGGGAGTATTATTTTATTGATTTAACAGTGTAAGAGTGTTTTATGAGTCATAGTGAGGACGTAACCGTGAAAATATTTTTGCACTGCTAGTTTATACGTAAGAAATTTCTAAATATTATAAAATGTTATTTTAATAAAATAAGTTTCAAAAATAAATTTATTATAGTATTGGAAAAATTATTTTACTAGAAAAGTTATAATTGGACTTAAAACGTTTTTAAAACGTCAAATGTCGGACAATTCTGAAAATATTTACTGTAGGATTACTAAAAACGGTAATACTAGTTAAAATGGAGAATTTGTATCAAAACCATATTTTCAGGTTCAAAAGATTGATTTTATAAAATAAAATGAATTTCAAGTGATTTTGATGATTTTGTAAAATGAATTTCCAATGTAAACGTATTTCCGTAAAATAGTTTTATACACCGGGTTATCTCCGACAACTTGGATAAGTTTTGGAAGTTTTGTTTTGATTTTGTGTTTCACCGAACGAAAACAGTGTTAATGTAAACCTAGTATCCGAGACATCGTGATACTGGCGTTCTTAATTACAAGCACGAAGATCTTTGATCCGTGTCACGTCATTACACGTTGTATCGTTGTTACACGTTGTGATGAACGTTGTTAATAGAGAGTATTGTTTTTATTACCACGAACCCATGACTGATTGCAAGGTCTAAGGTTTTGTGATTGAGCACTCGGACTTCGTGTCCTGTGTTAACGTTAAAAAGTCTAACACGTTGAAACTTCACGAATAGTCGTAAGCCATTTTGAGCTTCGGCAAAAGAAGAGTGAACACAAAGAAAATAACGAGAACAAAATGTTTTATCTGCATGCATTGGCAGACGTGCCCACGTCCTATGTCTGATACCTTAATGATAGGGTATTCGGGCTACGTTATTGTCCTATGTCTGATACCTTAATGATAGGGTATTCGGGCTACGTTGTTGTCCTACATCTGATACCTTAATAGGGTATTTGGGCTACGTTGTTACGTATGGTGCCGAATGGTATTCCATGCCACGTTGTGCCTAATATACCTGGCAATTGAGCGTGATCAACTCATTTAGTTGGTGTTGGAATCTCCGGAGATTAAGTGAAAAGTTAGACGTTGAAAGTTGAAGTGCTCATGCATTTGTTTTCAAAAGACGGTGATCGGGTATGAAACCCAATGATAACTACTTGCTTATTTATGAAAGCTTATATTGTATGGAAATGTATATGTGTATATGTCTTCTTTTGTGTCGTGCATGTGGTTATTGTGTAAATCCATATATTGGCATCTCACCCTTACAAATATATCAGGTTTATTCTAGACTACGGTAGTACTTTGGTACACTAGTACGGATGAAGCGAAGGAATTATTCGTTAGTGGGAATGTCACGAGGGTATTTCACATAACCGTCTTGTAGAGTGACCAGCTTAGGAATTTAAGTTGAGTTGTATATTTAAAAGGGATTTAATTATGGGGTTGTAAGTTAGTCTTTGATGTTAATATTCTCTTTTGAAAATAAAACTCTTGAATAAACATTGTATGTCGTGGCAACTTTGTTTTGAATATGTAAAGATATTCAATACGACTTCATTACTTTTATATACATATCATGTTTCTATAGTTTTCCACAAAAGAAAATTTTCACACCCGAGTTTTCTGCCCTAAAATAAATAAAAGTTCCGAAAGTAACCAGTAATTTGACTTTTAATTGAATTCCGCACGTTTCATGAAGTAATGCCCAAGGGGGGTGTTACACTCACCATAGCATTTAAGTGGAATATTAATCGAAGAAAACCCAAAAGGTCTATGCTGGTTGTGAGAAGAATCAAGACTTCAATCATGATGAAAATGAGAAGGTATTCCTACTTGAACATTTCAAAACCAAAGCTGGAATTTAGATGGGAATTATATGACCATTGAACCACCAAATTAGATTGGATTCACATAAGCTACCATTCAATTAAAGCATCTTCACATGATACCAATATAATTTTCAGAAATTAAATTTTTATTGGTATTTAATTAAATGCAATTTAATAAATTTAATGTAATATAGCCATTTATTGAAAGCAATATCTCTCTAAATATTTAAAAGGACAATTAATGTAGTTTCTAAAACTTCACTAACAATAATAACTAGAATTTGAATAATAATAATAATAGTAATAATAATTAAAAATTAGGACCGTCTAGCTTGAGTTTACTTTTAACATACAGCAGATTTTGCTACTTGAGTATGGCATGAAGAACAACACATTGATGTAAAGCTTCGATTTCGAGCACTAGGGTGGCCCTAGAGAATGGTGACACTTATACACAGTTGAAGGTTGGGTTCAAGATCTGGAAATGGTTTGGTACTGGGTTGAAGATATGCAAATGGGACCTCTCAATCCTATATAAAATTATATAATTTTTGTTGCTAAAGATTTTCCACTGATTAGAAGCTTAATTACATGTTTTCAATAGGACAAAATTGGGATTATTCTCAGATAATCATCCAATACCTGTAAACGATGGTTTAAAGCTATGGTGGTTATGGTTAAGTTGCCTAATTTTAATAATATAGGAAGATTGATGATCTGTTAGAAAGATCCAAATAGGAAAAAGAGAGAGAGAGAGAGAGAGAGATAGAAAGGAAAATGATACTATCAAACAAGTTCCGGATAATGAATCTGCATTTTTGCTTTATTATGATGTTAGATTTAAGACTCTTAATAAAGTTGAATTTAAGCACCAAAAATTCTATGGAGGATCAAAAACCTTCACAAGAATAAACTCATTTTATTTTATTGAAAATTAATCCCTTCATCCAAATCTCTAATTTTTCATTATGTACATCAGATGAGACACTCGTTGTCCCATCAACAAAGAACCTAATTAACAAAGCCTTATTTTTAATATTAGCATTAGAGCGCTTATTAAAATACGAGTGGATTAACGGACCTTTCGAGGTTCATGTAACATATCAGTCTCAAGGATAAAAAAACATCAACCATTCAACCATTTGTATACCATGACTAGGATCAAGAAATTAATTTCAACATGATTTTTCAACATGTTAAAAAAATAATTTGCAACCACAGAGCAAATTTATTAGCATCATCAAGTACACACTTTTGTCATATTATCAAGATGGAAATGTGGCTCGGGGGATTTTATCAACCTTTACTGAATCTACAATAATGATTACACAAGCGTGAATATCGATGGATGAAGGACTTCGCACTGCTCATCACCCCCTTTTCCCTGTAACACCCCCCTTGGGCATTGCATGACCAATTCAAATTCATTATAACATATTAAATTAAAATAAAATAATATTTGCTGGTTGCTTTCGGAAAATAATCTCATGTAATTTTCTATAGGTCATGAAAGTGGGTATAAAACTTTTTCTGCGGTTAAGGTAAAACTTAAGCCTATTTTATAAAATACTAACTCCACATTTTCATAAATTTTGTCACGACCCAAAAACCTAAGCCGTTAGCGACGCGCAGGCTCACAATCCTAGCTTGGCAAATCTATATTCTTTAGAAACATATTTGAATACAGATTGATATTTTTTTTTTTACAAAAATTTTGACAAAATCTCCTCTGTAATTTCAACATCCCATACAAAAATACCTGCTAATATATTTATATTTTCATCAAAAGAAAGGCTGTCCGAGCCATAAACATTCCATCCACAATAGAGGCTCTCCAAGCCATAAACATACATACACATAACAGTAATCCAATAAAAGACTCAGAGTCATAATACCTATAACTATGACTTTCTTTAAGCTGGTCGCACTATAAGATATTCCTAGGGAAGACCCCATGGTTCTCACCATTATAACTAAACATCTGACATCTTCAAGGATTGGACTAACATCCCCGAGTAAAGCTGGGAACTTCTCCGCATCATCTGTACACTCAAACCCAAAATACCACAAAAGAAACCAAACAGAAATAATACAAAGGTGAGATACCGACATATGAGTTTTATCATAGCAGTCACATACACGACACTCACACAATGACATACAATATATCATAACCATAAACACAGGGATTCATTCCCGACAATCAAATGCATTTTGTAAAACATTTCATGTCACTTCAATATTCACTATCTAGTTCACTATCTCCGGAGATCCTAACTTCCCTTCGTCGAGCAGGATAGGCCGTGATAATGCCTATAACACAATTGTTTCGCATTGGGTTGGCCTCTCAATTTAGGTCCAATCCACAATTGTTCTAGGGTATCGCGTCTCACCTAAATAAGATTGAATAGTTCCCTATTGAGTACATTCGTGCTGGGTAACCGATTTCCACGGCCCGAGGGTGCAAATGCCCGAGCCTTCCGTGGGTTTTCGAGCCCGAATGTCCCTAATAGACCTAAAGACTAAAGGAGCCATCTTTGGTCCGTAACTATCCAATTTGTCAGTTCACCCTGTGTGAAACTGTAGCTCGATACACAATGGCACGTCTGCCACAACGGCATATAACCAGACTATGCATGTAAAACAAATATTCTCATTTCCGCTTTTCTTTTTCGCATCATTTCTTTCCTCGTCAAGGTTTAAAACTCTCGACTACTTTTATTCAGGTATTAGATATATTCTAATTACCAACTTAAGATTTTTAAGCCAAAAACAAAGATCTTAAAAACCTCTTCCTCAATTCGAACACTAGCCCGACGTCTCGAAAGTCTAGGTTCTTCTCATCACTAGGAACACTAGTCCAGCTTTACCGGCACTCCGAATTCAACCCGATATTTTGGCAATCCAAATCCAGCCCGGGTTTATAGCTCGGTGATCTAGGTCCTTTCTTTTCCTCAAAACTCAAAACAAAAACTCTAGCCCGTCATTTCGGAAATCTAGGTCCTTTCCACTTTTCTCTTTTCCACTTGGTTTTTCGTTCAGTGAAAACTAAGTCGAAAAACAAAAGTTGAAAAGTTTCTCAACTTTGTGACATAAATACTTTTCGTTCTTGTAAATACATTTCCATATAAAGTTTTATCCTCTAAAATCCATTTTCTGAAAACTTGAAAAACCCTTGCAATTGAATTTATCAAAAATAACATTTTCTTTAAACCTTTTCATTTTTGAAACCAACTTTTCATAAAACTATGAGAAAATCCTTGTTTCCAAAAGACTTTTCCTTTCCAAAATACTTTTAAATAGTTTTCATAAGCTTTGACGTTTTTCATTTTCTTTCTTTCCTAAATTTGTTCTATCTTCACACTTTCATCATTTAAGATTTTCTTTTCACTTTCCAAAGAAGCAAAACACCAATTTTTCGATATTTGAGTTAAGGTACTTGAATGTCTTAATCTTTATTAACAAGCAATGACCAGTGTCATGCCCTCAGCCAATCACAAACAAGCAATGAATCTCAATCCAATACATACATAATCCAATGACAACATGTACATGTTCAACAATTCCAAATAACATCAAACTATATTTTCAAATCAACATATAATCAATCAAAACACAACAAGGTACATGACTAGCAAAAACTCTTTAGGTAAACTCCCTTTACCTTTGAAGACCATAAAGATACTTTATTTCGGATTCCACAATTTACTCCATGTCCAACGAAACTTCGCAAGACTAGACGCTCACTAACAACTTGAAGCCTTGTAACACACCAAGTAACTCAGAACAATTTCTTAACATGAAGTTCCTGTTTCCTCTAAACCAAAGCCATCACGATCAACATCCAAGAGAGCGTCCAAGCACATTCAATCAGTCAATGAAATTGACTCAGAGAATCACTAATTCACAGTCCCAAAAGCATAAAATAAGGTTCAATTTCAGAATTCAAAATAGAAATCAAAGAACTGGGGTTAGGGTTTGAGAAATTGGGGATTTTGAAATTGAAACACCATAGGTGTATTTCACTCACCCATACAAGGAAGAATAAGAAGGACGTGATGGTTCTGCGATGTGCGGCGCGGCGGCAACAACGCGGCCGCAACGGCGACGGCGACGTTCGAGCTCTGTGGCAGAAAAGACCAGGATGGTGGTGAGTTTCATATAAGAGATAGAAGTGGTTCAAAGGAACATGCGGTGGGTGGAAACCACCATGGCAGTGGCTGGAAAAACTCACCGCGGCGCTGGCGACGGCTAAGAGCGAAGCTGAACAGAACAGTACCATGGGCGACGAACGGCGATGCCTCTAAGCGGCTGAACGTGTTCCGACGTGGTGGTGTTGATGGTGGTGCAACAAGGGGACGACGGTGAAGCATTTTCGCGCGGCGGTGACGGTCCAAAATAGAACTGGACAACCATCAAGTGCAGGACAGCAAGCTCTGCTATATGGTCAAGCTTTCCTCTCCAGGCGTGGCCGCGATGGTGGTAGGACGAAGCCACAGTGACGGCGGGGCGTTGTTGCGAGCCAAGGAGAAGGAAGAGATGAAAGTTTGAAACTTTATGAGAGAAGGGAACATATGTTTTCTGAAGGAAGAAGAAAAACAAAAATAAAAGAGTAAGAGAGAAAAGAAACGTGGAAAGAAAAGAAGGAAGGGTGGGGCGTCGTGGAATAATAAGAACCAGGGGGTTATTTAAATTTTTCTTTTCTTTTAGTTAGTGTAGGTACAAAATTAGTGGTTGAGATTGAGTCTAGAAAAATAATAATAATATGGGTCCTTAGATCTAAAAGTAATGAGTGACAATTATATAACTTCAAATTTTGAATTAGAGTAAAGATTGATAGTTGAATTGATCTATCCAGAAAATCAATGATTCAAAATTAATCTCAGATTAATTTTGAACCACCATATTTTTAACTCTAAAATTAAATAGAGTAAAATATGAAAATAATTTCTTTCAGTCCCATCATTTTGAAATAATTTTCCAAACAAATACTATTAGTAACAATGACATAATATTATTGTCTAGTAAAAGTACTTATACTGGAATAAGGCAGTGCTGACGCACTTAATAAAATGATTTTAAATAAGTAATTAAAATTCCTCAAACTAAACCACATAAAAATAAGTTAAAATAATTATTCAGATAATTAATCAATCCAAATTAAATAAAATATATATATATTTACTGTTATTGAAAAACAGTAAAAACCGGGGTGTTACATTCCCCATCACTGTTCTATCTCTATGTGTGCCTTT
The DNA here is from genome assembly GCA_035048595.1 of Echinosophora koreensis. NCBI lineage: Eukaryota > Viridiplantae > Streptophyta > Magnoliopsida > Fabales > Fabaceae > Echinosophora > Echinosophora koreensis. The sequence goes on from JAPCYP010000173.1 coordinate 415,130, forward strand.
TCTCTATATGGTTCCCCCTATATTAAAATTTGTCTCTTTGCCTGGGTCTTTCTCTACATGTTCTTTCTATTACTTTTTCCCTAGTTCGTGTGCTTCACAGTGTATGCATTTTTTCGTATGGGGCTCCCATAAGTCCATTTGCTACTCAACCTGAAAAGTATTTTATGCTTCATAAGTTAGAAATACAAGTTAATGAGAAAAAAAGATGAAGTCAAGTTATTTGGGAGGTCAAATAAAAGATTCCACTTCGGAGGAATTTTTTTTTTTCCTATATGTTGCTTGTGCAATTTTCGGAATGCCAAATATTTGTTTCCAGCCCAACTGCAATAAGGCAGCTGAACACGGAAGAGAATCAACGGCAAAAGGATAACTCCATATCAACTATTTTCCATGTGTAACTGCCTTATGCAGGTTGGGTTAGAAACCAGTATTCGGGGATGAGAGACTCAAAAAAGACGGTTCTCGACTCACCATAGCATTTACATGCAATGGTAATTGAAGAAAACTCAAATGGTTTGCGCTGCTTATGAAAAGAAACAGCAATTCTTCCCAATGAAAACCAGAAGATGTTCTACTTTAATATTTGAAAAATAAACCTGAATTTATAGGGAAATTGTTTGAGCATCGAAGGACCAAATTAGAGTGGATACACGTAAGCAAATAACCAATTCAAGCATTTTAAATTGATGCAATCATAATATTTCAGGAAATTATTTTTTATGGTTATTTACTTAAATGCAATTTAATGAATTTAATTTAATATCACCATTTGTTGAAAGCAATATCTCTCTGAAAAGCTAAAAGGACCATTAAATTGTTTTGTGAACGTTCACCGACAACATGAATTGGAATAATAATAATAATAATAATAATAATAATAATAATAATAATAATATAATAGTAATAATATTAATAATTATAATAATAACGGCAACAACAACAATACAGTGTATAGTAGGTTAGCTAATGGTACCGATGGCTGGGGCCCGTCGGTAACTACAGTTACACTTGCAGCAGCTTCAGGCAGTTGATAATAAAAGTTTACATTTTCGAGGTGTTAGAGTTACCGACTGCAGGAGCCCGTCGGTAATGTGGTTTTAATTTTGCGATGGTAGGCGCCCGCCGGTAGTGGAAGAGAGAATCATACAAAATTTTTCTCCACTTACCATAGCATTTAAGTGGACTATTAATCGAAGAAAACCCAAAAGGTCTATGCTGGTTGTTAGAAGAATCAAGACTTCTTCTCAATGAAAATGAGAAGGTGTTCCTACTTGAACATTTCAAAACCAAAGCTGGAATTTAGATGGGAATTATTTGACCATTGAAGCACCAAATTAAATTGGATTCACATAAGCTACCATTCAATTAAAGCATTTTCGCTTGATGCCAATATAATTTTCAAGAAATTAATTTTTTATTGGTATTTAATTAAATGCAATTTAATAAATTTAATGTAATATAACCATTTATTGAAAGCAATATCTCTCTAAATATTTAAAAGGACAATTAATGTAGTTTCTAAAACTTCACTGACAATAATAACTAGAATTTGAATAATAATAATAATAATAATAATAATAATAATAATAATAATAATAATAATTAAAAATTAGGATCGTCTAGCTTGAGTTTACTTTTAACTTACAACAGATTTTGCTGCTTAAGTACGGCATGAAGAACAACACATTGATGTAAAGCTTCGATTTCGAGCACTAGGGTGGCCCTGGAGAGTGGTGACACTTATACACAGTTGAAGTTGGGTTCAAGATCTGGAAATGGTTTGATACTAGGTTGAAGATATGCAAATGGGACCTCTCAATCCTATATAAATTATATAATTTTTGTTGCTAATGATTTTCCACTGATTAGAAGCTTAATTACGTGTTTTCAATGAGACAAAATTGGGATTATTCTCAGATAATCATCCAATACCTGTAAACGATGGTTTAAAGCTATGGTGGTTATGGTTAAGTTGCCTAATTTTAATAATATAGGAAGATTGATGATCTGTTGGAAAGATCCAAATAGGAAAGAGAGAGAGAGAGAGAGAGAGAGAGAGAGAGAGAGAGAGAGAGAGAGGAAAATGATAATATCAAACAAGTTCCAGATAATGAATCTGTATTTTTGCTTTATTATGATATTAGACTTAAGACTCTTAATAAAGTTGAATTCAAGCACCAAAAATTCAATGGAGAATAAAAAACCTTCACAAGAATAAACTCATTTTCTTTTATTGAAAATTAATCCCTTCATCCAAATCTCTAATTTTTCATTATGCACATCAGATGAGACACTCGTTGTCCCATCAACAAAGAACTAATTAACAAAGCCTTATTTTTAATATTAGCATTAGAGCGCTTATTAAAATACGAGTGGACCAACGGACCTTTCGAGGTTCATGTAAGATATCAGTCTCAAGGAGAAAAAAAATCAACCATTCAACCATTTTTATACCATGACTGGGATCAAGAAATTGATTTCAACATGATTTTTCAACATGTTAAAAAAATAATTTGCAACCATAGAGCAAATTTACTAGCATCATCAAAGACCCACTTTTGTCATATTATCAAGATGGAAATGTGGCTCGGGGGATTTTATCAACCTTTACGGAATCTACAATAATGATTACACGAGCGTGAATATCGATGGATGAAGGACTTCGCACTACTCATCACCCCCTTTTCCCCATCACTGTTCTATCTCTATGTGTGCCTTTTCTCTATATGGTTCCCCTATATTAAAATTTGTCTCTTTGCCTAGGTCTTTCTCTACATGTTCTTTATATTGCTTTTTACCTAGTTCGTGTGCTTCACAGTGTATGCGTTTTTTCGTATGGGGCTCCCATAAGTCCATTTGCTACTCAACCTGAAAAGTATTTTATGCTTCATAAGTTAGAAATACAAGTTAATGAGAAAAAGATGAAGTCAAGTTATTTGGGAAGTCAAATAAAAGATTCCACTTCGGTGGAAAAAAATTTCTACCTATATGTTGCTCGTGCAATTTTTGGAATGCCAAATATTTGTTTCCAGCCCAACTGCAATAAGGCAGGTGAACACGGAAAAGAATCAACGGCAAAAGGATAACTCCGTATCGACTATTTTCCATGTATAACTGCCTTATGAAGGTTGGATTAGAAACCAGTATTTGGGGATGAGAGACTCAAAAAAGACCGTTCTCTACTCACCATAGCATTTACATGCAATGGTAATTGAAGAAAACTCAAATGGTTTGCGCTGCTTAAGAAAAGAAACAGCAATTGTTCCCAATGAAAACTAGAAGATGTTTTACTTTAATATTTGAAAACTAAACCTGAATTTATAGGGAACTTGTTTGAGCATCGAAGGACCAAATTAGAGTGGATACACGTAAGCAAATAACCAATTCAAGTGTTTTAAATTGAAAAAATCATAATATTTCAGGAAATTACTTTTTATGGTTATTTACTTAAATGCAATTTTATGAATTTAATTTAATATCACCATTTGTTGAAAATTGAAAGCAATATCTCTCTGAATAGCAAAAAGGACCATTAAATTGTTTTGTGAACCTTCACCGACAACATGAATTGGAATAATAATAATAATAATAATAATAATAATAATAATATAATAGTAATAATAATAATAATAATAATAATAATAATAATAACGGCAACAACAACAATACAGTGAGCAGTTGGTTAGCTAATGGTACCGACGGTTAGGGCCCGTCGGTAACTACAATTACATTTGCAACAGCTTCAGGCAGTTGATAATAAAAGTTTACATTTTCGAGGTGTCAGAGTTACCGACAGCAGGAGCCCGTCGGTAACGTGGTTTTAATTTTGCGATGGTAGGCGCCTGCTGGTAGCGAAAGAGAGAATTATACAAGATTTTTCTCCACTCACCATAGCATTTAAGTGGAATATTAATCGAAGAAAACCCAAAAGGTCTATGCTGGTTGTGAGAAGAATCAAGACTTCTTCTCAATGAAAATGAGAAGGTGTTCCTACTTGAACATTTCAAAACCAAAGCTGGAATTTAGATGGGAATTATTTGACCATTGAAGCACCAAATTAGATTGGATTCACATAAGCTACCATTCAATTAAAGCATTTTCGCATGATGCCAATATAATTTTCAGGAAATTAAGTTTTTATTGGTATTTAATTAAATACAATTTAATAAATTTAATGTAATATAACCATTTATTGAAAGCAATATCTCTAAATATTTAAAAGGACAATTAATGTAGTTTCTAAAACTTCACTGACAATAATGACTAGAATTTGAATAATAATAACCATAATAATTAAAAATTAGGACCGTCTACCTTGAGTTTACTTTTAACATACAATAGATTTTGCTGCTTGAGTACGGCATGAAGAACAACACATTGATGTATAGCTTCGATTTCGAGCACTAGGGTGGCCCTGGAGAGTGGTGACACTTATACACAGTTGAAGGTTGGGTTCGAGAACTGGAAATGGTTTGATACTAGGTTGAAGATATGCAAATGGGACCTCTCAATCCTATATAAAATTATATAATTTTTGTTGCTAATGATTTTCCACCGATTAGAAGCTTAATTACATGTTTTCAATAGGACAAAATTGGGATTATTCTCAGATAATCATCCAATACCTGTAAACGATGGTTTAAAGCTATGGTGGTTATGGTTATGTTGCCTAATTTTAATAAAATAGGAAGATTGATGATCTGTTGGGAAGATCCAAATAGGAAAGAGAGAGAGAGAGGGAGAGAGAGAGAGAAAGATAGAAAGGAAAATGATACCAGCAGACATGTTCTAGATAATGAATCTGCATTTTTGCTTTATTATGATATTAGACTTAAGACTCTTAATAAAGTTGAATTCAAGCACCAAAAATTCTATGGAGGATCAAAAACCTTCACAATATTAAACTCATTTTCTTTTATTGAAAATTAATCCCTTCATCCAAATCTCTAATTTTTCATTATGTACATCAGATGAGACACTCGTTGTCCCATCAACAAAGAACCTAATTAACAAAGCCTTTTTTTTAATATTAGCATTAGAGCGCTTATTAAAATATGAGTGGATTAACGGACCTTTCGAGGTTCATGTAACATAAGAGTCTCACGGATAAAAAAACAACAACCATTCAACCATTTGTATACCATGACTAGGATCAAGAAATTGATTTCAACATGATTTTTCAACATGTTAAAAAAATAATTTGCAACCATAGAGCAAATTTATTAGCATCATCAAATACACACTTTTGTCATATTATCAAGATGGAAATGTGGCTCGGGGGATTTTGTCAACCTTTACGGAATCTACAATAATGATTACACGAGCGTGAATATCGATGGATGAAGGACTTCGCACTGCTCATCACCCCCTTTTCCCCATCACTGTTCTATCTCTATGTGTGCCTTTTCTCTATATGGTTCCCCTTATATTAAAATTTGTCTCTTTGCCTGGGTCTTTCTCTACATGTTCTTTCTATTACTTTTTCCCTAGTTCGTGTGCTTCTACCTATATGTTGCTCGTGCAATTTTCGGAATGCCAAATATTTGTTTCCTGTAACACCCCGATTTTTTGCTGTTTACATATCGGTAATAAATATATAAATACATATATTTTTATCCGAGACTCGGAAAATGAGTTTGGGTAAACAACTTTATTTTCATGTCATGTTTTATATCTTAAGGTTACGATAAAATTTTGGGCTGAAAATTCAAACGGAACCCGGTCTGTGATTTCACTGACAGTGAAAGTTTACTGCTCAGATGACCTACTTTTAAGTCGTGAACGAGATGAAAAATATTTTTATCGTATTTGCTACGTTATTGGAAGTTTTGAAAATTTTCATGTAAAAATAAAATATTTTGTTTGTTGCGGTCGTAAACGTCGAGATATCTCTAGGAAATCTGCTTCAGATGAACTAAAAGGGTCAGCAACGGCGCTCAGATGACTGATGTGATTGATGTGACTAGCATTAATGACTATCCTATCCATATCATAATGGTGCATTTATGACAAATGGATATTTTTGCTTGGAATTGACCATTTTGCCCTTGGTTTGTTATGATAATTGCAAGTTTGCCATTTGTAATTTTGACCCAAATGCCCCCAAAATCCACGGCTGCACCCTTCATTACCATCACTTAGGCAATTTTTCATCATTCAAGTCATCTTTTCTCTCCAAAGTTCATAACTTTCCTTAAGGACTCCAAGAACTTCATAGGTGTTCATACTCGTCAGATTTTACACAGAGATTCTGACCATTTTCTGTTATGAATCGCGAAAAACTTTCAACATGAAAGTTGTTCCTCTTTCTCTCTTATTTCCAACGACATAAAGAACATCAAAAACGGATGAGTATGTTGGGAGATATGCCCAGATTACCGAAACAGCTCTAAAACCTTCATCTTCTTCACTTTTCTTTCATTTTCTCTCAAGAACACTTGATGATTTTTGTGAAGAACATCACCCAAATCATCATTTCCTTTGATCATCAAGAGGTAACCTCTCATAATCTTGTTATTCTAAGTCTTTCTCTTCACAACTTTTATGAGTTTAAGCCTTTGATCATCATGTTCTTCATTTCACTTAAAGTTCATGAAGCTTTTTTCAAAAATCCATAACTAATTGTAGAAAAATCCTTTTGACTTGAAACCAATTGCTATGATCTCATAATCATCTCTATATTCATCATCTAGAAGCATATGATCATGAGAAATTTCCTTCCCAATTTTCTGAGCTTGGCCGAAATCCCTCAAAAGTGAGTGTTCTTGGATTTTTTCAACTTTAAACTTTGATTCATGATTTAATCTCTTAGTACCTTGATAGCTCTTGTATGTAAGTGGTTTGAAAACCAAGAATCTAATCCAAGCCTAGTTTTGTTCACTAGGGCCGAAACCTTATGTTTTGTTGTTGAAGGAATTTTTGACTCCAAAGTTGTCTAAGTAACACTTGAAATCAACTTTAGGTTTTGTATGTTGATTTAATCCAAGAGTTGAAAAATTCCAAATAATCCCTAACCTTTTTGCCTTGAGAAAACCGAAACCCTAACCTTGGAACTAGATGAGTTTTATTCCATGTTCTTAGTTCATGATCTTTTATCTTGGTTTACGGACTTAATCATGTCTAAGATACTTAAGGATCATAAATCCCTAAGTTAACAAATTTTCAACTTTCCTAACCTAGACAATTTGTTGAGGCCGAAACCTAACCTTCATGATCTAAGTATGTTGTTGTTTGATTTGATTTATTTTGGTTGCAATTCGTTTGAAGGAATCGATCGAGTAAATTTGACTTAAGCCGACGGAGGAGAATCGGATCGGGATAGGGAGATTTCTTGAAACTGTTAGTTCGAAAGTCATCAAGAGGTAAGGGGAGCCTTGCCTGAGGGATTTTTCTCGATAACTATGTGTGTGATATATGTGGTTGTAGTGTTTCTGGTTTATTTTATTTGGCTATGTGTTTCTAGCTGTTTATCTGTGTTTCGGTGATTTATCTGCTTTTAATTTATTTAAGTATCCGCAGATATATGATGTTGCTATGAGGTATGATTTGTTTGGTAATATAGTTTTGATGATGATGTTGGATGTTGTTTGTGAAGTCTGATAGTGGTCAGTGCACAACTGTTTAATCAGATAAAAGCTTTAATAAGCTGCATAAAATTATATTCAATGTTTTATGGGAAATGTTGGAATATAATGTTTATGGAAAATATTATGTGGGAAAAATAAGAGTTTTTGGAAAATATTATTATTTTAACGATCTATTAGTGTAAAAGTGAATTAGGAGTCACATAGAGGGCGGACCCGTGAAAATATTTTACTACTGCTAATTTTTACATAAGATATTTCGCAATATTATAAAAAGTTATTTTGTGAAGTTAATCTGCGAAAATAACTTAATCATGAATGTAGAAAATTGTTTAAGCGGAAAAAGCTAAGTGTTACCTTAAAATACTTTAAAAGGACTTAACGACGACAATTTGGAAAACCGACAACGACAAGTATTTTAGAAACGACAACGTGTATTTTGTATGAACTCCAAATCTCTGTGACCCTCTTTTCTGAAAATGATGTTTTTCGGTAACCGGTGTTTTATGACAGAAATCTTTCCACTTAGCAAATTTTTCGAAATCAAGTTTTCTCAAAGATGTTAAAGGTTGAAGGTGTTATGGAACTTAGTAACCGAGACGTCGTGGTACTAAGGTTCTTAAGGTGTTGTGGACTTGGTGTCCTGTGGACTTTGAGGTCCTGTAGACGTGGTGTTGACTTGATGGTTGTTAAAGGTGTTAAAACATTTTGAGATGTTTTATATTACCACAAACCTTAAGCCTGATGCATCGGTCTAGGTGTTTTGTGATTGAGCACTCGGACTTTGAGGTCCCGTGTTAGTAATGAAAGTTTTAAGATGTTTAAGATTACGGTTGGTCGTAAGCTTTTAAGCTGCGACAAGGAAAGATATAACACAAAGAACGGTGTTGAAAGAAATATGTTTTCGAGCATGCATTTGGCAGACGTGCCACAATACGATATATGATTACCTTGCGGCGTCAGGTATATCATGCCCTGAAGTTTTCATTGTGCCAGGTTGGACAATGAAACCCCATTTACGGTTTTATCACTGTGCCACGGCGTTGGACAGTGTGCAATGGGTTTTGGCTGCGTGCCTTGTGCCATGGGATGGCTATTGAGTTTGATCCACTCATTACGTGTTGGGATATCTCATGAGATTAGGTGTGAGTGTTTAGATGATGTATATGAAGTGTTCATGCATAATTTTAAAATGTTGATGTTTGGGGTGTGAAACCCATCGATATATGCTTATATATGTGTATGTGTCGTATGTGAGTCACACTAATGGTTATCGTGTTTATATCCATATATTGGTGTCTCACCCTTACAAACAATACCAGGTATTCTTCCTGTTGGCGAATATAAGGGAAAGACCCTTTAGGTTGGAGCTTGCGGAAGCTACCCTCTACTGTTATAGTATTAGTTAAGTTACGACCAGCTTAGGTTTTATATTATGTTATGTTATGTTTGGAAATAATCTATGCTTATTATAGACATAAGTGTGAAAACATATGAGGCATTATAGTTGTATGACTTATGTACAATTATGTACTTAAGTGTGATTTGTTTATGTTGTTGTTATTATGAGGTTAACAATAAGAAGAAAAAAAATTTTATCACCATATTTTGAAATGAAAAACGATGAGAAAACAGTATTTTCCGAAAGCAACTAGCAAATTAAAATATTATTTTCCGCAAACGGGTAATCATGTGATGGCCCAAGTTAGGGTGTCACATTTCCAGCACAACTGCAATAAGGCAGCTGAACACGGAAAAGAATCAACGGCAAAAAGATAACTCCGTATCGACTATTTTCCATGTATAACTGCCTTATGCAGGTTGGGTTAGAAACCAGTATTTGGGGATGAGAGACTCAAAAAAGACCGTTCTCTACTCACCATAGCATTTACATGCAATGGTAATTGAAGAAAACTCAAATGGTTTGCACTGTTTAAGAAAAGAAACAGCAATTCTTCCCAATGAAAACTAGAAGATGTTTTACTTTAATATTTGAAAACTAAACCTGAATTTATAGGGAACTTGTTTGAGCATCGAAGGACCAAATTAGAGTGGATACACGTAAGTAAATAACCAATTCAAGTGTTTTAAATTGATGCAATCATAATATTTCAGGAAATTATTTTTTATGGTTATTTACTTAAATGCAATTTAATGAATTTAATTTAATATCACCATTTGTTGAAAATTGAAAGCAATATCTCTCTTAATAGCTAAAAGGACCATTAAATTGTTTTGTGAACCTTCACTGACAACATGAATTGGAATAATAATAATAATAATAATATAATAGTAATAATATTAATAATAATAATAATAATAATAATAATAATAATGGCAACAACAACAATAGAGTGAACAGTAGGTTAGCTAATGCTACCGACGGCTGGGGCCCGTCGGTAACTACAGTTACATTTGCAACAGCTTCAGGCAGTTGATAATAAAAGTTAACATTTTCGAGGTGTCAGAGTTACCGACTGCAGGAGCCCGTCGTTAATGTGGTTTTAATTTTACGATGGTCGGCGCCTGCTGGTAGCGGAAGAGAGAATTATGCAAGATTTTTCTCCACTCACCATAGCATTTAAGTGGAATATTAATCGAAGAAAACCCAAAAGGTCTATGCTGGTTGCGAGAATAATCAAGACTTCTTCTCAATGAAAATGAGAAGGTGTTCCTACTTGAACATTTCAAAACCAAAGCTGGAATTTAGATAGGAATTATTTAACCATTGAAGCACCAAATTAGATTGGATTCACATAAGCTACCATTCAATTAAAGCATTTTCGCATGATGCCAATATAATTTTCAGGAAATTAAATTTTTATTGGTATTTAATTAAATGCAATTTAATAAATTTAATGTAATATAACCATTTATTGAAAGCAATATCTCTCTAAATATTTGAATGGACAATTAATCTCGTTTCTAAAACTTCACTGACAATAATAACTAGAATTTGAATAATAATAATCATAATAATTAAAAATTAGGACCGTCTAGCTTGAGTTAACTTTTAACATACAACAGATTTTGTTGCTTGAGTACGGCATGAAGAACAACACATTGATGTAAAGCTTCGATTTCGAGCACTAGGGTGGCCCTGGAGAGTGGTGACACTTATACACAGTTGAAGGTTGGGTTCAAGATCTGGAAATGGTTTGATACTAGGTTGAAGATATGCAAATGAGACCTCTCAATCCTATATAAAATTATATAATTTTTGTTGCTAATGATTTTCCACTGATTAGAAGCTTAATTACATGTTTTCAATAGGGAAAAATTGGGATTATTCTCAGATAATCATCCAATACCTGTAAACGATGGTTTAAAGCTATGGTGGTTATGGTTAAGTTGCCTAATTTTAATAAAATAGGAAGATTGATGATCTGTTGGGAAGATCCAAATAGGAAAAAGAGAGAGAGAGAGAGAAAGATAGAAAGTAAAATGATACTATCAGACAAGTTCTAGATAATGAATCTGCATTTTTGCTTTATTATGATATTAGACTTAAGACTCTTAATAAAGTTGAATTCAAGCACCAAAAATTCTATGGAGGATCAAAAACCTTCACAATATTAAACTCATTTTCTTTTATTGAAAATTAATCCCTTCATCCAAATCTCTAATTTTTCATTATGCACATCAGATGAGACACTCGTTGTCCCATCAACAAAGAACTAATTAACAAAGCCTTATTTTTAATATTAGCATTAGAGCGCTTATTAAAATACGAGTGGATTAACGGACCTTTCGAGGTTCATGTAACATAAGAGTCTCACGGATAAAAAAACAACAACCATTCAACCATTTGTATACCATGACTAGGATCAAGAAATTGATTTCAACATGATTTTTCAACATGTTAAAAAAATAATTTGCAACCATAGAGCAAATTTATTGGCATCATCAAATACACACGTTTGTCATATTATCAAGATGGAAATGTGGCTCGGGGGATTTTGTCAACCTTTACGGAATCTACAATAATGATTACACGAGCGTGAATATCGATGGATGAAGGACTTCGCACTGCTCATCACCCCCTTTTCCCCATCACTGTTCTATCTCTATGTGTGCCTTTTCTCTATATGGTTCCCCTTATATTAAAATTTGTCTCTTTGCCTGGGTCTTTCTCTACATGTTCTTTCTATTACTTTTTCCCTAGTTCGTGTGCTTCACAGTGTATGCGTTTTTTCGTATGGGGCTCCCATAAGTCCATTTGCTACTCAACCTGAAAAGTATTTTATGCTTCATAAGTTAGAAACACAAGTTAATGAGAAAAAGATGAAGTCAAGTTATTTGGGAAGTCAAATAAAAGATTCCACTTCGATGGAAAAAAAATTCTACCTATATGTTGCTCGTGCAATTTTCGGAATGCCAAATATTTGTTTCCAACTCAACTGCAATAAGGCAGCTGAACACGTAAAAGAATCAACGGCAAAAGGATAACTCCGTATCGACTATTTTCCATGTATAACTGCCTTATGCAGGTTGGGTTAGAAACCAGTATTTGGGGATGAGAGACTCAAAAAAGACCGTTCTCTACTCACCATAGCATTTACATGCAATGGTAATTGAAGAAAACTCAAATGGTTTGCACTGCTTAAGAAAAGAAACAGCAATTGTTCCCAATGAAAACCAGAAGATGTTTTACTTTAATATTTGAAAACTAAACCTGAATTTATAGGGAACTTGTTTGAGCATCGAAGGACCAAATTAGAGTGGATACACGTAAGTAAATAACCAATTCAAGTGTTTTAAATTGATGCAATCATAATATTTCAGGAAATTATTTTTTATGGTTATTTACTTAAATGCAATTTAATGAATTTAATTTAATATCACCATTTGTTGAAAATTGAAAGCAATATCTCTCTTAATAGCTAAAAGGACCATAAAATTTTTTTGTGAACCTTCACCGACAACATGAATTAGAATAATAATAATAATAATAATAATAATAATAATGGCAACAACAACAATACAGTGAACAGTAGGTTAGCTAATGGTACCGACGGCTGGGGCCCGTCGGTAACTACAGTTACATTTGCAACAGCTTCAGGCAGTTGATAATAAAAGTTTACATTTTCGAGGTGTCATAGTTACCGACTGCAGGAGCCCGTCGGTAACGTGGTTTTAATTTTACGATGGTAGGCGCCTGCTGGTAGCGGAAGAGAGAATTATGCAAGATTTTTCTCCACTCACCATAGCATTTAAGTGGAATATTAATCGAAGAAAACCCAAAAGGTCTATGCTGGTTGTGAGAAGAATCAAGACTTCTTCTCAATGAAAATGTGAAGGTGTTCCTACTTGAACATTTCAAAACCAAAGCTGGAATTTAGATAGGAATTATTTGACCATTGAAGCGCCAAATTAGATTGGATTCACATAAGCTACCATTCAATTAAAGCATTTTCGCATGATGCCAATATAATTTTCAGGAAATTAAATTTTTATTGGTATTTAATTAAATGCAATTTAATAAATTTAATGTAATATAACCATTTATTGAAAGCAATATCTCTCTAAATATTTGAAAGGACAATTAATCTTGTTTCTAAAACTTCACTGACAATAATAACTAGAATTTGAATAATAATAATCATAATAATTAAAAATTAGGACCGTCTAGCTTGAGTTAACTTTTAACATACAACAGATTTTGTTGCTTGAGTACGGCATGAAGAACAACACATTGATGTAAAGCTTCGATTTCGAGCACTAGGGTGGCCCTGGAGAGTGGTGACACTTATACACAGTTGAAGGTTGGGTTCAAGATCTGGAAATGGTTTGATACTAGGTTGAAGATATGCAAATGGGACCTCTCAATCCTATATAAAATTATATAATTTTTGTTGCAAATGATTTTCCACTGATTAGAAGCTTAATTACATGTTTTCAATAGGGCAAAATTGGGATTATTCTCAGATAATCATCCAATACCTGTAAACGATGGTTTAAAGCTATGGTGGTTATGGTTAAGTTGCCTAATTTTAATAAAATAGGAAGATTGATGATCTGTTGGGAAGATCCAAATAGGGAAAAGAGAGAGAGAGAAGGAGAGAGAGAGAGAAAGATAGAAACGAAAATGATACTATCAGACAAGTTCTAGATAATGAATCTGCATTTTTGCTTTATTATGATATTAGACTTAAGACTCTTAATAAAGTTGAATTCAAGCACCAAAAATTCTATGGAGGATCAAAAACCTTCACAATATTAAACTCATTTTATTTTATTGAAAATTAATCCCTTCATCCAAATCTCTAATTTTTCATTATGTACATCAGATGAGACACTTGTTGTCCCATCAACAAAGAACCTAATTAACAAAGCCTTATTTTTAATATTAGCATTAGAGCGCTTATTAAAATACGAGTGGATTAACGGACCTTTCGAGGTTCATGTAACATAAGAGTCTCACGGATAAAACAACAACAACCATTCAACCATTTGTATACCATGACTAGGATCAAGAAATTGATTTCAACATGATTTTTCAACATGTTAAAAAAATAATTTGCAACCAAAGAGCAAATTTATTAGCATAATCAAATACACACTTTTGTCATATTATCAAGATGGAAATGTGGCTCGGGGGATTTTATCAACCTTTACGGAATCTACAATAATGATTACACGAGCGTGAATATCGATGGATGAAGGACTTCGCACTGCTCATCACCCCCTTTTCCCCATCACTGTTCTATCTCTATGTGTACCTTTTCTCTATATGGTTCTCCATATATTAAAATTTGTCTCTTTGCCTGGGTCTTTCTCTACATGTTCTTTCTATTACTCTTTCCCTAGTTCGTGTGCTTCACAGTGTATGCGTTTTTTCGTATGGGGCTCCCATAAGTCGATTTGCTACTCAACCTGAAAAGTATTTTATGCTTCATAAGTTAGAAATACAAGTTAATGAGAAAAAGATGAAGTCAAGTTATTTGGGAAGTCAAATAAAAGATTCCACTTCGATGGAAAAAAATTTCTATCTATATCTTGCTCGTGCAATTTTCGGAATGCCAAATATTTGTTTCCAGCCCAACTGCAATAAGGCAGCTGAACACGGAAAAGAGTCAACGACAAAAGGATAACTTCGTATCGACTATTTTCCATGTATAACTGCCATATGCAGGTTGGGTTAGAAACCAGTATTTGGGGATGAGAGACTCAAAAAAGACCGTTCTCTACTCACCATAGCATTTACATGCAATGGTAATTGAAGAAAACTCAAATGGTTTGCACTGCTTAAGAAAAGAAACAGCAATTGTTCCCAATGAAAACCCGAAGATGTTTTACTTTAATATTTGAAAACTAAACCTGAATTTATAGGGAACTTGTTTGAGCATCGGATGACCAAATTAGAGTGGATACACGTAAGTAAATAACCAATTCAAGTGTTTTAAATTGATGCAATCATAATATTTCAGGAAATTATTTTTTATGGTTATTTACTTAAATGCAATTTAATGAATTTAATTTAATATCACCATTTGTTGAAAATTGAAAGCAATATCTCTCTTAATAGCTAAAAGGACCATTAAATTGTTTTGTGAACCTTCACCGACAACATGAATTGGAATAATAACAATAACAATAACAATAACAATAACAATAACAATAACAATAACAATAACAATAACAATAATAATAATAATAATAATAATAATAATAATAATAATAATAATAATAATAATAATAATGGCAACAACAACAATACAGTGAACAGTAGGTTAGCTAATGGTACCTACGGCTGGGGCCCGTCGGTAACTACAGTTACATTTGCAACAGCTTCAGGCAGTTGATAATAAAAGTTTACATTTTCGAGGTGTCAGAGTTACCGACTGCAGGAGCCCGTCGGTAACGTGGTTTAATTTTACGATGGTAGGCGCCTGCTGGTAGCGGAAGAGAGAATTATGCAAGATTTTTCTCCACTCACCATAGCATTTAAGTGGAATATTAATCGGAAAAAACCCAAAAGGTCTATGCTGGTTGTGAGAAGAATCAAGACTTCTTCTCAATGAAAATGAGAAGGTGTTCCTACTTGAACATTTCAAAACCAAAGCTGGAATTTAGATAGGAATTATTTGACCATTGAAGCACCAAATTAGATTGGATTCACATAAGCTACCATTCAATTAAAGCATTTTCGCATGATGCCAATATAATTTTCAGGAAATTAAATTTTTATTGGTATTTAATTAAATGCAATTTAATAAATTTAATGTAATATAACCATTTATTGAAAGCAATATCACTCTAAATATTTGAAAGGACAATTAATCTCGTTTCTAAAACTTCACTGACAATAATAACTAGAATTTGAATAATAATAATCATAATAATTAAAAATTAGGACCGTCTAGCTTGAGTTAACTTTTAACATACAACAGATTTTGTTGCTTGAGTACGGCATGAAGAACAACACATTGATGTAAAGCTTCGATTTCGAGCACTAGGGTGGCCCTGGAGAGTGGTGACACTTATACACAGTTGAAGGTTGGGTTCAAGATCTGGAAATGGTTTGGTACTAGGTTGAAGATATGCAAATGGGACCTCTCAATCCTATATAAAATTATATAATTTTTGTTGCTAATGATTTTCCACTGATTAGAAGCTTAATTACATGTTTTCAATAGGGCAAAGTTGGGATTACTCTCAGATAATCATCCAATACCTGTAAACGATGGTTTAAAGCTATGGTGGTTATGGTTAAGTTGCCTAATTTTAATAAAATAGGAAGATTGATGATCTGTTGCGAAGATCCAAATAGGAGAGAAAGAGAGAGAGAGAGAGAGAGAGAGAGAGAGAGAGAGAGAGAGAAAGGAAATTGATACTATCAGACAAGTTCTAGATAATGAATCTGCATTTTTGCTTTATTATGATATTAGACTTAAGACTCTTAATAAAGTTGAATTCAAGCACCAAAAATTCTATGGAGGATCAAAAACCTTCACAAGAATAAACTCATTTTCTTTATTGAAAATTAATCCCTTCATCAAAATCTCTAATTTTTCATTATGTACATCAGATGAGACACTCGTTGTCCCATCAACAAAGAACCTAATTAACAAAGCCTTATTTTTAATATTAGCATTAGAGTGCTTATTAAAATACGAGTGGATTAACGGACCTTTCGAGATTCATGTAACATAAGAGTCTCAAGGATAAAAATACAATAACCATTCAACCATTTGTATACCATGACTAGGATCAAGAAATTGATTTCAACATGATTTTTCAACATGTTAAAAAAATAATTTGCAACCATAGAGCAAATTTATTAGCATCATCAAATACACACTTTTGTCATATTATCAAGATGGAAATGTGGCTCGGGGGATTTTATCAACCTCTACGGAATCTACAATAATGATTACACGAGCGTGAATATCGATGGATGAAGGACTTCGCACTGCTCATCACCCCCTTTTCCCCATCACAGTTCTATCTCTATGTGTGCCTTTTCTCTATATGGTTCCCCCTATATAAAAATTTGTCTCTTTACCTGGGTGTTTCTCTACATGTTCTTTCTATTAATTTTTCCCTAGTTCGTGTGCTTCACAGTGTATGCATTTTTTCGTATGGGGCTCCCATAAGTCCATTTGCTACTCAACCTGAAAAGTATTTTATGCTTCATAAGGTAGAAATACAAGTTATTGAGAAAAAGATGAAGTCAAATAAAATATTCCACTTCGATGGAAAAAAATTTCTACCTATATGTTGCTCGTGCAATTTTCGGAATGCCAAATATTTGTTTCCAGCCCAACTGCAATAAGGCAGCTGAACACGGAAAAGAATCAACGGCAAAAGGATAACACCGTATCGACTATTTTCCATGTATAACTGCCTTATGCAGGTTGGGTTAGAAACCAGTATTTGGGGATGAGAGACTCAAAAAAGACCGTTCTCTACTCACCATAGCATTTACATGCAATGGTAATTGAAGAAAACTCAAATGGTTTGCACTGCTTAAGAAAAGAAACAGCAATTGTTCCCAATGAAAACCAGAAGATGTTTTACTTTAATATTTGAAAACTAAACCTGAATTTATAGGGAACTTGTTTGAGCATCGAAGGACCAAATTAGAGTGGATACACGTAAGTAAATAACCAATTCAAGTGTTTTAAATTGATGCAATCATAATATTTCAGGAAATTATTTTTTATGGTTATTTACTTAAATGCAATTTAATGAATTTAATTTAATATCACCATTTGTTGAAAATTGAAAGCAATATCTCTCTTAAAAGCTAAAAGGACCATTAAATTGTTTTGTGAACCTTCACCTACAACATGAATTGGAATAATAATAATAATAATAATAATAATAATAATAATAATAATAATAATAATAATAATAATGGCAACAACAACAATACAGTGAACAGTAGGTTAGCTAATGGTACCAACGGCTGGGGCCCGTCGGTAACTACAGTTACATTTGCAACAGCTTCAGGGAGTTGATAATAAAAGTTTACATTTTCGAGGTGTCAGAGTTACCGACTGCAGGAGCCCGTCGGTAACGTGGTTTTAATTTTACGATGGTAGGCACCTGCTTGTAGCGGAAGAGAGAATTATGCAAGATTTTTCTCCACTCACCATAGCATTTAAGTGGAATATTAATCGAAGAAAACCCAAAAGGTCTATGCTGGTTGTGAGAAGAATCAAGACTTCTTCTCAATGAAAATGAGAAGGTGTTCCTACTTGAACATTTCAAAACCAAAGCTGGAATTTAGATAGGAATTATTTGACCATTGAAGCACCAAATTAGATTGGATTCACATAAGCTACCATTCAATTAAAGCATTTTCGCATGATGCCAATATAATTTTCAGGAAATTAAATTTTTATTGGTATTTAATTAAATGCAATTTAATAAATTTAATGTAATATAACCATTTATTGAAAGCAATATCATTCTAAATATTTGAAAGGACAATTAATCTCGTTTCTAAAACTTCAATGACAATAATAACTAGAATTTGAATAACAATAATCATAATAATTAAAAATTAGGACCGTCTAGCTTGAGTTAACTTTTAACATACAACAGATTTTGTTGCTTGAGTACGGCATGAAGAACAACACATTGATGTAAAGCTTCGATTTCGAGCACTAGGGTGGCCCTGGAGAGTGGTGACACTTATACATAGTTGAAGGTTGGGTTCAAGATCTGGAAATGGTTTGATACTTGGTTGAAGATATGCAAATGGGACCTCTCAATCCTATATAAAATTATATAATTTTTGTTGCTAATGATTTTCCACTGATTAGAAGCTTAATTACATGTTTTCAATAGGGAAAAATTGGGATTATTCTCAGATAATCATCCAATACCTGTAAACGATGGTTTAAAGCTATGCTGGTTATGGTTAAGTTGCCTAATTTTAATAAAATAGGAAGATTGATGATCTGTTGGGAAGATCCAAATAGGAAAAAGAGAGAGAGAGAGAGAGAGATAGAAAGGAAAATGATACTATCAGACAAGTTCTAGATAATGAATCTGCATTTTTGCTTGATTATGATATTAAACTTAAGACTCTTAATAAAGTTGAATTCAAGCACCAAAAATTCTATGGAGGATCAAAAACCTTCACAAGAATAAACTCATTTTCTTTTATTGAAAATTAATCCCTTCATCCAAATCTCTAATTTTTCATTATGTACATCAGATGAGACACTCGTTGTCCCATCAACAAAGAACCTAATTAACAAAGCCTTATTTTTAATATTAGCATTAGAGCGCTTATTAAAATACGAGTGGATTAACGGACCTTTCGAGGTTCATGTAACATAAGAGTCTCAAGGATAAAAATACAATAACCATTCAACCATTTGTATACCATGACTAGGATCAAGAAATTGATTTCAACATGATTTTTCAACATGTTAAAAAAATAATTTGCAACCATAGAGCAAATTTATTAGCATCATCAAATACACACTTTTGTCATATTATCAAGATGGAAATGTGGCTCGGGGGATTTTATCAACCTTTACGGAATCTACAATAATGATTACACGAGCGTGAATATCGATGGATGAAGGACTTCGCACTGCTCATCACCCCCTTTTCCCCATCACTGTTCTATCTCTATGTGTGCCTTTTCTCTATATGGTTCCCTCTATATTAAAATTTGTCTCTTTTCCTGGGTCTTTCTCTACATGTTCTTTCTATTACTTTTTCCCTAGTTCGTGTGCTTCACAGAGTATGCGTTTTTTCGTATGGGGCTCCCATAAGTCCATTTGCTACTCAACCTGAAAAGTATTTTATGCTTCATAAGTTAGAAATACAAGTTAATGAGAAAAAGATGAAGTCAAGTTATTTGGGAAGTCAAATAAAAGATTCCACTTCGATGGAAAAAAATTTCTACCTATATGTTGCCCGTGCAATTTTCGGAATGCCAAATATTTGTTTCCAGCCCAACTGCAATAAGGCAGCTGAACATGGAAAAGAATCAACGGCAAAAGGATAACTCCGTATCGACTATTTTCCATGTATAACTGCCTTATGCAGGTTGGGTTAGAAACCAGTATTTGGGGATGAGAGACTCAAAAAAGACCTTTCTCTACTCCCCATAGCATTTACATGCAATGGTAATTGAAGAAAACTCAAATGGTTTGCACTGTTTAAGAAAAGAAACAGCAATTCTTCCCAATGAAAACCAGAAGATGTTTTACTTTAATATTTGAAAACTAAACCTGAATTTATAGGGAACTTGTTTGAGCATCGAAGGACCAAATTAGAGTGGATACACGTAAGTAAATAACCAATTCAAGTGTTTTAAATTGATGCAATCATAATATTTCAGGAAATTATTTTTTATGGTTATTTACTTAAATGCAATTTAATGAATTTAATTTAATATCACAATTTGTTGAAAATTGAAAGCAATATCTCTCTTAATAGCTAAAAGGACCATTAAATTGTTTTGTGAACCTTCACCGACAACATGAATTGGAATAATAATAATAATAATAATAATAATAATAATAATAATAATAATAATAATAAAGGCTACAACAACAATACAGTGAACAGTAGGTTAGCTAATGGTACCGACGGCTGGGGCCTGTCAGTAACTACAATTACATTTGCAACAGCTTTAGGCAGTTGATAATAAAAGTTTACATTTTCGAGGTGTCAGAGTTACCGACTGCAGGAGCCCGTCGGTAACGTGGTTTTAATTTTACAATGGTAGGTGCCTGCTGGTAGAGGAAGAGAGAATTATGCAAGATTTTTCTCCACTCACCATAGCATTTAAGTGGAATATTAATCGAAGAAAACCCAAAAGGTCTATGCTGGTTGTGAGAAGAATCAAGACTTCTTATCAATGAAAATGAGAAGGTGTTCCTACTTGAACATTTCAAAACCAAAGCTGGAATTTAGATGGGAATTATTTGACCATTGAAGCACCAAATTAGATTGGATTCACATAAGCTACCATTCAATTAAAGCATTTTCGCATGATGCCAATATAATTTTCAGGAAATTAAATTTTTATTGGTATTTAATTAAATGCAATTTAATAAATTTAATGTAATATAACCATTTATTGAAAGCAATATCTCTCTAAATATTTAAAAGGACAATTAATCTCGTTTCTAAAACTTCTAAAACTTCACTGACAATAATAACTAGAATTTGAATAATAATAATCATAATAATTAAAAATTAGGACCGTCTAGCTTGAGTTAACTTTTAACATACAACAGATTTTGTTGCATGAGTACGGCATGAAGAACAACACATTGATGTAAAGCTTCGATTTCGAGCACTAGGGTGGCCCTGGAGAGTGGTGACACTTATACACAGTTGAAGGTTGGGTTCAAGATCTGGAAATGGTTTGATACTAGGTTGAAGATATGCAAATGGGACCTCTCAATCCTATATAAAATTATATAATTTTTATTGCTAATGATTTTCCACTGATTAGAAGCTTAATTACATGTTTTCAATAGGACAAAACTGGGATTATTCTTAGATAATCATCCAATACCTGTAAACGATGGTTTAAAGCTATGGTGGTTATGGTTAAGTTGCCTAATTTTAATAAAATAGGAAGATTGATGATCTGTTGGGAAGATCCAAATAGGAAAAAGAGAGAGAGAGAGAGAGAGAGAGAGAGAGAGAGATAGAGATAGAAAGGAAAATGATACTATCAGACAAGTTCTAGATAATGAATCTGCATTTTTGCTTTATTATGATATTAGACTTAAGACTCTTAATAAAGTTGAATTCAAGCACCAAAAATTCTATGGAGGATCAAAAACCTTCACAATATTAAACTCATTTTCTTTTATTGAAAATTAATCCCTTCATCCAAATCTCTAATTTTTCATTATGTACATCAGATGAGACACTCGTTGTCCCATCAACAAAGAACCTAATTAACAAAGCCTTTTTTTTTAATATTAGCATTAGAGCGCTTATTAAAATATGAGCGCTTTCGAGGTTCATGTAACATAAGAGTCTCAAGGATAAAAATACAATAACCATTCAACCATTTGTATACCATGACTAGGATCAAGAAATTGATTTCAACATGTTAAACAAATAATTTGCAACCATAGAGCAAATTTATTAGCATCATCAAATACACACTTTTGTCATATTGTCAAGATGGAAATGTGGCTCGAGGGATTTTATCAACCTTTACTTAATCTACAATAATGATTACACGAGCGTGAATATCGATGGATGAAGGACTTCGCACTGCTCATCACCCCCTTTTCCCCATCACTGTTCTATCTCTATGTGTGCCTTTTCTCTATATGGTTCCCCCTATATGAAAATTGGTATCTTTGCCTGGGTCTTTCTCTGCATGTTCTTTCTATTACTTTTTCCCTAGTTCGTGTGCTTCATAGTGTATGCGTTTTTTCGTATGGGGCTCCCATAAGTCCATTTGCTACTCAACCTGAAAAGTATTTTATGCTTCATAAGTTAGAAACACAAGTTAATGAGAAAAAGATGAAGTCAAGTTATTTGGGAAGTCAAATAAAAGATTCCACTTCGGAGGAAAAAAATTTCAACCTATATGTTGCTCGAGCAATTTTCGGAATGCCAAATATTTGTTTCCAGCCCAACTGCAATAAGGCAGCTGAACACGGAAAAAGAATCAACGGCAAAAGAATAACTCCGTATCGACTATTTTCCATGTATAACTGCCTTATGCAGGTTGGGTTAGAAACCAGTATTTGGGGATGAAAGACTCAAAAAAGACCGTTCTCTACTCACCATAGCATTTACATACAATGGTAATTGAAGAAAACTCAAATGGTTTACGCTACTTATGAAAAGAAACAGCAATTCTTCACAATGAAAACCAGAAGATGTTCTACTTTAATATTTGAAAACTAAACCTGAATTTATAGGGAACTTGTTTGAGCATTGAAGGACCAAATTAGAGTGGATACACGTAAGCAAATAACCTGTTCAAGTGTTTTAAATTGATGCAATCATAATATTTCAGGAAATTATTTTTTATGGTTATTTACTTAAATGCAATTTAATGAATTTAATTGAACATCACCATTTGTTGAAAGCAATATCTCTCTGAATAGCTAAAAGGACCCTTAAATTGTGTTCTGAACCTTCACCGACAACATGAAGTGGAATAATAATAATAATAATAATAATAATAATAATAATAATAATAATAATAATAATAATAATAATAATAATATAATAGTAATAATATTAATAATAATAATAATAATAATAATAATAATAATAATAATAATAATAATAATAATAATAATAATAATAACGATGACAACAACAATACAGTGAACAGTAGGTTAGCTAATGGTACCGACGGCTGGGGCCCGTCGATAACTAAAGTTACATTTGCAACATCTTCAGGCAGTTGATAATAAAAGTTTCATTTTCGAGGTGTCAGAGTTACAGACAGCAGGAGCCCGTCGGTAACGTGGTTTTAATTTTGCGATGGTAGGCGCCCGCCGGTAGCGGAAGAGAGAAATATACAAGATTTTTCAGCACTTACCATAGCATTTAAGTGGAATATTAATTGAAGAAAACCCGAAAGGTCTATACTGGTTGTGAAAAGAATCAAGACTTCTTCTCAATGAAATTGAGAAGGTGTTCCTACTTGAACATTTCAAAACCAAAGCTGGAATTTAGATAGGAATTATTTGACCATTGAAGCACCAAATTAGATTGGATTCACATAAGCTACCATTCAATTAAAGCATTTTCGCATGATGGCAATATAATTTTCAGGAAATTAAATTTTTACTGGCACTTAATTTAATGCTATTTAATAAATTTAATGTAATATAACCATTTATTGAAAGCAATACTCTCTAAATATTTAAAAGGTCAATTAATGTAGTTTCTAAAACTTCGCTGACAATAATAACTAGAATTTGAATAATAATAATAATAATTAAAAATTAGGATCGTCTAGCTTGAGTTTACTTTTAACGTACAACAGATTTTGCTGCTTAAGTACGGCATGAAGAACAACACATTGATGTAAAGCTTCGATTTCGAGCACTAGGGTGGCCCTGGATAGTGGTGACACTTATACACAGTTGAAGGTTGGGTTCAAGATCTGGAAATGGTTTGATACTAGGTTGAAGATATGCAAATGGGACCTCTCAATCCTATATAAAATTATATAATTTTTGTTGCTAATGATTTTCCACTGATTAGAAGCTTAATTACATGTTTTCAGTAGGACAAAATTGATTATTCTCAGATAATCATCCAATACCTGTAAACGATGGTTTAAAGCTTTGGTGGTTATGGTTAAGTTGCCTAATTTTAATAATATAGAAAGATTGATGATCTGTTGGAAAGATCCAAATAGGAGAGAGAGAGAGAGAGAGAGATAGAAGGGAAAATGATACTATCAAACAAGTTCCAGATAATGAATCTGCATTTTTGCTTTATTATGATATTAGACTTAAGACTCTTAATAAAGTTGAATTCAAGCACCAAAAATTCTATGGAGGATCAAAAACCTTCACAAGAATAAACTCATTTTCTTTTATTGAAAATTAATCCCTTCATCCAAATCTCTAATTTTTCATTATGTACATCAGATGAGACGCTCGTTGTCCCATCAACAAAGAACCTAATTAACAAAGCCTTATTTTTAATATTAGCATTAGAGCGCTTATTAAAATACGAGTGGATTAACGGACCTATCGAGGTTCATGTAACATATCAGTCTCAAGGATAAAAAAAATCAACCATTCAGCCAATTGTATACCATGACTAGGATCAAGAAATTAATTTCAACATGATTTTTCAACATGTTAAAAAAATAATTTGCAACCATAGAGCAAATTTATTAGCATCATCAAATACACACTTTTGTCATATTATCAAGATGGAAATGTGGCTCGGGGGATTTTATCAACCTTTACTTAATCTACAATAATGATTACACGAGCGTGAATATCGATGGATGAAGGACTTCGCACTGCTCATCACCCCCTTTTCCCCATCACTGTTCTATCTCTATGTGTGCCTTTTCTCTATATGGTTCCCCCTATATGAAAATTGGTCTCTTTGCCTGGGTCTTTCTCTGCATGTTCTTTCTATTACTTTTTCCCTAGTTCGTGTGCTTCACAGTTTATGCGTTTTTTCATATGGGGCTCCCATAAGTCCATTTGCTACTCAACCTGAAAAGTATTTTATGCTTCATAAGTTAGAAACACAAGTTAATGAGAAACAGATGAAGTCAAGTTATTTGGGAAGTCAAATAAAAGATTCCAGTTCGGAGGAAAAAAATTTCAACCTATATGTTGCTCGAGCAATTTTCGGAATGCCAAATATTTGTTTCCAGCCCAACTGCAATAAGGCAGCTTAACACGGA